>JASPKZ010000839.1:3100000-3631772 GCA_030220185.1 Diploptera punctata | reverse complement strand
TTTAGACAGGTCTCTTAACTTAGGGTATAAAAATGGTCCGAAATGGGTATGCCCTATGGGAGGACAGTACGGCATTCAGTTGTTTTTGCATATGAGCAATAATTTTTGCAGGGGATGAGATTTATTAAATATATGATAAATAAACTATGGAAGAAGATAAATGGGGACTGAAAAATAATTACGGAAGAGAATATATGTGTTTGGGAAGGAGTGGATGGACCTCACTACTTGAACAGGGAAATAAAAAAACATGTGACTTTTTTAAATATCTTTGGTCATATTACAATTCAGGGTACCTGTGAGAGAGATTACAGACTAAAATTTGCAATTGGCAAAAATGCAACAAGACATTAACATGAATAATTTGGAACAAAATTTACAAAGAAACTGACACTGAAAATTTATAGAGCATATACAGACATTTGTCACATGGAAGTGAAACTTGGTCTTTGAAGAATTACAAAAGAATAAAATTAGAACATTGAATTTGATTATTTTTAGATGAAGCCACCAAAAAACAAACATATAAAATAAAAATTAATTCCTTTGGAGAGAAATGAATGTCACCACATCTGTTGTTAAGAGGATTGAAAATCAAATGCTTAAATGTAAGGGCCATGTCAAAGAATGGAAAATGAAAGATGGCAAAAAATATATACCAATGGTCACCCCCTGGAAGAAATAAACGTGGCAAACCAAGAGGAAATGGAAAACCTACGTCAAGAACATAATGGATGATAGGAATTTGGAAGAGGAAGATTGGAATGACAGAGATAATGGAAACTGAAAGACGGCAAACTATAAGTGGGGGAACAAAGAAGAAGAATAAGAAGTTTAGCATTAAGGTCAAAAAAAAAGAGTATGCATATTTGGTTTTGCAAAAAAACCTCTTTATGTCTTGAGACACCCTCATATACATAGATATAAGGATGTTGGGTACATCTGAATGTTAATATACTTCTAAACCGGACACCAATCTTCATGAAAAATTGTACATAACATTTTACAAGTATGTTGTAGTTGTTTAGCCATTATCTATTATGTTCTAAAACATTAGGCATAGGAGTTTACCTGAAACAGAAATTTTAAATTTTGCTCTGGTGGTCACAATTTCAATGTTTTGCAACAAAACTCAGCATGTCCTATTAAAATAAAACTGAGGTAGGTATTATAAAAAAATATAGGAAATCTGAGTTATAAGTGAAGGTTTTCCTGAAATTCGAAATTAAACACTGATTTTAGAACTGCCATCTTTGATTCACCACAGTGTATCCAATATAATTTAATTAATACTTAATCTTTCATGTTTTTTAGACGTGCAGCACACGCTGGGTATTAGCTAGTATTTGTAGCAGCACAGGCTGGTAATTAACTAGTATTTGTATAAAGTGGTAGCAATGTGACAAAATTACTAGATATACTAGAGTAGAACAAAGTGGCAATTTTTATAGAATTAACTGCATACTGTTGGTAAACACCCATAAATCACAACTATACCTATTAGCATATACAAAAACGAACCAATCACCATGCAGTCTAACTTTATTCAGACAAGAACGGTACATTTAATAAATGATACAAAACTAATTTTAATACTTTTAAATTAACTTATTTTAGGATAAGTTTTCCATTAAACACAGTGAGAAATTTTTTCTAAGTCCCCAGGCAAACCCATGGCGCATGCGCTAACAAATGCAAAGCGGTTTACACTATGCAATCACCAATGCAGCCAACATATACACGATATTTAACGAACGCTAAAGCTAACATAACGTAATATAAATACTCTAACCTGTGAAAGACCAACCTAAAAGCTAACCTAACATAATTTAAGTACTCTAACCTGTGAAAGACCAACCTAACATAATTTAAGTACTCTAACCTGTGAAAGACCAACCTAAAAGCTAACGTAATGCAATTTAAGCACTCTAACTTGTGAAAGAATATAACGCCCAAAAATAAATAGTAAGTTCTGAAATTCTGAAGTACATACCCTATGTTGGCTGCACTGGAACATGTTAAAATCAATATGGCTGCCAACGTCTTCATGTTACATATATAGTTAATATCAAAAAAAATAATATGAAATAATCGTTAGAAAAAATGTAAAATTAATTGTAAATAATTTGAAAATAAAACCTTGTTGGGCGCAGGTACATGGTGTCTGCAGGGACTTAGAAAAATTCCTCACTGCGCTTAATGGAAACAACCAGCCCTTATTTTATTTAGATCAGAGTTTAAACCACAACTTACTTACCTTTCAACAAAAATTGGAACAAATTGCAAATCTTTGTAATTTGGGTATATGGTGGACAGAGATTATAACAAATAAAGAACTTTGGAGAAGAACAAATGGAAAAACTGCACTTAAACTAGCGGAAATATTTTCGAAGTCCTATAGAATTACAGTGTGCATGTGCCAGAGTTTGTAAGCCACCGATAACCCACAATCGAACCACATATTGATTATCATCCTCGATTACTATCTGTCGCTATGAATTTAAATGATCAATATTTGCAATAAATCCCCAAATCTATGTTAAAAAGATATATTAAAATATTAAAATTACCAACGTTTATTAAAAATGGGTTGTACACTTGCTTATTGCTCCCTAACGCTGATCCAACCAGCGATAACCAAAACAGCGATAGAAAAATCATAGACTAAGTAATATACTCTGTGGAGAAATAGCAGTTAGCTTCACAATATTTCTAACAGTGTCATAATATTGTGATTTGCATATTTAAATAAATACTTCAAACTATCTAATAATGTTATAAATATTGTTTGGAAAAGTTTAAAATATTAAATAATGTTAGTAAATACAACAGAAGAGTTACAGTTTACAATAATACAAATGAAAAATCAAGCACTAGTAAAAGTTGCAGTTGAGCCGAACAAATCAAGTGAAATTTGGTAAAGAATACAAATTTAGAAAAGGGTTGGTCATGTGTTAAGAGAGAGAATGATAATATCACTAAAATAGTATTTGATTGGAACCCCCAAGGATTGAGAAGGCGAAGAGGAAGACCTAGGGCAACATGGAGTAATACCATCAGGGATGAAGCTGAACAGGTAGGGATGAGTTGGAATGAAATTAAGGCTTGGAAAGCAACAGAATGCATTGGCGAGCTTTTAACAAGGCCCTATGCTTCCCAGTGGAGTGACCAGCATTACTATTACACCTTTCACAAATATATAGAGAAAACTTATTCTCCCAAACAAATTCCCTTTCTAAAATTACATGCATATACCAATGGATTGCCTTTCAAACTTATTTTAGTTTCTCACATGTTTTTACTATTTATAATCTTAAGCTATCACAAACAGCACTCATTCAATACTGCAGTGTAATTAATGATTAAACATCAATTTAATATGTTACCACTATGAAATACTATAAACTGGACAGCTTCATCTGACAACATCTTCTATCCAAGATGTCATCTTAAAAATATTGTTTTTAATAAAAAAAATTCAAACTTACAAGAATGCTAAATATGCTAGCCAATCAGAAACTACAATGTGAATTGGTTTTGACACAGAACTTGTAATTTAAGAGCCATAACATAAAAACAAATGAAGAATGAACTTTTCATAGAGAATATTTTAAATTAAATAGTTACTTGAAACTATTTCACCAGGTGGCAGAATCACATAGAATTGGCTAAAATAATAAAATTGCTCTCAACAGATAGAGTAAGTGTCTGGCATTTACTTTTTCTTCTTCTTGTTGCAAGGATTAAACCTTTTTGGTTCATTTTAGCTCCAAGTATCATAACTGCTGTGCCCATTTATTTTTAGGCATCCTCAATCTCTTTTTCCTCCTCTTGGTTGATGGCTCAGACTTTTCATAGGCATTTCTTTTTCCTTTTTTTTTCTTATTCAATGCTACCAGTTTTGTCATTTAGACATTTCTCATATTCTCTCCCCAGTATGGCATATTGTAACCTGCTTCTGAGGTTGGGGCACCTTAAAGGTGGATTAGCTGCACCTATGATATGATGAGTAATGAAGGTGGTAATGATGCAGCAGGAGAGGCCGTAATCCAAATTTAATCTAATGAGGTGAATATGATAATGATGGTGAGATGACGTTCGGGGATCGAACCCGGGCCCACTGCATGACAAGGCAGAACGCTACCTCGAGAGCACAGCAGTGGACTCCTAGGCAATTTGTTGGTATCCATCCTGCAGACATGTTCATAGCATCTTCTCCTATACTCTTGTATTTTACCTGTCAAACTGAATATTTGTAGTTCTTTACGGATATCTTCACTTTGTTTTTTATCCATTATAGTATATCCTGCCACAAATCGTAAATATTTCATTCCTGCGGCTTCTATTCTTGTAACTGAGTATTTATACAGAGCCATACAATATTGCAGGTACAGCCAATACTTTATAAAATTTTAAATATGTTTTCCTTTCTTACTTTTTTCCCATTGTTCTTTTAGAGTGCCACATAAATATTGAAATATTTGTAATTTATTATTTACGTCTTCTTCTCTATTACAGCCTTAAGATACACCTAAATAATTAAAACCTTTTACATGTTCTAGCATTTTGTAATTTAGTGCTATTTTTCTTTCCATTTCTGCCACTTACATAAACTATAATCAGTTACAACATGTGGCATGACTTTTTTAATTACTTCATAAACTCATGGTCAAATTTTATTTAGGGTTCATTTTTCAAATTATTTCCTAACATTTACAATGATTTTTACATGTCATCTAACGATTATTTCAATATATTTTTCATTTAAATTGCATTGGTTAGCTTTTAGGTTCGTAGGCAACATGAGTTCAAATATTGTTAGCTGCGCCTGTGATTGCATAGTGTAAACCACTTGGTGTTATTGACACATGCACATGGTGTTTGGTTGCAACTTTGAAAATGTTTTTCTTATCACATGTAAGTACTATTAATAAAACTCAAGCAGTGATTGGCTGCTATGAAATTTGAATAATAACTGCTACCAGAAAAAAAAAATTAGGTAGACTAGCAGATAAACCAAGCTTTACACCTAACTGACATTACGTAAGTAAATGTTTGATTAACCAGACTGATAACACTGATCAACATGATTTTTGTCTCATGAGTACCAATAGTGTACTTAATGCAGTTTTTTATTGTGTTTTTCAAATATGTATTCTGAATTTTCTCCCATCACCCACAGTTTTTTTTTATTTCAATTTCAATTAATGGATTTAAATAATTATTCTTTTAATAAATGTTTTTTCGGTTGGGACAGGCTCCTAGGTGAGGTTTTTTTGGGTTTTTTTCTCACCTGTAAGACAATGTCAGGAAGCTTAGGACCCAACGGTCCCCAAAAATCATCTGGCCATCATCATCATCCTTATCATGATCATCCTAATACGCTGGCCGATTATTTATCCGATTATTGTTGGACCATCAAGATGGATGCTCCACAGGTGAAATATAGCAGAAAATCATCATTTCTTACTTTCTAGGTGAGTTCCGAATGTTCGAATATTGTGTAGTTACAAATGTAGAAAATATTATGTTTGAAATTAAAATGCCTGCTCTCGGAAACCTTGCATGATGGAGAAAAAGCGATATTATATTTGAATTCAGGAGAAAAAATATTATCGGAATCACATATTTTTCTTTCTGAGACAAAAAACAGTTTATTTTTTGTAGCTCAGTGTAACAGGTAACAGTTGATATACTTGACAGCGGATTCCCTAAAGAGAAAGTACACAAAAGTTGACGTCTCAAAAGAGCTAACAAACTGTGGTTCATTAAGCCACTTGCTGTCAAACTGTTTTGTCCGGATTGTCATCCCAGACAGGCTGCAAGATATGGCTGGATCTGCACCACAGAAGTCCATGGGACTCCCGGCATAGTACTGGCCATTTGAGGTCATGAGAGCCGTCACATTGGCCTGTGGACTGTACGGGCACTTTGCTACTCCTTTCAGTGATTCTGTAACGCTGTTCACATTCTCAATCTGAAACAACATTTTTTTTAAGGTTATGAGATGAGGTAAAAAGAATTTTATTTTAAATTCTATTATCATCTACTTTCACTCATTAAGTGAAAAGCATAAACTACACTCTATTTTCACATTATTTTTCTATTTCTTTTCCTTTCTCTGTTGTTAGATGAAAAATGAGCCAATTTCTATAGTTTGATTTAAGTGACAATAAAATATCACAATTGCAGGAAATTCATATAGGCGTGAGACAAGGATGCCCTCTATCACCACTTTTATTTATCATATATGGGACATTCCATATGAAATCGGCAAAAAAATTGTGAAAATGGAACCCACATCTTTAAAAGTTAACAATTTTTTTACAGTGAAACCTTATGATATGCTGAATATCTGAACCGAATTTCAAGTCTCCGCTTGGTGTAATTAAAAGAGTAATAGAGCTGTCAATTTATCGTATGTGTTTTAAATAGTCTCTTTTATAAAATAAATTTCTCGAAGTATAACTACTCCCTCAACTTGAAAAGATAGTCACATTATAGATGATTTTATGCTCTATTGCTTGAAATTAGTATGTTAATATTTACGTTTTTCTGAAGGGCGTAAATGCAATTAATATGCAATTGACCTTTCTCAACAAAAATTTTATAAAAACAAAAAGTGCCACATTATTACCTGAACACCAGTTATTTTTTTTGTAATTAGTATTAAAGTGGAGTTTTGAAAGCAAACTACCAAATATAATAATTTTCCCTAAAATCGCCTATGTATAGACTGCCCGCAATACCTTTCGGGTGAGTGAAGATCGATCGCTCGCTCGTACAAACAATGACGGAGCTACTTGGTAATAGTCCTTTGCGCACTTACAAATATTTGTATTGTTATTATCATCATTACATTATTTTTGTTATCATTATTACAATTATTACATTATCATCATCATTGTGGACTAGTGGTTACTCTGCACGGCTTCGATTCCGAGGTTCATTGGTTCAAACTCCTCGATAGGAATCAATGGAATTTTAAAGGCGTAACAATTCTGAATGTAGCCTTTCTCCAGAAGGAAGGAAATCCGTGAGTCCCGTGTCGTAAATTTATGGTACGTAGGAGAACCTCGCGCATGAAATAAATTGCTATATAATAAACATTAAATATAACAAACTTTAATAATTAAATTAATGTTTTTATTACCTCACCTCATATCTTTTTTCTTCTATACTGCAGTTTCGGAGCTTATCTCCATCGTCAGTAGCCTCTGGTCGACCGGTGTTATGTCGTTTCTTGGCGGTTTCCTTCTTACTTCTGTCGGTGGACCGATGAACCTCTGGATTAGGTCAAAATTTGCGGGAGTTTCAAAATTCATGAGTTTTTCTTTTTTTGTTTTTTTGGATGTGGATTTTTTCCAGACTGTGAGTTCCTTTAGTTTATCTGTTTGTTTGATTAGGATAGCTTCTGTATCTATTAATGTTTTTCAGACCAAGCATGGGCTGCTACTGCTTGACTTGTCCACTTCCCCCTTTTTTACATTTCTAAGGTGTTCCTTCAATCTAGTTTTTAAATTTCTTTTTGTTTTTCCTATATAGATTTTGTCGCAATCTTGACATTTGATCTGATATATTCCTGATTTATATTCTTGTCCAATTTTTTTCATTTTTGTTGGTTTTAAAGTTTAACATTCGATTGGCCCCAAAGAATGAATACAGCCTAAACAAGATAATTAAAACCAACAAAATGAAAAAATTATAAGCTGAATTATTGTTATAGTGTTTAATTTAATGTCTAAACTTCCCATTATTCTCCCTTTTATAACACAAAATGTATACCTCTACGATTATTATCTCATTCCAGAAACATTTAAGAAATTGTAAAATTATTTATTAACACACAATATTGTTAATAACTATTGTATATTAATATAAATACAATTAAAATTATATTTAACTTCTAACTCACTTTGTAGATCTGCAAACTTGTTAGTTAAAACATTAGATATTGTTTTAAATTTGACTGTGACATTAAAAATGACGAGATGCACCGATGTAACTCAACTGTCTGCACTTGAGAATTGTTTATGTAAAAACAGATGTTTAAGGAAGACTTGCTGACTCTGCATTATTATCGTTTGGTAGGAAGTGGTACGAGTATTAAAACACTCGGTTTTATTTGGAAGTGATATCTTATAACTATACTATTTCGTCGAAGTTTTCAGGTACAATACAGTACACTGAATAAAACGTTATTTTAAGACTGAAATTAATTTATACCAGTTTTATTCAATTAATGATGTAAGAGTTTTCATTATATAATATTACATTTAAACTGTAATGAAAATAAACCATTTGTTTAAAAAAAAAAGGACAGAAGATTACGAGTATTTGATAATAAAGTTCTTAGGAACATTTTTAGATCAAAAAGAGATGAACAGACAGGTGAATGGAGAAAACTACATGATAGTGAGCTACATGAATATGTGTAGGAAGCCAGATCTAATAAGAACAGTTAAGTCTCGTAGGCTGCGATGGCAGGAAATGTGGCAAGTATAGGGGATGAAAGAGATGCTTGGAAACTTCTGGTAGGAAACCGGAGGGAAAACGCCCAGTTGGAAGACTAAGAATGAGGTGGGAGAATAACATTATACATGATTTGAGGGAAGTAGATTATACAGGGGATAATTGGAAACGTTAGCTCGGGATGGGATGTATGGGGAGCTTATGTCCGCGCTGCCATGAACCTACAGATTCCACAGAGCCAGTGAGTGAGTTGTTAGTTATAAATAATTTGTTTAATAATTCACAGTAAACATAAGTAACAGAGCTCTTTATTTCTCGCTTCAGCAGTAAAATTTGATACATAACATCTACTGCGTAAGAATTAAAATATCGCCACTTTTATAAATTTACGGTACTGTTCCATTAAGCAGAACATATAATAATCTATTCGATTTAATGGCAGTTGAAAAGTCACTGATGAAGCGGGTCAGCTCTTTCAATTAACTACGCGCGCGACCTTGGTCGTGAAATTAATCAGCTGCGCCGTGGATCCGCCATTTTTTTTACGAAAATAGAATAAAAAACATTTATATTGTCTGAACTATTCGACTCTCCAAAAAGGTAATTGGTGGAAATTAATCCTTATTACGTGAGTAGTATCCTGTATTTTTTCGTTTTCAATTTTTGGTATGTACTGCAGTAAACCGCCATAAAAAAAAAATTGACACCGAAAATAAAAATATCCTAATTATAAAAATAACACGCTTAAACTACATGATATCACCTATATAAATATGTTTCAAACAAATTTTTGCTGTTTACTGTTTCGGAAATATTAGTTAGTAAACGTTTTAGATTATCATATATACGATAATTTTAGATCATCATAACTACGAACCTATAAATGACAAAAATTAAATTTCGATATTAATACGTTTATAAATGTATTCACTATATTTAGGGACACATGAAGTTAAAAAAATAAATTGCAAGATTTTTTGCTGTCCGATTTGATATGAATTATCCCGTTTTCTTTATGTAATTGTAATGTTATTGTTTTTTTTTTATACTATTGCCATTATTATTTTATTGTAACGGACTGCCAACAGCACGTACGGCTTACTGCCCGTGCGATCCATATTTATAAATATCTTACTTTTTGTCTAATAGAGTCCTACTACTACTACTACTACTACTACTACTTTACTTTATTTTACTTCTATTGCATGTGTTGGCTAATAACATTAGACCACATCCACATTGCGTTTTGTTTAGTCTAGCCTAAATTGTAATAATATTTTTAAAAAATTAACGCAACCATTAAACGCCACATGTATTATTTTACAAAATTACGAATTCACAATATCACAGTCAAAACAGCCTTAAAATTTGGTACTGAAATATAGATCCTGAAAAAAGGGATACACAAGATTGGAAACAGCACAAGTGAAATTTCTCAGATATATAATGGAGTAACACGTATGGATCGTGTAAGAAATTAATCTATCAGGCAAAAATTTAATGCAATAAATATGGTGCAGGAAATTAAAGAATAACAACAAAATTGCCTACAGCACGTAAGAAGATTGACCAAGGACAGAATCCCTTGTCAGGCTTTAAACTACAAACCGAGGGGTAAACGAGACATTGGACGACCACTGACTGGCAGACTCATCTGGTTGAAACAGAAACAGCTAATAAAAGCCTAAACCTTAACTGTCCATGATGATGATAGAATTGTAATACTTTTTAATTTTTTCTGGATTTTATTATTCGATGATTGATAGCAAGAGAAGGCCTTATGTCCTTAACTCTGCTACCTTAAATAAATAAATAAATAAATAAATAATAATAATAATAATAATAATAATTGTCCCGCGCCGTAGCGGAGTGGTTAAGGCAGGAAGCCTTGGCGCAGAGCTACGGGACTTGCGCTGGTTCGAGAAAACCAGTTATAACGGCTGGGGACTCGACATGCTGACCACATGTCACCTCTACACTGGCTGATGATCATCTACCTCTGTGATTGACACATTTGGATGTGAGTCCAGCAGCCGGCTGGTAGGCTAATGGCCCTCTAGGCCTGTCGCGCCAGGAGAAAAAAAAATAATAATAATTATTATTATTATTATTATTATTATTATTATTATTATTATTATTATTATTATTATTATTATTATTATTATTATTATTATTATTATATTATTATTATTATTATTATTATTATTATTATTATTATTATTATTATTATTATTATTATTATTTTATTATATTATTATTATTTATTATTATTATTATTATTATTATTATTATTATTATTATATTATTATTATTATTATTATTATTATTATTATTATTCATTCTTATTATTCTTATTATTCTTCTTATTATTCTTATTCTTATTATTCTTCTTCTTCTTCTTTTATTCTTATTCTTATTCTTCTTCTTTCTTCTTCTTCTTATTCTTCTTCTTCTTCTTCTTCTTCTTCTTCTTCTTCTTCTTCTTCTTCTTCTTCTTCTTCTTCTTCTTCTTCTTCTTCTTCTTCTTCTTCTTCTTCTTCTCTTCTTCTTCTTCTTCTTCTTCTCTTCTTCTTCTTCTTCTTCTTCTTCTTCTTCTTCTTCTTCTTCTTCTTCTTCTTCTTCTTCTTCTTCTTCTTCTTCTTCTTCTTCTTCTTCTTCTTCTTCTCTTCTTCTTCTTCTTCTTCTTCTTCTGCCTCTTCCTTCTTCTTCTGCTTCTTCCTTCTTCCTTCTTCTTTCGTCTGCTTCTTCCTTCTTCTTCTTCGTCTTCTTCTTCTTCTTCTTCTTCTTCTTCTTCTTCTTCTTCTTCTTCTTCTTCTTCTATCTTCTTCTTCTTCTTCTTCTTCTTCTTCTTCTTCTTCTTCTTCTTCTTCTTCTTCTTCTTCTTCTTCTTCTTCTTCTTCTTCTTCTTCTTCTTCTTCTTCTTCTTCTTCTTCTTCTTCTTCTTCTTCTTCTCCTTCTTCTTCTTCTTCTTCTTCTTCTTCTTCTTCTTCTTCTCTCTTCTTCTTCTTCTTCTTCTTCTTCTTCTTCTTCTTCTTCTTCTTCCTTCTTCTTCTTCTTCTTCTTCTTCTTCTTCTTCTTCTTCTTCTTCTTCTCTCTTCTTCTTCTTCTTCCTTCTTCTTCTTCTTCTTCTTCTTCTTCTTCTTCTTCTCTTCTTCTTCTTCTTCTTCTTCTTCTTCTTCTTCTTCTTCTTCTTCTTCTTCTTCTTCTTCTTCTTCTTCTTCTTCTTCTTTTCTTCTTCTTCTTCTTCTTCTTCTTCTTCTTCTTCTTCTTCTTCTTCTTCTTCTTCTTCTTCTTCTTCTTCTTCTTCTTCTTCTTCTTCTTCTTCTTCTTCTCTTCTTCTTCTTCTTCTTCTTCTTCTTCTTCTTCTTCTTCTTCTTCTTCTTCTTCTTCTTCTTCTTCTTCTTCTTCTTCTTCTTCTTCTTCTTCTTCTTCTTTTCTTCTTCTTCTTCTTTCTTCTTCTTCTTCTTCTTCTTCTTCTTCTTCTTCTTCTTCTTCTTCTTCTTCCTTCTTCTTCTTCTTCTTCTTCTTCCTTCTTCTTCTTCTTCTTCTTCTTCTTCTTCTTCTTCTTCTTCTTCTTCTTCTTCTTCTTCTTCTTCTTCTTCTTCTTCTTCTCTTCTTCTTCTTCTTCTTCTTCTTCTCTTCTTCCTTCTTCTTTCTTCTTCTTCTTCTTCTTCTTCTTCTTCTTCTTCTTTCTCGTGTTCTGCTGTCCCGGTCCCCCGGCTCGCGTGCCGCTCTGTCACCCTCTTTCTCCTCTCTTTTCCTGCGCCCACCCTCCACCGCCTTCCTTCTTTGGACTTGGGTCAAAGAACGCTGTAGTTGAAGTTTGCTGTTACAGTTTCCATACAACATGGTGAATTAAAATGTCTACTTGTAGTAAACATAAATATGTGGATCATAACTAGAAAAGTCATTGCATATGCCGGTGGCATTGTAATTCTCATTGCAATAAACACATTAACCTATAATAATACTGCGGTAACCATGGAAACTATCTTCATTGCTTTTTTTATCAAGTAGCTGTAGTAAAGAGTTTCGGAACAAATATTTCAACAAATGGATACAAATCGTGAGCTGTCATTAAAATACTTTATTACATTTTTAAATACAAAATATGAAATGTATTAATGTGAATGTTAGTTAATATTTCATAGTTTTAGCGGCTCCGTGGCGCAAGCAGTTAGACACTCGGCTGTGGACTCGAGATCGAGTCTCGATCACTCTATGCGGGTTCCGTGGCGGACGAAACGGAGCTTGGACAGGTTTTTCTCTTGCAACAAATTTCATTCTACCATTTTTCCATATTGTGAAGTAGTGATTATGTTCCTTTGCCTCTGGTCTCCGCGGATTCAATCCCGGCCGGGGTCGGTTGATTTTTTAGAATGGAGAAATCCACGATGTAAGTCCTCCGGGGGAGGAATTTTAAACCGTGAGTCCCGAGTCTGACGAATTTCAGCCTCGTAAAAGAATCTTAGGCCTGAATAAGGAGGCCTCTAAGCTAAATTGCCGACCTCCTTCACCCTAGTAATACATTAGTCGTCCGATAGATGTCTCATTATGGTGGTATGTTGACCGCATACCATTCATGACATATTTAAGAAAATAATTGGTTAACATTGTGCTGTTTCTCCAATGCCACCAGGGCATTGGTTGAATTGTAGCCCATTTCTTAGGTTGGGGCACTGCAAGGCGGAGTTACATTAACTCGATTATATGATGGGAGATAAATGATAATGAAGTGCCAAGAGAGTCTTTAATCCAAACTCAATCTCAATTCCAGACCATGGCAACCACAGGAATAATTGACTTTAAAGAAAAATTCGTATAGTCTGACCGGCAATTGAACCCGGGACTGCCCGGGATCTCATGAAGTGTAATCAGAAACGCCCATGAGGCTGGTCTAGATGTGACGGTGCGTCAGGCGTGGTTGGCCAGTACACAGATCTCTATTTACTGGGTCATTTCATACGTTATGGCAACACTATTGTAAACCAGCGATCCTAGTGGTGACCACTGTAATATGTTGATGATCGGTATTTGTTGTTTCTCGAAATAGCAATATTTTGTTCTGTTTCTCACATGTAGTAAGTTATACCGCCCTAAAAAGATGTTCAGTAGAATTAGATTGGAAGGTAGAATTGGAAAGTACTCGAACAAGGAACCCTTGGGACTATAACTTATTCTCCAAAGATCAAATAACTTCTATTTCGATTTCAATTAAGAGTTGATAAACAGAAAATTCTACATCGGTTAGATGAGAGGGATATTCAGAAATGGTGCTGTAGGTGAAGTTTGTCGTCTTCCAAGGATTTGGCAACGTATAGTCAATTTGACAGGAGACTATAAAATGAAGTTCGTGATCCTAAAAGTAACCTAAATAGGTTTTTGTGATGTCATAACAGTGTTGCCATTACCTATCGAATCCCCTGACATTTTAATTTAAAAAATAATATTTTCCTTATTAAGTTAAAATAGCTGAACTATATTT
Source organism: Diploptera punctata (assembly GCA_030220185.1). NCBI lineage: Eukaryota > Metazoa > Arthropoda > Insecta > Blattodea > Blaberidae > Diploptera > Diploptera punctata. Next base: position 3,617,815 of record JASPKZ010000839.1, on the reverse strand, counting down.
TTTATAATGATAACAAATTTACAAATGCCAACTTCTGAACGACAATATTTCACTATGCAGTATAACTGCAGTCCTGCGCCAAACTGAACCATTTAAGGTATCATGCCTTGGTGCAGATTTACAGGACTTGCAATGACTTGAGTAACCGCGAGGGAAAATATTTTGTCATAAATCTCCGGCCAGTATAGAACTGTACCCACGCAGCATCGTGAGGAATTTGGGCAGCTACTGGCAGTTGGGCCAGTTGTTTATTTTTAGTTTTTGGTAGCATAACCAGTTAAAAGCCACGAAGACAACGTTGCATACAAGATTGTCTCATGGCTGCTTACGTATTCTCTTTAAGCCAACAATCTAAAATGTAATTCAAAAATTGTTTCTAAGGCAACTATATGAATTCTGATTAATATCTGTTTTATTTTGTACGTATTAAATCAAATATACCTTAAGGCCATAAACATTATTATTTATAAATGGGGACGAAGTGTCAATAGTTGGCACTTTTCCAAAATGTGAGCAGCAGCTTCAGATCAAGATGCCTGGGAGACCCGACATGCTGACCACATGTCACTCCTATACTGGCTGATTGATCATCCACCTATTTTTTTTTTTTTTTAAGAATCTTCATATGACAGCATGCTCCACTACAGTTTTCTGCAGTACTACATGCTTTGGTTTAGCAATATTAAAATATCTCTATCATTTTACGTGTGTTGATGTTCCTGACTATGCATTTATAGTGTTATTTACTAGTTCTAATGTGTGAAAATATTTTTCTATTTTCGATTCCTTAAAATATATTTTGAGTTATTGTGACGTTAAATTGTTCTATTTCGTTGTGGTTATTTGCATTTCAAACAATGCTCTCTGTTAATTATACTTAAGCAAGTTATGGTTCCTCTTGGCACTAACAAGTTATGATTAATATTTACAGTTGCTTGATATTGTTCCTATTAGCACTTACTTAACCCTTAAATTGGCGAAACAATACTTTCTAGTGCCCGTCATTCAAGTGTTTCGGACCGCAAAGAAAATAAAATCATGTAAAAGTAAGTTATTACTGTATTTTTAACGTAATTTGACACAATCTTAGGTAATTTATGATAATTTGTTTTATTTTTACTGTTTAATAAACTATAACAAATAAATTAAATCAATGTTTCTTATAAGATACATTGTAAGTTAAGGGTTAAATTAGTGCATTCTTCATTACTATTCCTAACAAAATATGGTTCCTGTTTACATTTAAATTGACTAATCCTATCAAGCTATAATCTATATTTACACCGCTAAGTTAATATTCTATCCATTACTAATCTAAGAAGATATAGCTCCTATTTACACTTAAGTTACGGACTAATTCTAACATTTTATGAGTAATCTACTATTGAAAAATATTTTACTGTCCTTACAAGTTCTAAAAAATTAGGCTATTAGGTTCCTATTTACACTTATAGCACTGACTAATCCTAACAAGTCATGATCAATATTTACACTTCCTTAAAATAATGTTCTTATCCTAACACTTATTGTCTAGTTCTATCACTTTATGATTTACAGTTGCTTAAAGTATACTGTCCAAGTAAAGTTCTATTGTAATGTTTTTAAGTCTATGCTATTTGCGAATTTGGTGAATTGTTTAGTATACTTAAAAGCTAATTTACTCTTATTTATGGGCCACCTTTCACTACCTCTATTTACAAAATTTATAAGAGTTAGTCTTTCGTTTTTAAATTCTATACAGTTATATATGACATGGTCCACTGTCTGCTCACCAGCACCGCATGCACACATTGCACTGTCCTTTATCTTGAAGCGATGGAAATAGGCGTTTATATTCCCGTGTCCGGTCACCAGCGTTGTGAGATTGGAAGATATCTGGATTCTTGTCTGTAGTCTGTCGCTGACTTTGGGGAAGAACGATTTCGTCATATTCCCATTGGTGGTTGATTGCCATTCCCTTTCCCATTTTTTCTTCACTAATGGTTGTCAGGTGTTTCTTCACAGCACTTACTGGAATCCTGTCGTAACTCGTTTGTAGGCCGCCGTCGCACACCTATGTGATAGCCACATGTGGATGTCTGATGGGGTAAGAGCGTGTGGGCTAGTCGGTATATCGACTTTAGTTTTTAGTTGTTAACAGGCGTAGAAAACTGAAATGTCTGTTACCGAAAATCATATACAAAATATATTATTGTATAAGTCTCAGAGGCGCTTCTGTTGAGAAGCCGGGTATACATTTATGGATTTTAAGGACAAGTCCTCAAATCCACTTCAAAAATGTTCCAGAAAAGGAAACCAGTCTACCAGTCTAATACTGGCGTAAGACTGGTTGGAGCTACAGCCGACGAAAAAAGTATACATCTATGGATTTAAGGGCAGTGCCTCAAATCCACATAAATTTTTTTCCTGAAAAGAAAACCAGTCTACCAGTCTAATACTGGCCTAAGACTGGTATTGGTATTACAGTGTATAAAAATTGTACGTCATTTCAATAGCTGGTACATTCGTTGAAAATATTTTAATATGAAATTCTAGGTTATGAATTTTAAGTGGTTTACCTATTCTATAAATATAAAGACATTTAAACACAATACTAAAAGATAATTAACTAATTATTTACGATATATTAGAATAATCCAACAAAAATTATTCTGTTTAAATACTAGCTGTCTTTCTAGCATCTACTGTCGAAAATTATAACAAAACTGACAGACGAACTCCAGCTAATGCTGAAAAGCTAAGTATAAATTTATGGATTTAAGGACGTCCCCTCAAATCCACTTCAAAAATTAAGCGGGCAAAGAAACCAGTCTAGGACTGGCCGGTACGAATCGACGAAAACTGGTATTATAGTGTATAAAAATTGTACGTTATTTCAATAGCTAGTATATACGTTGAAAATATTTTAATATGAAATTCTAGGTTATGAATTTGAAGTGGTTTACCTATTCTATAAATATAGACATTTAAACACAATACTAATAGATAATTAACTAATTATTTACGATATATTAGAATAATCCAACAAAAATTATTCTGTTTAAATACTAGCTGTCTTTCTAGCATCTACTGTCGAAAATTATAACAAAACTGACAGCCGAACTCCAGCTAATGCTGAGAAGCTAAGTATAAATTTATGGATTTAAGGACGTCCCCTCAAATCCACTTCAAAAATTAAGCGGGCAAAGAAACCAGTCTAGGACTGGCCGGTGCGAATCGACGAAAACTGGTATTATAGTGTATAAAAATTGTACGTCATTTCAATAGCTAGTATATACGTTGAAAATATTTTAATATGAAATTCTAGGTTATGAATTTGAAGTGGTTTACCTATTCTATAAATATAGACATTTAAACACAATACTAATAGATAATTAACTAATTATTTACGATATATTAGAATAATCCAACAAAAATTATTCTGTTTAAATACTAGCTGTCTTTCTAGCATCTACTGTCGAAAATTATAACAAAACTGACAGCCGAACTCCAGCTAATGCTGAGAAGCTAAGTATAAATTTATGGATTTAAGGACGGCCTCTCAAATACACTTCAAAAATTAATCGAACAAAGAAACCAGCCTTGGACTGGCCGGTGCAAATCCCCATTCGAATTGACGAAAATTGGTATTATAGTGTATAAAAAAAGAAACCAGTCTTGGACTGGCCGGTGCAAATCCCCATTCGAATTGACGAAAATTGGTATTATAGTGTATAAAAAAAAAAAACCAGTCTTGGACTGGCCGGTTCAAATCCCCATTCGAATTGACGAAAATTGGTATTATAGTGTATAAAAAAAGAAACCAGTCTTGGACTGGCCGGTGCAAATCCCCATTCGAATGGACGAAAATTGGTATTATAGTGTATAAAAAAAGAAACCAGTCTTGGACTGGCCGGTGCAAATCCCCATTCGAATTGACAAAAATTGGTATTATAGTGTATAAAAAAAGAAACCAGTCTTGGACTGGCCGGTGCAAATCCCCATTCGAATTGACGAAAATTGGTATTATAGTGTATAAAAAAGAAACCAGTCTTGGACTGGCCGGTGCAAATCTCCATTCGAATTGACGAAAATTGGTATTATAGTGTATAAACAAAGAACCCAGTCTTGGACTGGCCGGTGCAAATCCCCATTCGAATTGACGAAAATTGGTATTATAGTGTATAAAAAAAGAAACCAGTCTTGGACTGGCCGGTGCAAATCCCCATTCGAATTGACGAAAATTGGTATTATAGTGTATAAAAAAAAGAAACCAGTCTTGGACTGGCCGGTGCAAATCCCCATTCGAATTGACGATAATTGGTATTATAGTGTATAAAAAAAGAAACCAGTCTTGGACTGGCCGGTGCAAATCCCCATTCGAATTGACGAAAATTGGTATTATAGTGTATAAAAAAAGAAACCAGTCTTGGACTGGCCGGTGCAAATCCCCATTCGAATTGACGAAAATTGGTATTATAGTGTATAAAAAAAGAAACCAGTCTTGGACTGGCCGGTGTAAATCCCCATTCGAATTGACGAAAATTGGTATTATAGTGTATAAAAAAAGAAACCAGTCTTGGACTGGCCGGTGCAAATCCCCATTCGAATTGACGAAAATTGGTATTATAGTGTATAAAAAAAGAAACCAGTCTTGGACTGGCCGGTGCAAATCCCCATTCGAATTGACGAAAATTGGTATTATAGTGTATAAAAAAAGAAACCAGTCTTGGACTGGCCGGTGCAAATCCCCATTCGAATTGACGAAAATTGGTATTATAGTGTATAAAAAAAGAAACCAGTCTTGGACTGGCCGGTGCAAATCCCCATTCGAATTGACGAAAATTGGTATTATAGTGTATAAAAAAAGAAACCAGTCTTGGACTGGCCGGTGCAAATCCCCATTCGAATTGACGAAAATTGGTATTATAGTGTATAAAAAAAAAAACCAGACTTGGACTGGCCGGTGCAAATCCCCATTCGAATTGACGAAAATTGGTATTATAGTGTATAAAAAAAGAAACCAGTCTTGGACTGGCCGGTGCAAATCCCCATTCGAATTGACGAAAATTGGTATTATAGTGTATAAAAAAAGAAACCAGTCTTGGACTGGCCGGTTCAAATCCCCATTCGAATTGACGAAAATTGGTATTATAGTGTATAAAAAAAGAAACCAGTCTTGGACTGGCCGGTGCAAATCCCCATTCGAATGGACGAAAATTGGTATTATAGTGTATAAAAAAAGAAACCAGTCTTGGACTGGCCGGTGCAAATCCCCATTCGAATTGACAAAAATTGGTATTTATAGTGTATAAAAAAAGAAACCAGTCTTGGACTGGCCGGTGCAAATCCCCATTCGAATTGACGAAAATTGGTATTATAGTGTATAAAAAAAGAAACCAGTCTTGGACTGGCCGGTGCAAATCCCCATTCGAATTGACGAAAATTGGTATTATAGTGTATAAAAAAAGAAACCAGTCTTGGACTGGCCGGTGCAAATCCCCATTCGAATTGACGAAAATTGGTATTATAGTGTATAAAAAAAGAAACCAGTCTTGGACTGGCCGGTGCAAATTCCTATCCGAATTGACGAAAATTGGTATTATAGTGTATAAAAATTCTACGTCATTTCAATATAGCTAGTATATTCGTTGAAAATATTTTAATATTAAATTCTAGGTTATGAATTTGAAGTGGTTTACCTATTCTATAAAATATAGGCATTTAAACACAATACTAATAGATAATTAACTAACTATTTACGATATATTAGAATAATCCAACAAAAATTATTTCTGTTTAAATACTAGCTGTCTTTCTAGCATCTACTGTCGAAAATTATAACAAAACTGACAGACGAACTCCAGCTAATGCTGAAAAGCTAAGTATAAATTTATGGATTTAAGGACGTCCCCCTCAAATCCACTTCAAAAATTAAGCGGGCAAAGAAACCAGTCTAGGACTGGCCGGTACGAATCGACGAAAACTGGTATTATAGTGTATAAAAATTGTACGTTATTTCAATAGCTAGTATATACGTTTGAAAATATTTTAATATGAAATTCTAGGTTATGAATTTGAAGTGGTTTACCTATTCTATAAATATAGACATTTAAACACAATACTAATAGATAATTAACTAATTATTTACGATATATTAGAATAATCCAACAAAAATTATTCTGTTTAAATACTAGCTGTCTTTCTAGCATCTACTGTCGAAAATTATAAACAAAACTGACAGCCGAACTCCAGCTAATGCTGAGAAGCTAAGTATAAATTTATGGATTTAAGGACGTCCCCTCAAATCCACTTCAAAAATTAAGCGGGCAAAGAAACCAGTCTAGGACTGGGCCGGTGCGAATCGACGAAAACTGGTATTATAGTGTATAAAAATTGTACGTCATTTCAATAGCTAGTATATACGTTGAAAATATTTTAATATGAAATTCTAGGTTATGAATTTGAAGTGGTTTACCTATTCTATAAATATAGACATTTAAACACAATACTAATAGATAATTAACTAATTATTTACGATATATTAGAATAATCCAACAAAAATTATTCTGTTTAAATACTAGCTGTCTTTCTAGCATCTACTGTCGAAAATTATAACAAAACTGACAGCCGAACTCCAGCTAATGCTGAGAAGCTAAGTAAAAAATTTATGGATTTAAGGACGGCCTCTCAAATACACTTCAAAAATTAATCGAACAAAGAAACCAGCCTTGGACTGGCCGGTGCAAATCCCCATTCGAATTGACGAAAATTGGTATTATAGTGTATAAAAAAAGAAACCAGTCTTGGACTGGCCGGTGCAAATCCCCATTCGAATTGACGAAAATTGGTATTATAGTGTATAAAAAAAGAAACCAGTCTTGGACTGGCCGGTGCAAATCCCCATTCGAATTGACGAAAATTGGTATTATAGTGTATAAAAAAAGAAACCAGTCTTGGACTGGCCGGTGCAAATCCCCATTCGAATTGACGAAAATTGGTATTATAGTGTATAAAAAAAGAAACCAGTCTTGGACTGGCCGGTGCAAATCCCCATTCGAATTGACGAAAATTGGTATTATAGTGTATAGAAAAAAGAAACCAGTCTTGGACTGGCCGGTGCAAATCCCCATTCGAATTGACGAAAAATTGGTATTATAGTGTATAAAAAAAAAGAACCAGTCTTGGACTGGCCGGTGCAAATCTCCATTCGAATTGACGAAAATTGGTATTATAGTGTATAAACAAAGAACCCAGTCTTGGACTGGCCGGTGCAAATCCCCATTCGAATTGACGAAAATTGGTATTATAGTGTATAAAAAAAGAAACCAGTCTTGGACTGGCCGGTGCAAATCCCCATTCGAATTGACGAAAATTGGTATTATAGTGTATAAAAAAAGAAACCAGTCTTGGACTGGCCGGTGCAAATCCCCATTCGAATTGACGAAAATTGGTATTATAGTGTATAAAAAAAGAAACCAGTCTTGGACTGGCCGGTGCAAATCCCCATTCGAATTGACGAAAATTGGTATTATAGTGTATAAAAAAAGAAACCAGTCTTGGACTGGCCGGTGCAAATCTCCATTCGAATTGACGAAAATTGGTATTATAGTGTATAAACAAAGAACCCAGTCTTGGACTGGCCGGTGCAAATCTCCATTCGAATTGACGAAAATTGGTATTATAGTGTATAAAAAAAGAAACCAGTCTTGGACTGGCCGGTGCAAATCCCCATTCGAATTGACGAAAATTGGTATTATAGTGTATAAACAAAGAAACCAGTCTTGGACTGGCCGGTGCAAATCCCCATTCGAATTGACGAAAATTGGTATTATAGTGTATAAAAAAGAAACCAGTCTTGGACTGGCCGGTGCAAATCCCCATTCGAATTGACGAAATTGGTATTATAGTGTAAAAAAAAAAAACCAGTCTTGGACTGGCCGGTGCAAATCCCCATTCGAATTGACGAAAATTGGTATTATAGTGTATAAAAAAAGAAACCAGTCTTGGACTGGCCGGTGCAAATGCAAACCGAATTGACGAAAATGGTATTATAGTGTATAAAAATTCTACGTCATTTCAATAGCTAGTATATTCGTCGAAAATATTTTAATATTAAATTCTAGGTTATGAATTTGAAGTGGTTTACCTATTCTATAAATATAAAGACATTTAAACACAATACTAATAGATAATTAACTAATTATTTACGATATATTGGAATAATCCAACAAAAATTATTCTGTTTAAATACTAGCTGTCCTTGTACCATCTACTGTCGAAAATTATAACAAAACTGATAGCTGAACTCCAGCGGAAATGAGCGTTCAGTGACATCTGTTGGTCGAATCTTGGTAGTACTTTTACCTCTTACTAATAATCCAAATATCACTTTTATAAAAGATTTTACGCATCTCCATTAAAAATTATTATTAATAACACGTGTATTAGTTGTGCAGTGTAACAGAGATGTTGAACTTTACATGTGAATTGATTTATGTATCTTCTCCGTTATATAACATAAGAAAATGGCGAACTCTTCGGTCTGCTGATATAGATTCCGCCATATTCTCTTGTTATTGACGAACGTTTCTTTATATTTGACGCAAAATAAAACACTGAAACGATCGTTTAATGGGGACACGAGACATAAATAATATTAAAAATGACTCTTCTAGGAAAATAAAGCATTATAAAAAGCATTTAATTACATTCATTCTCGATGACAAATATTTTAAAATGGATCATAGATTCACAAAAGAATAGGTTATATAATAGTTGCCATGAGGATAGATTTAACCTGAATGTAGTTTAAATATTATTTTAACAAACTTTCTTGCATCATTTATAACATACATACGATATAAAAAAGTAATTACTTTATAAATGTACTATTATTGCAATAAAAACATTCGTTAGCTTCATAGTCCTGTGGTCAGAACTTCTGACTACAGTTCGTAAGGTCCCCGGTTCGATTCCCGATCAATCTAGGGGTAATATTTTTTCTCGTAAAGGGTTAATCTGGTTGTCGCCCTTGACCTGGGATTTAGGTTTATAGACTCTTCTGGTGATTTTTTATTATTATTTTATATTTCGTTTTTTCATAGTCTATTAATTGATTTAAATATGTTTTGTATAATTTTATTTTTACAGTTTCGTTATTGCTGACATTTCCTACTATTTTGTACGTTCTCTAACGCTTCTTAAAACACTACATATAATGCATAAGTAATGGGGGGGGGGAAATGTAATTATATCCCTAGAATTTTTCGAGGTTCTTGTCTTTAGATGGCAGCACAATATCTGTGAAATCTATTATACGATATTTATAACTTATAACATAGCCTAACATAAAATGAACACTAAGATATAATCAAATGTTTCATATCTCTCTTCATTTGCCATGACCCGATCTACTTAGAAGAGAGGTATTTAAAAAAATAATCCTCGTGATTTGTTCCTATAAAAGTAAAAAATTAACACATACTTGTTTTTTTTTTTCGTATGTGAGTCTTGAGCAGGTATCTGTGTCAAGATGAACCTCATATGAGGGCAGTTGACTGGTATATAATATAAACCGGCAACAATGAGCAGGAGGCTTCCTGTGAGACCCGTTTCATTGTAGTTAAATATACTGTAACGTCAATGGACTTAATGCAGCTTTATTCTTAAACAAAATCAGTTACAAGAATAAAGCTGGGGGACCGGAAGCAATATTATATACCACGTTATTATTTAAGTTGTACATCATCCTCTAAATCAATGTCACTTGTAGGTGCTATAAAGGTCTGTCACCAAGCAACTGGATGAACACCATTTTTAATATTTTTTATTTGTCTTCTTCTTTCTTCTTCTTCTTCGCCAATTACAACATTTGAAAGCTTGTTCCATCATATAAAATGAGAAATGTTGGTCGCGCGCACAGAAGATGATCTGAACAGTTTTAACAATTCTAGCTTTCATGAAACCGGAACGACCAAACAGGCTTAATCCCTGGATGATGATGATGATGATGAAGACTACGACCAACCAAACATACTCGTAGCAATTATTTTGTTTCAGGTAAACCCCCACTTCTAACGGTCAGGTTTCGCTGATTTTTTGATAACATCTACCTTTGTTTATTCTAATAGCATATAATGAGTTTCGTCATGAAACATCGAAAAGTGCGACCTCTAGATCGACTTTTTTTTAAATTTTCATTTCAGGTGAACTCCTACAACTAATAATTTTAGGAAATAATAAATAACGGCTAAACACTCACCGCACCTGAAACCGTGTATACAAATTTTCACGAAGATCGGTTGATCGGTTTGGAAGTCTACAAAGGACACACACACACACACACATATATATATATATATATATATATATATATAGATGAAATAACTAATAAATCAATTTCACATAAAAGGAAACGTTTATCAGCAAGAATTGCTCCATAAGAGCAAAGGTATTTTCTAGAGATGAAACCCCTTATATTTGCTTACTAGATGTCTCATACCGTTCATGGCATATATAGGGAAATAAGCGTAACTAAATTAGATTAGTCTAGAAACTCCTAATAAAGGAGAGGCTGTGGCTAGACTCGAAGGGCAATGAAGCTAATAAATAGGGCTCGGACGTTGAGGAAAAAATAATTTTTTCGATTTAATGTCTGAAGACGGAGGCGCAACTTAATATATGTACATTGTAGGCCATAAAATGGGTTTTATTTGTCCTTTTTCGACTTTTTTTGGCTTATTGGTCCTCTTTTAGCCTTTTTTTAGGTCTTAATGGCAATTTTTGCAACTATATTTTTGCGAATAATATAATTATACAAAATTTTATACACTTTCTAGTTAATTCCCGGCGTGCGTTCCTACGCCTAAATAAATGAAATACAATTTTAAAATGTTCTATGTCCTTATGTTATCCAAAAAGTATATATCCAGCAATCTAGAGTTAAAAAAACCTCTCCCAATAGATCGGGTCACTACAAGGTGTGCTTACACTACAGACGAACGGACTAAACTATGGAAAAGAGAGAAATGTTAAGGTAGTTAATATTTTAATTAGATTGTTAGTGGATAGGGTCAGTATGGGTCCGGTGCATAGTGTAGCGGCTCCAGGTTGAGATAACGGCAGGGAACTGGAAATACACACCACATGACATCTCTACACTGGCTGGACAATTGTCTACCTCACACATGGATGTGAGGACAGCAGCCAGATCTTTGCCCATAAGTCTTCTAGGCCTGTCGCACCGTGGAGTAGAGTGAGTAAGGATTTTTAGAATCAAGTGCAGATTTTTAGAATCAAGTGCAGGAATGCCAACATTTTATACGTGAAGACAACTAAAGAGAAAAAAAAATTATGCCTGAACTTAAAGTGAGACAAATTAATGTGAATCAATGGATGCCTGGATAGTTCCATGATAGATTACCAACGCACAAAGTTGGAGATCCTGTTTCAAATCCCGATTCAGGCGTAATATTGAATGTGAATGGCAACCCTGAGTATATTGTTTTCAATATTGTATTGTACATGTTTTCTTAAAAATAAGTAAGAGAGCATGATAGATACGAAGTAAAAAAAGAAGAAATAAACAATTTATATTTTAAAATGCGTATATATATATATATATATATATATATATATATATATATATATATATATATATAGTAAAACCTGTCTTAGCCGGAACCTTTATAAGAAGGAAACCTGTAGAAACGGAAAAAAAATCTCCTGAACGGTACGATTTTAAATGTAAAATCGTCCTGTATAAGCCGGAAACTTTCATAACGCGGAAACGGAATGGGTTTTAAAGTACCAACAGTTAATTTTGACCTCCGTAAGAAGGAAAATTATTCTTAAGCACGTTCTAATTACAGTATTAATGACCACACAAGTAAATTCTGCATAGCCTATGGCGCCTTCTGCAATATACCGTTTTACCTTCTTGTGTTGCCATTATATTGCTGGGATAACTTTGCTTATGTGTGACAGCGGGGAATCCCTCGCTTTTCCTTGCCTGCTTACAGTCATTGCCGACCTAATTACAGACGTGGAACCTGCAATTGAGATTGAAGATGTTATCAATTTCGACAATGATTTGGCAACAACACAAAATATACAAGGAGCCGTCGATTCTTCAAATGAAACGAGAGGGGAGTCCTCGAAATGTGAATAAACTCAAATTTCCGAAGAAGAAAAAGAAGAGGAACAAGATGCCCCACGAGAGCTGAATATATTCAGCTACAAAAAACATTGTTGAATGTGAATCTTCTCCAAGAATTTGGTGCTTCGCGCGACGATCCTACTTTGCTGGACCTCCTGCCCGTGCTGTAACTACAGCTGTGGAGGAAGTGAAATTAACTAAAAATGTGAGTAATCTCTTTTTTACTTTTTATTCACAGATACTGTAGTACTCTAAATAATTTGGGAACCCTTTATAAGAAGGAAAACTGCCAAGACGGAAAAAATATTTAAAGAACCGTTATCTTCCCTCATAGACACGTTTTACTGTGAATATATATATATATATATATTCTTTTTTTTTTTGCACGATAGTGCGTTCTTTCCTACAGGAATGGCGACCGTGATTGAAAGTTCAATTTCTTAAATTTCGGGGTTGCCAACCTATAAATAACTAAATAACTATATTGTAATATTAAAAATTACCTACCTAGAGCGGGGCCCTTATGTATACTACGTATAATGTATATAAAATATACCCAAAGGTAGTGTTAATACATTATACAATACCAATCATTGCATTAACTGAACAATATCATCATCATCATCACCAAACTTCACGGATTAGGTTTTTGCCTGTTCCGATTTCACATCTGTTTAGCCCAGCGCTTTCTTGGTCTTCCTACTGATCTTCGTCCTCCAGTATTATACATCAGTGCCATCTTTGGTACCCTATCCTCTGTCATTCTTTGCAGATGTTGTATCCAATTGTTCCTGTGTTCTTCTATTTGTTGAAGAAGTGGTTCTACTTTTATCTAATATTCTCATTTCTGATATGCTCTTCTCTTGTACAACATTTCACAGCCTCTCGTTAGCCGAGGAGATGCCAACCTTCTAAAAGAAAGGGACCCCAACAGAAAACTTCATGTCCTCCGGGTTGGGGGTTGTGCGTCGGGCTGGAAACCCAGTATGTAAAAAAATCTTTCTCAAAAGTTTCACACGATTACGCCGGACGGAATTATTTAACAATATAAAACAATAAATTCGTACTTGCGGCCATTTTATGTCTGATTGGTGTTACGGCCTGCTGTAGTCTCAACTAAATTTGGTTTATAATTATACATTCTTCTTGGTATGCGCTGTTCATTCATTCGTAATACGTGCTGAAGATAAGCATTTTGATAGTATTTTATTCTTTCACAGATATTAAATATATTAAGTTCTATTCTTATATCTTCGTTTTTCTTTTTATCGGTCCTTTGGTATCCTGCTATTGCTCTCAACATCTTCATTTCAGCAGCCTCTATTTGTTTACTATCTGCCTTTGTTATTGTCCAGGTTTCACATCATAGATAAGAGATGGAACTGCCAATACTTTGTAAAACTTCAAAATAGTTTCTTTTCTAGTCTTATTCAATAAAGTGCGTTTAATTGTGCCACATATATAACTGAATCGTTGTATTTTAGTGTGTTTATCTAAATTTAAAGAATTAGTAGGAGTCTAAACATAAATTAGATTTACGAATCTTTCTTAATCGGTATTTTAAAATATCAATACATGTTATCTTGTGTTATAAATTATAATGTACTATCATTCCTAAATTAAAGTTGTTGGGGTTATATCCAACGTGAACAATCAGATATATAAGATATAGGTTAATCTAGTTTTGTAGTCTAATTTGAGAGGTTGTTAGGAATTTATCAAGGCCATGAGAATGATAACCTATCTCTTAACGTTACTAAACAAATTAAAAAAAAATAGATCATACTTCTAAGGCATATTTTGGTCATCCCTGTGGCACTCATCTCTTTAAAAGAGCAGATACGACAGTAACCGCCCATGTTCCAACTTAATGTCATGTTCAAACAATTGACAGTTTACAAGTCTTTAAAATAATTTCGTAAAACAAATTAAAGGTGGAGGAACTAAGTGGCCGTGAGAAACGTTCATAACGAGGTCAAAGCATTGATTCCCATAACTAGTAAATCAAATTACCATTAGGAAAGGGAGCCAATTTCATAATACCTTTTCCTGGCAAGAAAAGAAAGCTGAGAAGACTTGGAACTCGTCTCACTTATTCCATTTTTCCATAATCAGGTTTCGCAGGCCTCAAGTCTGTCAGCCAAAATATCTATAGGCTGCCCGCTCTTACAGTGATCCTCATCAAAACAAAACCACGTGACCTGCTCGCTTTTTTCAGTGGTTATTGACACCGACGTGCGTTGTTGAAGCAATAAGTACGTGAAAAAGTAGTTCCCTTCGTTAAATTAAAATATGTTCTCTGAATATACTTGTTATTCTTCGTGAATGAAAATAATAATATTCAAAATATAGAAAATATTCTAAAATATATCTAGTCAATAATTATAACTTAAAATAGTTTATTACATATGGGTTATTAATTTGAGTCATACTTCAATCGATGCTCATAAAACAAAATGACTGAAAGTGTCGAGTCGTCTGTTGCTGTGTCGTCATCTCCCTGTCAAAAGTGACAGTAATTGTGACGCGAATGACGGAAGGGTACAATTGGTGTTTGTTGATGTTATGATCACTCTCAGAGCGGATAAGGTATAGCAATATATCCCTATTCGTAGTTTCATTTAAAATAATGTTATTGAACCGGCCTATACATACCCAGATAATAATATCCTGTTATATTTTCAAAACATTCTTGGTATAAATGGATAAAAAAATTCAAATTCTCTCTTAAAATAGCCCTAATTTAATATTTATTTATTTACTCTGCTGGAGTTAAGCCCATGTGGACTTCTCTTCCACTCACCAGCACAAACATATGTTACATTCAAATACAAAAATTGCAATAATATTAGATATTAGACGATTATTTGGCCAAACGGAACAATAATAAAAGTAAGATCTGATAACACAATAAAGTTAATGATGAATAAAATAACATATACATGAAATAACATATTTGAAAAAAAAACGCAAGGGAAATAATAAAATATAATGAATTAATCTTTCTTCTTCTTCTCCTTAAATGGCACCACAGTCCAATAAGCACCTCCAGACATCCCTCTCCACAGAAAGTCTTCCCAATGGTTTATTAAGATCCTGGCGAACACAATCTCACCAACTATTCTAAGGTATTCCTCTCACTCTGGTTCCTTGAGGTTGTGAACAGAAGATTTGTTTTACCTTTCTATTATTTGACATTTTATTAATATGTTCATTCCATATCAAACGACCAAGCCTTATGCGTGAGACAATGTCAAGACATCCTAATAATTGTATTAATACTTTATTATATCTTCTTCTACATAAACTGCTCCCAATATTCTTCTCAGTACTTTTCTTTCAAAAATATTTAAACGATTACATATGTAAGAGACAAGTACTTATATATATATATATATATATATATATATATATATATATATATATATATATATAACATATACACGAAAAAAATAAAGGAAAATAATAAAATATAATGAATTAATCTATTACTTTATATATATATATATATATATATATATATATATATACACACACACTTACTCACCGGCACTATCGAACCCGTAGGTTCATGGCCGCGCGGACACAAGCTCTCCATACATCCCTATCCTGAGGTAATGCTTTCCAATCATTCCCTGTATAATCTACTTTTCTCAAATCATAGTTAATGTTATTATCCCACCTCATTCTTGGTCTACCAACTGGGTGTTTTCCCTCTGGTTTTCCTACAACAAGCTTCCATGCATGTCTTTCATTCCTCATACGTGCTACATGTCCTGCCCATCGCAGCTTTGGCATGGGTTCCCTGATGTAGTCCCCGCCCGGAGAACCAAATGGGGGACTATTACCCCAGTGGAACCCATGTCCTCATTTCTTGACGGTTGTATTTTTACGGTGAAAGATCATCACTCCTTCGACCAATTTTTTTCATCTGGCTTATTACCTTCGACCAGTCCGGCATGGGTAATCCTATCGGCGGCAATGCTACCGCCGGCATAGCTCTCGGGATCATTTAAGCACGCTAGCCACTCCACCACGACAAGGTAAAGATACCATGGAGGATGTTTATTTATATATATATATATATATATATATATATATATATATAGTATTTTGATTTATCAATACTTCAATATAATCCCATATATATATATATATATATATATATATATATATATATGTGTGTGTGTGTGGTGTGTGTGTGTGTGTGTGTGTGTGTGTGTTATAATTAAATTTTTGACATTGAGCAATGCACGCTTAATATGACATGAAAAGAAAAATAAATGCCTGGACGGGATTCGAACCTCGAACTCTGGGTCGGTACCCCAGCGTAATGGATAACACGCTGGGGTACCGACCCAGAGTTCCGGATTCAAATCCCGTCCATGCATTTATTTTTCTTTTCATGTGATATAACTTAATATATAAAAATTACGCGTCACATTGTTTGTCCGCGATGGAATCCTAAACTACTGAACCGATTTTAATAAAATATTGCACACTGTGTGCAGTTTGATCCAACTTGAGATTTAGGGAAGTTTATAACTAAATTTATAGGTGCATTATTTTTATTGCAAATTATTTGTTTATTATTTAACAAAGAGTTATAATTATCTGTGAGTTCCATACGATTCTAACAGATGGCTGTGTAAGGTAATTGGTTCATTATTTAACCAGGTGGCTGTGATTTTTGTTGCAACCGCGATTTCAATTGAATTACAAATATTGATTATTTCATAATTTAAGTGTGTTTGTGTTTATTTTATTTTCAATATATTGATAATAATATTAATTTCGTGTGTAATTATTAGTTTTAAGTAATCTGGCTGAAAGACAGCAACTTAATTTAAATTTAACTGGACCGAGAAGGGGCATTGAACAATATGGCGAATCAGTTCTAGAGACCATGAATGATAAGATATCAAGTGAATTTCCGCAAATTGGTATAGGCCTATGTGACATAAATCTTACATTTAAGAAGAATGTCAATTTAAACACATATGAAGGTCCTACGGAACGGAATAACAGAACCGTAAGTAAGTCTGTTAGTTATAATAATATGCCTAATATTACAGAAACAATCTCCATGCCTCAATTAAATGAAAAACAAGATGACTATAATATATCACAAGGCGATATTACTATACAGAGACTTCGTGATGATGATGAGAATCCAAACTGCCAACAAGTTTGTAGAAAAAAAACGAAAGTATAATGAAATCAGCAAGCCTCCTCAAAATATTCCATCAATAAATGTATATAATCCTTATGATACACTTATGGATGATACTGAGAATGCAGACAACATAAATTCATCTCAATCAACAAAACCACTTCCACATAAACCACCACCCACATTTATACCGGGTGTAGTTAACGTACCAGAACTAAAAAATTGTGCAAAACAAAAATTTCTGATTTAGATTTCTCACTTAGTTTACTACAACATAATTTAACGTATACCTTAGCCACAGCAACGCGTGGCCGGGACTTCTATATATATATATATATATATATATATATATATATATATATATATATATATATATAAACAAAGTCGGATTAGTTACACTATTTATAACTCAAGAACGGTTGGACCGATTTTTGTGATCTTTGATTTGTTGGATTTGTTTCGGCCCCGAATAGCAGATAACTATTAAAAAACTGTAAAAATTAACGTAAAAATATTTAAAGGCGATACGATGTTCGCCGGGCCAGCTAGTATATATATGGCATTAGGTTGAAGTATGGATAAATCGAAATACTATGTATAACAACCAGCTCATAGTGGTCCGAAAGAACAGAAACAATTAGTAAAATTCCTGTAGTTAATGTTTTTCATAAATGCATATAAATTATATAATGAAAAAGTAGTCCAGATAGAGCTTATAGAGCAGATACCAAACATGTCCCTTCAAGGGAGGAGGAAGAATTGCGAGCATTTGAAAATAAAATTCTTACGAAAATTCTTGGATCAAGAGAGAACTGAGAAGACTGCATAACAGTGAGCTACTTGACCTTTATAGGAAACCAGATATAATAACAGTGAAGTCTCGTAGACTGTGATAGGCACGATATGTGGCACACATTGGAATGAAAGAAGGACATGGAAACTCCTCCTTGTAGGAAAACCAGAGGGTAAGCTCCCAGTAGCTAGACCAAGAATGAGGCGAGAGAATAACATTAAACATGATTTGAAGGAAGTAGATTATACAGGGGATGATTGGAATGCATTAGATCAGAATAATGATGTATGAAGAAGTTTTGTCCGCGCGGCCATGAACCTACGGGTTCTATAATGCCAGTTAGAGTTAATAGAAATAATGAAGTAGGATTGATTTTAACTTCATAGAATGCTTTCGAATATTGTGTCCTTCATGCGGCAAACATTCTTTTCTTACAAGGAATAACATTTATCGACAAAAATAAATATTTGTGAAGGTAAAAACTGTAGACAATTGTTTATTTTATTGCTCAACTGTTATTCACGAATCGTGCAGACATTTGAAGTTTGGGAACATGTACCACTTTGCTACAATGCGAGGTGTTCACCCATATTATCAAATACCGGACGATCATATGATATCCCCCCCATGACTGTAGAGCAGGGTGGACCCCCTGCGACTCATAGTAAAGCAACCCGCGGTACAGGGCAATTTTGGGAGGAGTGGAGATGTAAACATACCTGATTCGGACTGCTCAGTGGTGGATTCCGGCATGCGGTCGTAGCCTCATTACATTATTGTCTGCAGATGTCTTGAAAATCTGGTTCTTCATCCGTGAGAGCAATATTTAATATTGCTAACAAATGTTCATTGCTCAGACGAGATCTACGTTCCGATTTTACGTACTTCATTAAGGAGAATAATTGTTCACATAGATAAGTGGAGCAGAACATGGCTAACATTTTGAAATCAACTTGACGAAGATTAGGGTATTTTGAGATGGGAAGTATTTCAAAAATGCTTGGCCCATATAAACCTTCACACCTACTTTTAAGAAGTAGGTCATTTTTCATTTCTATAGCTTCCATCTGTAAATGCGAATGCACACTTCGCACGTCAACAGTCATTGGATTAACAAACAATCAACATTTTCCATTTGTTGGAAATCTCTAAATCCCCGACAATTAAATTCTATATGTAGGTTTTCTAATACACTGCTGTAATTTTTGTTCTATCACATTTGGAAGACAGTTGAGAGAAGGAAAGTGGTACAGATTTTTTTTCTAAAATTTGAGATTTCCACAGATCTAATTTTGAAGTGAATGCTTTTACGTCTCCATATGCATCTACTATATTTTTTTTGTTTTCCCAGCAAATGGGTATTTAATTGGTTCAGATGTTCACAAATATCGGTCATAAATGCAAGGTCATTTAACCAGCCTCGGAAATAGGCAATCCCTGTGTTCGCATGAATTCAGCAATTACCGCAAGAAGTTCGAAGAATCTGTGTAGCATCCGACCCCGGCTCAGCCACCTGACTTCAGTGTAGTAAATTAAATCTTCATAATTTTCACCCATATCTTTCAAAATTTTTCGGAACTGACGATGTTTCAGAGCTTTGTATTTTATTTTATTGATTGTTTTTACGACGTATTCATGACGCTATTCATATTCAGAACTTTCGTACACAAAGCCTCCTGATGGATAAGACAATGAAAATAATAGACTTTCTCATTTATACCAATCTCTTGTAAATATGCCCTTAGTCTACCGACAAAACCTCTGGTTTCAGCAGGAGAACCATCTGTTGCAACGGACACTAATTTTTTCCAATACATTTTCTTATTTGTAATTAAAGTATTAACAGCGGTAAAAATATCCTCTCCTGTTGTATGTCCGGCAAGTGGTATTAAACCCAGAAAACACTCAGAGACTGTTAACTCCTGATTCACACGGCTAATTGTGCGGTATCCCTTATATCGCAACTTTCGTCCAAAGCTATTTAAAAATGTTCAAATTCTTTTAATTGCACTGACAACTTTTGATCGATATATTTTGATATGTCCTCTACTCTTCTTACAATAGTGCGCTTGGACAAACACACTTTCTCTAAATGTATTTTTTCATGGGGACATATAAGATCAGCTAACTTTAACACACACATTTTCACAAATTCACTGTCAGAAAAAGGTTTCATAGCTTTACAAATATCCCATGATACACAATAACTGTCTATCAACACTTTTTTGCCATTTCATCTTCGTCTGGTTCGGCCTCTTCTTCACTTTGTTTATAATAAGTGTGATTCAACTGATAATGACGTCTAACGTTTCCCTTAATTACACCTGATAGCGTTTTGAAACACAGCAGACATTTTCTCCACTTGCAACACAGAAAAACTCTTCTTCCCATCTTTCTTTAAATTTACGCTTGTTTGAAGAGGTCGAAGGTTTTGAGAAAGACATTGTAAATCCGCCACAGCTTGTTTACAGTTTTGAAGTACAGGTCTGCTTAGTTACATCCGCACGGCACTATAACGTGGTTGAGACTGCTACTCAAATTCAGTCGCGACCCTTCGTTCTCTATGGTCGCGACACAGCGATTGCCCTTCTATGCTGTAGAGCATGTGACGTCATTTGACTAGCCGGGTGATCATTAAATACAACCATCTCCTTCTCCCCGTCAACATTCACACGTAGGTAACAAAGTGATCATCATACCGACATTATAAGAAACACTTTTTAAAAGGAAACGAACGATTCATTATTATTGTTATTATTGTTATTGTTATTATTATTAATTATTATTATTATTATTATTATTATTATTATTATTATTATTATTATTATTATTATTAAAAAGATGTTCAAAATTAGAAAAAATAAGAAATGCTGTCATACGAAAAAAAAAAAAAAAAAGAATATTAGATATTCAATAGTAGATTATATAAGATATAAGCAATTAAATTGGTATGGGCACGTACGACGAATGCAAGAAGAAATGTTACCCTGGAAAACATTGGAATGGTGTCCACCTGAAAGAAAAAGGAAAGGAAGACTTCGAAACTCGTGGATGCAAGAAATAAGAACTGGAATGAGAACAAGTGGACTGGAGGGCATAGAATGGATGGATAGAGACGAGTGGAGAAGGAAAATAAAACTTTAAGCACAGAAAGATGTGTAAACATTGACAATACGTGTATGTATAAATAAATAAATAAATAAATAATAATAATAATAATAATAATAATAATAATTATTATTATTATTATTATTGGTAATAGTAGTAGTAGTAGTAGTAGTAGTAGTAGTAGTAGTAGTAGTAATAGTAGCAATAGTGGTTGTGGATGCGAAACATGGACTCTTACTTTCAGGGAGGACAACGATTAAAGAATAAAGTTCATAGGAATTTTTTTTGGACCAAAGAGAGGTGAATAGACAGGAGAATGGAGAAGACTACATAACAGTGAGATGCATAGGAAACAAGATATAATAAGAACATTTAAGTCTCGTAGACTGCGATGGACAGGGCATGTGGCACGAATGGGGAATGAAAGAAGGGCATGCAACTTGTTACAGGAAATCCAGAGGAAAATCGTCCAGCAGGTAGACCAAGAAAGGAAATGGGAGAAAAATATTAATATTAATTTGAGAGGTAAATTATAACTAACTCACTGGCACTATAATGGCCGCTAGGACATACACTCTTTATACATCCCTGTTCTCACCCAATATTTTCCTATCACACCCTGTATAATATACTTCCCTCATATAATGGTTAATGTTATTCTCTGGCCTCATTCTGGTCACCAAAACACAAATTAATAAAATTAAGCTAATAATAAATATTATAAATAATTCCAATACGGCGCCTACAGTTTCCTACAATGGGTTTCCATCCCCTCTTTCATTCCCAATTCGTGCCACATATCCAGCCCATCCAAGTCTACGAGACTTAACTATATTTGATTACCTATAAATATCATGTAGCTCACTGTTATGTAGTCTTCTCCATTCGCCTATTCGTGTATCTCTCTTTGGCCCAAAAATTTAGTGAACAAGTTTATTCTTAAATACTCGTAATCTTTCCTCCTCCCTTAAGGTAAGAGTCCATGTTTCACACCCATATAATTGGGAGAATAGCAGTTTTATATATTTTCAATGTAACTTTTTTTAGAGAGAATCTTGTATGACATAAGTTATTAATTATTATAGTTAATTGATAAAATACAATTAGCTTTCAGAAGCATCATCAAATACTGTCCGGATTAAGCCCTAGGGCTGTTACGACACTTCCATTCACTTGATCCCTCTAACACTTCGGCGATAGTTTTATTTATGGCTTATGGCGTGTAGTTTTGGATCTTTTGCGATATTCTATCTGGCCACATGCTCATGACAAATGGTCAAGGTTTTACGTGTAGTTTGTTGCAATGATTAATGAAATTAACTTTCAGGAACACCCTTTATAATAACTATTGTTTAAATTAACACAACATGACTTGAAAAGAAAGAACCATTTGTTATTACTTTAGGTGTCATGAGTGACATCACGAATCGTTCGTTGCTAAGTAACGCCTGTAATTGTTGCATCACTGTGGAATTCGCAAACACTTACCTATCACTAACTCATTCTTTTGTTTTCATATTTCGCACATGAGTACTTCCGCATATCATTTAATTTATATGTAACTAGATAATACATAAACATTAATATATTTTTATGTTTAATTGGATAAGTAAAAGGAAAATAATTATAAATGTATATCATAGTTATGTCCACCGCTGTGGTCTCGAGGTAGCGTGCTGCCTTGTCACGCAGCGGGCTCGGGTTCGATCCCCGGTCGGGGCAGTTTTTCTGGGTGAGGTTTTTATCGGGGTTTTTCCTCACCTGTAAGACAAATGTCAGGAAAACTTTAAGGCCCACACGGTCCGCGAAATAATATGGTCATCATCCTTATCATTATCATCATCATCCTTCACCGGTGTGGAAATCAACGGGAAGCTACCACACCTATAATTCCCTAGTAAAGCTGCAAAGCATAGCATGAGAATGCTATGATTGCAGTGAAAGACCTGCCCTCGGGCAGAATTACTGTGGATGGATAATTATTTTTAGATACCCCGTGCTGATTACACGCCGTTGCTCGGGAATCTACTTATCCCTATTTTCTTGGCATAAATGAGCTGATAGACAAAAATGGTTATCGTGAGTTACCCGTAAAAGAATACCCGCCGTGCGCTGCTACGCTCGACCGGGAATCTAGTCATCCCGATCTTCTTGGTATCAATGAACTGAAAGATAAAAATGGTTATTGTGAGTTATCCGTAAGAGATAAACATATGCTGTCACGGACTTTTTTGTAGATTTTTTTTTTAGATATTCAATTCTTTGTACATTAAATTGGTGTACATATTATGGTTTAGGAAGCGTAAGCCATTTAAGCGTCCAAGAAGTTCCGAAAAACACATTTTTCTCTACAAATGGTGATTTTTAAAAGTGAAGGGGTTGCGTATTACAACTCTCTTACAGCCTAAAACCTTCCTGGGAAACTCCAGAACATTTTGCAAGAAGCCCCATCACAATCGGATGAACGGTATGGCAGCACATCAAGGATAAATATATATATATGTGCGTGTGTTATAACAACCGGTGACCCTTGGTTCTTAGTTACAAGGCAACAAACCTATACTCGATATTCTAGCAAAATATAAGTATCCTCAACTCGTGTCCAACTCAGGGTCGGCTCGAGGAACGAGATGAGATGAAGCCCCTTATATAGAGGTATGTGAATGACAAGGGTGCCGGCCGACCACGCTTTACGTACCATCACGAGGGCAGATGAACGAAATGAAATTAATGTGATGAGAATGAAGGAATGAAATTGTGGGATGGAAAAACGACAGAAAACCCCGAAAAAACTTGTCCAAGCTCTGTTTCCTCCACCACGAAACTCACATGGAGTGACCGAGACTCGATCTAAGGACCCAGCGGTGAGAGTGAAGCGCCACGGAGTCGTAATGAAGAAAAATACTGCGTAGCAAATATATCAGGCTACACCGGTTATTGCATATCGCTTATTTCTTGATACGTGTATACATTATCTGCTTACGTAGAAGCTAATATCAGCCACTGCAAATCAGGTAACAACGCATCCCAAGCTTCTTATATCAGAAGATATTACCTCTACAAGAATTCTCAAACCAATCATATCAAAGGATAATTTAGAAACCAGAGCTACTATACATAATTTAAAAATACAGTAGGAATTAGGTTTGAGCCTTTGGAATGGATTAGCCGAAGAACCGAATGGGAACTATTTTATCTCCGAAAAAAATTATCACAGTGGAACCCATGTCTGCGTTTCTTGACGGTTGTATTTCTATGGAGAAAAAGTTACTTGGTCCAAGGTACTTTTTTTCGTCTGGCTTATCACTTTTAATCTGTCGGCATGGGTAACCCTTTCAACAGCAATGCTACCGCCGACATAGATCTCGGGGTCATTTAAGCACGCAAGCCACTCCACCACGACAAGGTAAATATACCAGAAAGAGATGAACAGACAGGCGAATGGAGAAGACTCATTAACAGTGGGGGACGTGATATTTATAGGAAATTAGATATAACAACAGTTAAGTCTCTTAGACTGTGATGGGCAGCACATGTGGCACGAATGGAGAATACAAGAGGGGAAAGGAAACCAACTGTAGGAAAACCAAAGGGAAAGCAGCCACTAGGGAGGGCAAGAATGAGGTGAGAGAATAACATTAACCATTATTTGAGAGAAGATTATACAGGGGATAATTGGAAAACATTAGCTCAGGATAGGGATGTATAGAGAGCAGATATCCATGTGGCCATGAATTCGACAGTGTCAGCTAGTTACACTGCGATGGGCAGGATATGTGGCACGAATTGGGAATGAAAAATGGGCATGAGAACTTCTCTTCTGGGAAAACCAGAGGAAAAGGGCATGTGGGTAGACCAAGAATGAGATGGAAGCATAATATTAACCATGCTTTGAGGGAATTGGATTATAAAGGGAATGATTGGAAAATATTAGCTCAGGATAGGGATGTATGGAGAGTATATATGTCACGAATCCATAGATTTGATAATGTCACTGAATGAGCAGTTATTTTGCATTTGATTCTTCTAAACAACCTTCTATAAATGTTAAATTTTCTATTTTTTGTGACGCAATTTTGTCCGTTTTCTATAAATTATTACAATACCCGATTTCTAATAAATTTGTTCACTAGGCGACAAAATATTTATTAGACAAAATATAACAATATGTTGCTTACATATACTAGAAGAGAATAATGCTGGAAAGCATTACTGCAAAACTTATGAATCCAAGAAAACAATGCGAAGACTCGCCATTATGCGCTTAACATGAAAGGGAATGAACAAGAGAAAAAAAAATGATGAACGACTTCCGTCCAGTTATAACAAATGAAGTTAGATGTATCATTGTTGTTAGTCCTGCGAGCGCGTCATTTGTTGAGAGTGATTTCGTTTCTTGTTCTGTTTCTGCGATGATTGGGAATCGATCACAAAGCCAATGTTGAATTGTCTTGCAAATTTACATGCAGCAAGCCAAGATGGTCTTCCCGATGTTGTCATTACTTCCATCACGATTCTACACAAAAGCAATTCTTATCTTTGTTGGCAAAGTCAACAATGACATACAATACAGATTAACATTTATCAGGGGGCACTGAAGTATATTAAAAAGCATTAAATTAAATTTATAGCCTAAACCGAACTTCCAATATTGTAGTGTGAACAAACCATATGTATGGACTGCGTTTTTATTGATCGAATAACTATTTACCTTTAAGGGTCGGTTTCACCAACTGGCGTAATACAGTTACCTCTGTTGATGAAATTGACCCTAAGCGTGTAAGGAAATTCAGTTCGGTTTCTAACACTCGAAATAAATAAAATAAAAATATATATTATCTAGCACATTTATTTATAAGTCACATGGGAAATTTTGAAATATGTAATTATAATTTTAATATCTAATATGTAAAAATCAATGTTTGTTTGTTTGTTCATACTTTATGCGTGGCCATACCGTTGATCCGATTGTGATGGGTTTTTTTGCAAAATGTTCAGGAGATTCCAGGGATGAACATAGGTTATAAGAGAGTTGTGATACTCAACCCCCTTCACCCCTAAAAATCACCCTTTGTACTGAAAAACGTGAAATAGTCTCTATTTTGACTCTTATAATGGCTTACGCTGCCTAAACCATAACAAATACACCAAATTAGTGTACACAGAATATCTCAAAAACTCTACAAAAAAAGTCCCCAACATTACATGTTTATCTTTTACGGATAACTCACAATAACAATTTTTATCTTTCATTGGTTCCAAGAAGATCGGGATAAGTAGATTTCCGGGCAAGCATGCTTTGCCATACCGTTCATCCGATTGTGATGGGGCTTTCTGAAAAATGTTCAGGAGATTCCGGGGATGAACATAGGCTATAAGAGAGTTGTAATACTTAACCCCTTCACCCCTAAAAATCGCTCTTTGTAGTGAAAAACGTGAAATAAAGTCCCTGTTTTGACTTACGCTGCCTAAACCATAACAAATACACGAAATTATTGTACACAGAACTGAATATCTCAAAAAAAAACTATACGGTAAATAAAAGTCCACGACAGCATATATTTATATTTTACGGATAACTCACAATAATCATTTTTGTCTTCCATTGATGCCATGAAGATCGGTATAGACAGATTCCCGGGCAACCATAACAGCGTACGGCTGGTGGTAAAAATAAATTAACATTTATTTAGGAGTAGCAGAGCACGCCGGGTATTAGCTAGTATCAAATAAATAAGCATTTCATTGATTAATTCTTAAGAATTTAAATTGTTTCAAATGGGAGCTTCTCCTATGCAATTTTTGAAGCATCGAAAAGAAAAAACCTTTGAAATCTAAAATTATATTGAATGTTTTCAAACAGTTTAGTGAAAAATATCCTGCATTAGCTATTGAGGATGTGGTGAAAATAATAGCAGAATTTACAGGTGAGTCAGCTTTATATTCCGCTTATAGACCTAATGCAGTTGCAGAACTTACAGGTGAGTCAGCATTCCGCTTATATTCTGCTCGTAGACCTAATGAATTTGTAAATACAGGATATTTATCAACATCGTGGGACAAAGTGTTAACGTCTAATTAGATAGACCCATATAAGTATTTTTTGTCATAAATAAATAATTAATCCAAATTTATTTCCCGTAAAATCCGATATAGCCTAAGAAAAAAGTTTCTAACATGACACTTCCATAGATAATTCAGTCATATGGCGGGTAAAAGTAGCACCAATGTTCACCCATAGACGGGGTCGGGAAAGTAATACCTTATGCAAGTTTGTTTATAGTACAATTATAACTTAGCTCGGATGTAGTTTACTATACTAATAAAATTCATTGTTTAAAAACCGTTGAGGTGGATAGTCATAAAATAAAATAAAGTTAAAATATGTACCTTCTTAGGTTAATGCCATTGTAGACAAAAACATACCACATATTTTCTAAAAGAAGAAGGTACGTATTTTAACTTTATTTCATTTTATACAGTTTACTAGCTATTATCTGCGTGCGGTACTACGCCTAAATAAATTATATTTGTATATACTAGACTTGCTCGGTAGCGCACTGGGATGTAAATCCAGAGGTCCGGGTTCAAGTCTCGTCTGAGCATTTATTTTTCCTATCATTAAACTTGCATTGCTCAATCTCAAAAATTTAATTATAACATCGATAAAGGGTCACTGCTATAAAGTAAAAATATTCTCTTTAATTTGCTTACTTGTGATAGGAGCTACTAGGTGGCAGGGGAGACCGAGTTCCCACTACATCTAGTAATAATGAGAATATATATAAGAAAAATGAATGTTTGTACTAGACTTGCTCGGTAGTGTAATCGGTAGCGCACTGGGATATAAATCCAGAGGTCCGGGTTCAAGTCCCGTTCGAGCATTTATTTTTCTTATCATGTCATATATATATATATATATACTCGAGTTCAAATCCCGATTCAAGCATTCTTTTTTCTTTTCATATCATATATATATATATATATATATATATATATATAAAAAAATAGTGAATAACAAAAAAGGAAATTGGAGGTTATTTAAATTGTGTACATTATGACGGTTGCTAGAGTTAATTTAAAATTGCAACAAAGCCCTATAGAATCAGCTGAATATTTATAAGCAACGACATTATTACGAAAACATATTTTTGGGATGATGTTGCTTTTAAAAGATACAGCACGAAAAAGATGCACTCATTTCACTTCTCACTGAAAATGGGATGCAATAGTTTGAACCAACAATTTCTAGAGGGAAAACAAAAAAGAAAATCAGGGTCTGTAACCTACACAGTATTAATTTCCTGTGATGGACTTCAGCATAAAGAAATAAATCCAAGCAATAAATATAACTACTTCACTACGCGTTAACTAAAGTTAAATTAGATTAGTACTCATTTTACTGTCAAATATTTGATCAAAATCACTCTAAAACCACATAATGGCATTAAAAATAATTTTCATAGAGTAAAAGTTACAGTAATTCCTTATTTATAAAAAATATAGAGCAATTCCATATGTGACTGACTGACATTTACAATACACTTTTGCAGCAAAATGGTTGCATAAATATTACAATTGATTGAAATTAGGGGTGTTATCTACGTGATATGATAGAAGAATAGTGTGTGGTTAAGATTTGTACTTAACTATACAACTTTTGAAGAAAAACAGTGCCATTTATTATCTATCAAAGTATATGTGACTGACTGACTTAATGTTCATCTCCATCATTCTCTGAAGTGTGATTCCTAATTCAATTTTCCAAAATACCGTTTGGAGGACACATTTCAAGTTACATTCTCAAAAAAAAAAAAAAAACAAAAAACACGATTAAGACCAGAGTTATAACCTAATATGTGATGTGTGATTGACTGACTACATTCTGTGACTGACTGACTGACTGACTGACACATCTGAACTTTATTAAGACTTTAATATTGTGGAGCTGCAAATATTATACAATATTACAAAATAATATGAAATTATAATAGCTAAGTCCACCGCTGTGGTCTCGAGGTAGCGTGCTGCCTTGTTACGCAGCGGGCCCGGGTTCGATCCCCGGTCGGGACAGTTTTTCTGGGTGAGGTTTTTATCGGGGTTTTTCCTCACCTGTAAGACATATGTCAGGAAAACTTTAAGGCCCACACGGTCCGCGAAATAATATGACCATCATCATCATCCTTATCATTATCATCATCATCCTTCACCGGTGTGGAAAGCAACGGGAAGCTACCACATCTACAGTTCCCTAGTAAAGCTGCAAGCACAGCATGAAAATGCTATGATTGCAGTGAAAGACCTGCCCTCGGAAAGAATTACTATGGATGGATAATAGATAAAAAGCGATAATATGGAGATGAATAAATAACTTCACTCCTTTTATCATGTATAGGAAATGTGATATGCTGTAAAAAATATTAAATAAATAGTGTAATTTATTTAACTTGGTTACCGTGTATCATTTTAAATTTCACAAAAAAAAAATGAACTTCTTAACAACAAAGGTCCTTCTCTATAGTTAAATATGCCTAATATGAGTATAATTTTATTACATCCATATTAACTGATTAAAATTTATTTGATGCTCTTAATAGATTGAACCATTGAAAGAAATAAAAATTAGTATATGGAATTTGCATTATTCATTCCAGAACACTAAAATTAACTTTCACGCGTCTCAACTTTAAAGACAAAAAAAAAATAAATAAAATAACCAAAAAGTACGGAAAATTCTGTTATAATTCTTTCAAAGCTACTGATTGCAAATTATATTGCTGACATGAGTTCTACTTTTTAAACTAAACAATAGAAAGAAATCTATTACAATGCGCGGAATCTTACTTCATGACTGACTGTTCTCAGCTGGCGCACATAGTACAGCGTCGTCATACGTATTTTCACTCTGTTGGTTTCCAATAACGCTACACACACCCAATAATAATTTTCTTTTACACTACCGGTTATACATACTTAATCACATATACACCACCCCAATTGTATTTTTTATACAAGTAACTTCATATGAATTAAAACTGTTGTTGCAATCAACACAATAATGAAACTCTGGCAACATCGCACTGTGGATCCCCGATAATACGACACACATGGCATGTCAAAGATCAAACTAATGCGAGAACCTTTCAAGTTCAAGGACTCCCACACACACATTTTCTAACACATAAGAACCGCGCACTTGTTTTCAATTCCAGTACACACTATTCTAATGATTCACTTAATAACATACATATTGAAGAATCACATAATGAGGAATTATTTAAATGCCATTAATAAAAATATAATTTTCTTTCACACACGAAATTTGTGCATTTTTCGCACTGAGAGTAATATAAAAAAAGTCAGTCACGGGATTCTAGCGGGAAACGTAATTACTTTACAAGAGAATTCTTTAACACTCTTTTGTTAGTTATGCACCGATAACGTAGAATCACAGAGGAAATTTGAATCAATCAATTATCGTATTGTATACAATAATTTTTGTATGTTTTATGTGACTGACTGTAGCTTACCCTTAATAATTATAGGGCGCATTTTAATTATCTAGAATATTATAATACAATTATTAGTATTACATTTACGATCAGAAAGGACCGAGATATGGTATAACAAAAGAGTCAGTGAAACAAAACAAACGTATACAGTGAAATCGTAAAACAAAGTTTCGTTTAATTTTGCATGTGTTTTCAGATTTCGGAATATGTGATGTTCTACTATTAATTTTAGAATCAAAATAATCCGTATTTTAAACATTAACTTCTAGAATCAGAAAATTCCATCTATAAAAAAGTATATCTCATCGAAAAAAATTACTCCTGCGCCAATTTCAAAATTTTCACATCAGTATGATATTTTTATGGTATTACTCTACATTTAAATATTTCCGCTGGCGGCCTTTTAGCTCAAATTGTCACATAAGAAGGGCCAGTAATTATTTTATGAAACAGTTGAGCCGAACAGTCTACCAGATTTCCTAAACCATGTTTATGTTAATACACAGCGGAGTCCAGCAAGCAACTGACTGCGTCATGCGTATTAGCAATATAAATGAGGGGACAAAAAAGGTCAGTCAGTCACGGGACTCCAGCGGGAAAACTAATGACTTTACAAGAAAATGTCATCAATACTGTTTTGTTAGTTGTGTTCCGATAACGTAGAATCCAAGAGGAAATTTTAATCCATCAATTATTATGTTGTGTACAGTAATTTTTATCCGTTTTCTGTGACTGACTGACCATAACTTACAGTTAACAACTATAGGACACATTTAAGGTATATAGAATATTAGAATGCAATTAATATTGTTTCATTTACCACCAACGAGTATCAAAGCATAGTTTAAAAAAAGATTTTGTGAAATAAATCGAATTCATTCGACCAAATCATTAAACAAGAAATTGGTAAAATTTTGCTAATTTTTTCAGGTTTGGAATATGACAAGTTTTAGCGGTATTATTAGATTAAAATGATGCACATTTGAAACATTTTCTTATAGAATTATAAAATTTGATATTTACAGATATATATTACATCAACAAAATTATTCCTGCGTCAGTTTCAAAATGTTCACCTCGGTATGACATTTTCATGGAATCGCTGTATATTGTTATAGTGCTATTGATTTATAAAATGTGTGGCTGGAATTATATATTTATACGAAAATGATAATAAGTTAACTTTTTTTCTTAATATGATCTACAGATATTTTAACGTTTTTTTTTTTGTATTTAACACTAAATATGGCATTTTTGATAAAGATACGTTTTCTGTCCATTACTTTGAATTGCATTAGTGAAGATTAAAGTACCTTTTGTAAACATAATTTATGATTAATTAATATAATTATTTAGATTATAAGACTAAATTACCTTTGGTATAACAGAGTATTAGAGACTATGAGAGACCCTCAGGTTGTAGGAAATTATTTCTCCCACTTTTATCTGGACAATCGGCACTTGATGTCAGCCGGGTTGTCAGCCCTGCGTGACGACCGCCAATTCCCTCAGAACAAGGGTCTGTTACTCATTTCCCTTAGAGGCTGAGTCAACCACAGAGCCATAGTGCCACAAGAAGATTTGGGTCAGTTTAAAAATTCTGACCCCACCGGGATAAGAACAGATTTTGATGTTTTTTTTTGTGTGTGTTTGAGTGGGACCTTGGATGGTTTAGATTCACAATTGGACCCTCTAAAATTATTAGTTGTAGAGTTCACCTGAAGTGAAAATTTAAAAGTCGCTCTAGTGATCACAGTTTACCGTGTTCTACAACGAAACTCAGTATATTCTATTAAAATAAACCAAAGTACGTATTACCCGAAATTGAGCGAAATCCGACACGTATTACCCGAAATTGAGCGAAATCCGACAATTAGAAGTGGAGGTTTACCTGAAATCTGAAGTCAAAAACTATCAACCGTCATGTTTGGTTCTTGTCAGCGAATACCATACAATTTAGTATTAACCATTAATACTTAGATTAATTAAGCGTAGCATCTCACGCCGGATATTAGCTAGTAAATATATATAAATTAAGGAAATGTGATTTCCTGTGTTGATTAGAGTTTTATGTCCCGTTTATTGCATAACATTTATTGAAGTACATAACAATTTTAGTAGGCCTTGAAAATTTGCAGTATTACACATGATTTAGCAAAGTGTTTTCATGAATGTGTTTATTTTGCAGATATGGAAAGAGTTGTTGCAAACATGTTATTGAGCTTACAGTGTCCCATGTGCAGTAAATACACGCAGCCACCGATCATCCAGTGCCACAACGGTCACCATATATGTAGAGGTGACAACTGTAAAGAAAAATAAAAGCTTGCCCAAAGTACGATGGGGAAGTGACAGATATAAGAGATATAATTGCAGAAATTATTGTGAAACACATGGACATAATCAAAGCACATTTCAAATAAATATGCTGTAGGAATAAACAGCATTTAGATATTTGTTTATTGTAAAAGATGATAATATATATTTTTTTTTAAACTCAATTTTTAGTTTTACTGTATAAAGAAGATGCACAATCCCTTCTTCCTAAAACACAAACTAACTAACTCACTGGCACTATCGAACCCGTTGGTTCATGAAAGCGCGGACATGAACTCTCCATACATCCCTATCCTTAGCCAATGTTTTCCAATCATTCCCTGTATAATTTACTTCCCTCAAACCATTGTTAATGTTAATCTCTCAGACCATTCTTGGTCTACCAACTGGGCGTTTTCCCTCTGTTTTTCCTACAAGAAGTTTCCATGCAAGTCTTTGATTCCCCATTAGTGTCACATATCCTGCCAATCGCAGTCCACGAGACTTAACTTTTCCTATTATATCTGACTTCCTATACATACCATGTAGTTGATTTTTATGTAGTTTTCATCACTCACCTGTCTGTTCATCTCTCTTTGGTCCAAAAAATTTCCCTAAAACTTTATTCTCAAATATTCGTAATCTCCTTTCGTCACTTAAAATTTGAGTCCATATTATTAAAATATATATACAGTCAATATGCCCATTTCACCAATTAATGTTTTAAAATGGTCAACAAGTTTCCACAGCCAAGCTGTCATTCTCAAGACCAGATATTGACTGAAGACAAAATTGATAATAAATAAATAAACAAATTCAGTTAAAAACAACTACGTCACATGACGCAATCATTCATAAGTAAACAATAAAACATAATAAAACTAATTCTCTTTTGTTTCAATTAAACAAGAGAGGATTAGTTGTATTGTTTACTTATGAATGATTGCGTCGTGTGTCGTAGTTTGTTTTTAACTGAATTTGTTTATTTATTTATTATCAATTTTGTCTTCAGTCAATATCTGGTCTTGAGAATGACAGCTTGGCTGTGGAAACTTGTTGACCATTTTAAAACATTAATTGGTGAAATGGGTATATTGACTGTAAATATATTTTAATATTTTATCATCAAGAAGATCACTTGTGTATTAAATCCATATTATTAGAATAACAGTTTTATATATTTTCAGTTTAACGTTTTTTGAGGGGAGTTGGGACACAAGAGTCCCTGTAATGCATAAATAGCACGCATTTCCAGAATTTAGCCTACGTTTAATTTCTTTGTGCACGTCATTCAATTTTGTAATTATTGTTCCTAGATACTTGAAATCAACCACTTCTTCAAACTTTCCTTCATTTGCCATCAGTTGTCCATATCCATTATATAACGCATTTCTATGTGTGAACGTATATTTAGTTTTATCGATGATTACTTCCAGTCCCAATTTCTTAGTGTTATTCAATAGAGTGTGTTTGTGTTTGCCCTTACTATCTCCATAAACAATTCATGCTTTAAAAATGTTCAATATTTGGCACGAAGAATTAATTATTTTGTACCGGAATACCATAACCTAAATGTTTGTGCTAGCAATTTTTTTATAATTTCGTTTTTGCAGTAATACTAAGATAGGGGGGGGGGGTTTAAATTCTCACCTCGACTCCAAATCTAATATTCCGTTCTGGATTATCGATTGAATCAGGTCTAAGTAAACAAAACGTAATATGTATAGACAAATATTATGTAGGAATGGTAAATTTGTTAATAGTTTTGCAAAGAATGAAGATATGTTTGTCTCCTGTATAATACACAATGGTTAAATATTTTAGTTTGACATTCCGATTTGAACTCATTCTTTCAAGATGGTGTTTCCAAGATGGTGTTTCCAAGATGGTGAGTTCAAATCGGATCCCCAAAGCTGTTTATAATTATATACCAAGAGGACGAAGATCACGCTGGAGGGAAAATTTCCTATAGGATCGTAACAGGCCTTGGCCGAATACTTGGAAGGAAGGAAGAAGAAGAAGTTTGACATTCCCAGTGATGAATAAGTGTAATGTGGGCTGTTACAAAAATGTAAAGAGACAATGAGACTGGAATTTAAATTAAATTAAGCTATAAATAACTAGCTCACTGGCACCATGGAACCCATAGGTTCATGGCCGTGTGGACATAAGCTCTCTATACATCCTTATCCTGAGCTAATGTTTTCCAATCATTCCCTGTATTCTACTTCCCTCAAATTATGGACAATGTTATTCTACCACCTCTTTCTTGGTTGTCAACTGGGCGTTTTCCCTCAAGAAGCTTCCATGCACGTCTTTATCTCCCCGTTCGTGCCACAAGTCCTGCCCATCGCAGTCTACGGGACTTAACTGTTCTTATTATATCTGGCTTCCTATAAAGACCATGTAGTTCACTGTTATGTAGTCTTCTCCTTTCGCCTGTCTCTTCATCTCTCTTTGGTCCAAAAATTTTCCTCAGAACTTTATTCTCAAAAACTCGTAATCTCATTTCCTCCCTTAAAGTAAGAGTCCATGTTTCGCACCCATATAATATAACTGGTGGAATAATAGTTTTATATATTTTCAGTTTATTTTTTGAAAGGAGTTGGGACATCAGAAGTCTCTGTAATGCATAATAGCACGTATTTCCAGAATTGAGTCTATGTTTAATTTCTTTGTGCATCTCATTC
Organism: Diploptera punctata; assembly: GCA_030220185.1. Classification (NCBI taxonomy): domain Eukaryota; kingdom Metazoa; phylum Arthropoda; class Insecta; order Blattodea; family Blaberidae; genus Diploptera; species Diploptera punctata. Next base: position 3,582,084 of record JASPKZ010000839.1, on the reverse strand, counting down.
CTATTTGTGATTATTGTTCCTAGGTATTTGAATTCAGTCACTTCCTCAAAATTTCCCTCATTTGTAATTTTCTTTCCATTTCCATTATATAATTTATTTATATGTATGAACATATATTTAGTTTTATTGATTTTTTTTTCCAGTCCCAATTTCTTACTTTCACTCCATAGAGTGTCTTTTAGCGCCTAGTATATCCTCGCTATTGCCTAATAAATCTATATCAGCATAAACTAACCGCTTATTAATACGTCTTCATCCTCTAACTATTTTATGTCATGCTGTAGTAAAAAAATTGAATAGTAGAGAATATAGTGCATCCTTGTTTTAACCCATTGTGATTTTCAAAAGTATCCGAAAACTGTTTGTCTACATGCACCATACTATTAGTGGCATTTAGACATTTTTGAAAAAGTATTACTTACCTTTTAGGAGTTCCGAACTGCAGCAGGATACTGTATAACTTTTACCTCTTAATTGAATCATATGTTTTTTTGAAGTCTACACACAGTTGATGCACAGTGCTATTATATTCCAATTTACTTTCTAAAATCTATATTATGCTAGAAATGTGATCTGTTGTAGATCTGCTTATTCTAAATCCACATTGATGAATTCATTTAAACGATACGTGATTTAAAATTTGTTCAATATTTGGGAAAATTTAATTAGGTATATAGGGTATGCTGTAATCTAAATATTTGTGCAAAATTTTTTTATAATTTAATTTTGCAGTGATATTAAGAGAGAAAGGATAGATTTTTCAAATCCACCCCAATCTAATACGTATTCAGTACTTGATTATCAATTAATCCAGATCTAAGTAAACAATACGTAACATATAGACAAATATGATATAGGAATAGATTTGCGTAATTACGTTGTAAATAGAGGAGAGAGTTTTGTCGTATCTTAAATGTTGATCTATAACACACGGTTGTTAAACATTTTACTTGTGTTGATATTCTCAGGGAAGGATATGTGTAATTTGTGTTATTACAAGTTTGTGTAGAGAAAAAGAGACTGGAATTTAAATTAATTTTAAACTATACGATGTGGTAATCTTTATATAAAAATTTAGTCTGCGTATTTTTGTGATTTATAGACTTTATTTAACATTTTCCAATACTGTTAGCTTAACACAGTTCCAATAATGAATCATATTATAATGATATTGTAAAAAGAAAAGTTAATGTCTGAATCAGGAATCGAACCGTGGACCTCTCCTTCTCCGTAGGAGTGTGCAGCCCCACTACACCATTCTAGACTTGGTACAAACATTAACAATTCTTTCCAGATATACAAATCTATAATTCTCGTTTTGTCCGCTGCCAGGTAGGTGTCACTACCATCACCAACGGCCGGCTTCGTTTCGAAGTATCTGTATTTGGGAATTTTACACCACCACTTTTATAAGCAGTAAACGATGTTATTTAACATTTTCCAATACTATTAGTTTAACACAGTTGCAATAACGGATCATATTATAATGATATCTCCTACGGAGAAGGAGAGGTCCACGGTTCGATTCCTGGTTCAGACATTAACTTTTCTTTTCACAACTAAAGTAAAGTAATCCCACTACAGGCCTCAGGAGGCCCTTGGGGCAGTAGGAGGTTAAGGCTCCCACTATTTCTGGACAATCGGCACTTGATGTCAGCCGGGTTGTCAGCCCTGCGTGACGGCCGCCTTTACCCCCAGAACAAGCGTCTGGTACTCATTTCCGTTAGAGGCTGAGTGGACCCCAGGGTCATAGTGCCGCCAGAAGGTTTGGGTCAGTTTAAAAATCCTGACCCCCACCGGGACTTGAACCCTCGACCTTCCGGCTTGTAGCTCAGTGCCTTAACCACTACGCTACGGCTTTTCACAATATCATTATAATTTATAGACTACTAAACCGATCTTCATGAAAATTTGTACATACGGGTTTTCAGGTACGACAAGTTATTCGCCGTTATTTATTGTGCAGTACAATCATTAGATGTAGGGATTAACCTGATATAAGAATTTATTATTTTTTTTATTTTTCACAACGAAACTCAGTATATGCTATTAAAATAAACCGAAGTTCGTATTATTTTTTAAAAATTGGGAAATATGTCTATTAGAAATGGGGGTTTACTTGGAATTTGAAATTAAAAATTGACTCTAGAAAATATCATGTTTGGTTCGTTGAAATTGATACACCACAGTTAATTAACCCTATAAGACCTATCTTTATCTTATAGGATAAAATAAAATGCATATTTAATGTATTTAGGCGTAGAAGAGCACGCCAGGTATAGATAATATACAATAATGTTACATATGATTTAATTATATTTGATCATCATCCATGCAACTTTTAGGCCAAGTGGCCTGTTACGGTCTCAATGAGGAATTTTCTATCCAGCGCTTTTATTGACGTCCCGGCATTTTTTTTTTTTTTCATTGAGGACAGTAATGAAGTATAGCTTTTGGAATTCCATGAGATGGGATTCATTGAAGATGAGATAGTGTAACCACATTATCTTAATATAGAGGAAATGCTACATTAGTGGGAACCTCACAATAATACTCTTCTAGACCAGCAACCTATTACGCAAAAAGGAAAAAAAAATGCTTTAAAGTCTCAAATCAAGCCTAGGATGATTTTTTAAATAGTGATAACTAGCTAGTACTATCTCCCAATTTATCTTTGAAACCGTTAAACTAATAATATATAAAACTGTTATTCATTCAGTTCATCTAATATATCACGTATGATGATGTGAAATAATCTGTCTTACCTAAGAGAGGAGAAAATAGTACGAGAATAAAATTCTTGGGAACATTTTTATTTTGGACTAAAGAGGGATGAACACAGTAAATTCTCGTAGACTGCGCTGGGCATAACATGTTGCAGCAATAGTGAATGAAAGAGATACATGGAAGCTTCTGTTAGGAAAACCAGCAGGAAAATGCTCAATTTTAGAGCAAGAATAAGATAGGAAATAACATTAACCAGGATTTGCGGGAGGTAGATTATTCAAGGATTAATTTTTATAAGATTCATGATGTGTACCTTTGAGGTATTATTCAAAATTAAAATTATGGAATATTCACCTAAGAGGTCCGTCTCCTCAACTTAATTAGTTATTTAACCGTAGCGCTTTCGGGATTTGTCCCATCATCGGCAGGATTCATTTTTTTTTTAAGTTTTGAATCCTGCCAAAGATGGGACAAATCCCGAAAGCGCTACAGTTAAATAACTGATTAAGTTGAGGAGACGGACCTTTCAGGTGAATATTCCATAATTTTATATTTCAATTTTATTCAAGGACGAATACGATAACTGGGGTTTGAAAATAAATTTAGAAAAAACATTTTATATGGGATGTGGAGCCGAAACCGAAGATTTGATATTAGAAGATGAAAAGGGGTATATTAGAGGATGTGAAGAATTTGAGTATCTGGAAGTAAAATTAGATAAAGAGGATAAACAAGAAAGTGATATTAAGAACAGAATAAATAAAGGTAGAGCAATCACAGCAATGATGAATAGAGTCTTATGGAACAGACATATAACCAGGAAAAATAAGTTACAAATATATAATTCAATAGTGAGAAGTACTGTCACATATGGAGCTGAAGTTTGGAAATTCAACAAAAACTTAGAACAAAAACGTATGTCTATGGAAATGGATTTATTGAGGAGAGCATCAAGACGTTCAAAATTGGACAAAATAAGAAATACTGACATAAGAGAAAAAATGAATATTGGTTATTCAATAGTAGATTATATACTCTATAAGAAATTAAATAGGTATGGCCACGTACGACGAATGCAAGAACAAAGATTACTCAGGAAAACATTGGAATGGTGCCCACCTGGAAGAAGGAGGAGAGGAACACCTCGAAACTCGTGGATGCAGGAAATAAGAACTGGAATGAGAGCAAGAGGACTGGAGGACATGGATTGGATGGAGAGAGACGAGTGGAGAAGAAAAATAATACTTAGGGCGTAGAAAGATGTGTAAACATTAAAATTCTGTATATAAAAAAATTATTGGAAAAACATTAGTTCAGGATAGGGATGTATGGACAGCTTATGTCCGTGAGGCAATGAACCTACAGGTTCGATAGTCCGCAGTGAGGTAATTAGAATTATACCTATATTTGTTAATCCCAATGTTACATTTAGACATTGAAGGTAATTGTAATATTTCGTACCTTGCTTGCACTTTGGACTTCTGAGACCATCAAGTAACAACATCAAATGTATTGTATGTAAAAACATATGCATTTGTCCACCAAGTCAAAAGTTTACAAAACCCCAATTACGTTGAAGGATGTTTAAAAATATTTTTACAAAACCTATTTGGTAGACACTGAAAATGACAATAAAAATGATATATATACAAACTAGAAATCCCGGCCACGCGTTGCTGTGGCTAAGGTATACGTTAAAAATTTAAATTAAGTTGCTGTTTTTCAGCCAGATTACTTAAAACTAATACTTACACACGAAATTAATAATATTGAAAATAAAATAAACACTGAACACACTTAAATTATGAAATAATCAATATTTGTAATTCAATTGAAATTCGCGGTTACAACAAAAAGCACAGCCATCTGGATCTCTCTTTGTTAAATAATAAACCAATTATCTTACCAAATTACCTTACACCGCCATCTGTTAGAATCGTATGGAACTCACAGATAATTACACCGCCATCTGTTAGAATCGTATGGAACTCACAGATAATTATAACTCTTTGTTAAATAATTTGCAATAAAAAATAATGTGACTATAAATTTAGTTATAAACTACCCTACGTCTCAAGTTGGATCAAACTGCATACAGTGTGCAAAATTTTATTAAAATCGGTTCAGTAGTTTAGGATTCCATCGCGGACAAACAACGTGACACAAAATTTTTATATATTAAGATACACACGTGTGAATGTGTGTTATTGAACGCTGTATCGACCACAACATTTTTCGGAACAAAACTATGAATGTTTGACTGAATTAAGGAAATGAAGCAAAATTAAAAATCGCTGTAACTAACTCACTGTCACTATCGAACCTGCAGGTTCATGGCCGCGCGGACATAAGCTCACCACACATCCCTAACCGCAGATAATATTTTCCAATCACTCCCTGTACAATTTACTTCATGTTTTATTTCCTGTAAAGACCGTGCAGTTCATTGTTATGAAGTCTTCACCATTCACTTGCTGTTCATCTCTCTTTGATCCCAAAATTTTCCTAAAACTGTAATCTCAAATACTCGTAATCTTATCTCCTCCCTCAAGCCAACAGTCCGGTGCACGCCGTAGCATAGTGGTTAAGGCACTGCGCTACAAGCCGGAAGGTCGAGTCCCGGTAGGGTCAAGATTTTTAAACTGACCCAAACCTTCTGGCGGCATTAGGGCCCTGGGGTCGACACAGCTTCTAATGGAAATGAGTACCAGACGCTTGTTCTGGGGGTAAAGGCGACCGTCACGCAGGGCTGACATCAAGTGCCGATTGTCAAGAAAAAGTGGGAGCCTTAACCTCCTCCTTCCCTAAGGGCCTCCCGAGGCCTGTAGTGGGATCTCTTTACTTACTTACTAGGATAAGAGTCCATGTTTCACATCCATATAATATAACTGGGAGAATAACAGTTTTATACATCTTCAGTTTAACGTTTTTTTGAAAGAAGTTGGTACGACAAGAGTCCCTGTAGTGCATAATAGCATGCATTTCCAGAATTTAACCTATGTTTATTATTTTTGTGCATATCATACCTATTTGTAGTTAATGATCCCTAGATATTCTAATTCAACCACCTCTTCAAATGTTGTCTCATTTATCATTAACTGTCCAATTCCTCTACACAACTTTTATTATTATTATCATCTTTATTATTATTATTATTGTTATTACACTGGACAACAGTGATTTTGTTGCCCTTGATATAAGATTAATTTCGGGTATATTTATGCTCACAATTCATGAAACTATCAATGATTTTGGAAGATTTGCTCTGGTTTTTTTAAATCTTTATTTTCATTTTCCACTGCAAAAATCGGAAAATATGAAAAAAAATATAACATATATTTATAATGTCAATTGTTTTTTGAAAAATTAGTATGCACCGACGTAAGTAGAAAGAAAAATATCGAAGACCCATGTTATACTTCAGTGAAACGCCTTTTATAAGATTTTCTTCTATAATTTTTTAGGGGAAAATCTCTTTTTAAAGGCCAGCAGTAATCTGCCATCGTTTGACGGTCCCATCTACTCTGATACCTTTCCTCCATTACTTTTAGATCCTAGTGAAAGCGCACTCCCTGTTCGTCGCTATAATTTCCTAACTTATCCGGAAATCTATCCAGGTGACTATGGAGAAAGTGTAACTTTATACTCATATTTGTTCCCAGAATCTTGAAGCTTATCAACCTGTTTTGCACAATTTCTTTATAATTTGGTGCTTTATAGTTACCTAGGAAATTTTCTACTACCAATACAAAACCCTTCCAAGCTTCACTTTCCGCAACAATCATAACTCTAATAAAATTCAATTGCCGAATTTGAGGACCATCAAATATTTTGCCTTTTAACTTTTACATACCGAACTTAGGATTTTTTTTACAAATATATTTTAAACATTTTCCTTTCTTGTCCAACACTTTGATGAATTGTTTTATCATATCCAGAAGCAAGTCGGGAGTACTTTAATTTTCTCAAATAACAGAGATCACGGCCGATGTGCAGAGTTAGGGGTGTGAGAGTGGGGATCACGTGATGTTTCTATACGCGAAAAAAATGCGCAGAACTCAAATCATGACTGGAAACATACATTTTATTAGTAACAAGCCATTTACTGTTTAAGATATAAGATACGCAAAAATTATAAAAACTAGATCACATTCAGCATTTTCGTGAATACATTCGTAAACTTGTGCACTTGAAAACATAGAAATCCGTCGAGATATCCAGGGCAACAAAGAACTATTTTTTTTTGTAGAGCTGTGTTATTATTATTATTATTATTATCATCATCATAATCATGAGCAACAAGGATTAGACCTGGTGGTCTCTTCCGATCTCATGTCAGAATTGGTCTATGGGATAATCCATATCAAATCAGACAGCAAAAAATCTTGCAATTTATTTTTTTTAATTTGATGTATCCTTAAATATAGTGAATACATTTATAAACGTATTAATATCGACATTTATTTTTTATCATTTATAGGTTCATAGTTCTGATGATCTAAAATTATCGTAAATATGATGAACTAAAACGTTTATTTCCGAAACAGTAAACAGCAAAAATTTGATTCAAACGTATTTATATAGGTGATATCATGTAGTTTAAGCGTGTTACTCGTATTTTTATAATTAGGATATTTTTATTTTCGGTGTCAATTTTCTATTTTATGACGGTTTACTGCAGTACATATCAAAAACTGAAAACGAAAAAAATACAGGATACTACTCACGTAACACGGTTTATTTTCCAGCAATTACGTTTAGGAGAGTTGAATAGTTCAGACAATATGTTTTTTATTCTATTATCGTTAAAAACAGGCGGATCCAACAGAGCAACTGGTTCATTTCACGACCAAGGTCGCGCGCGTAGTTAATTGAAACAGCTGAACGCGCTTCATCAGTGACTTTTTTAACTGTCATTAAATCTAGTAGATTATAATATGTTCTGCTTAATGGAACAGTACCATTAATTTATGGAATTTAATTGCTGAAGCGAGAAGTAAAGAGCTCTGTTACTTACGTTTACTGTGAATTATTAAACAAATCTCTCATTTAAACTACAACTCCTGTATTGGCAGACTGGATAACCCTCACTACCTGCGTCATTTCACTCCGCTCTTAAACTCATGCAGGTATGTAGATCTGCTCCGTTGTCATTGCTGGATCCTGGCTACGATTTCTGTGCTTTACAGTTAAAAACAGCATTTTTTTGTGCATGGCCTCGGTACATCACAACGCTTCTCTGTGACAAATTTCGAGGTAGGTTTTGGCATGCAATGGTTGACAGTTCCCTTTTCAGGAATTCAAATTTGCTATAAAACTCTTGCAATGATTTTTTTTCTTTTCTCCTATTCCGATATAGTGTAGGAGCTCATTCCTAGCATCGAAATTAGTGACATAGCAGACATAGGCAATCTTAAAATTATGAAACAAACATAATAAAACTCTATATGGATAGCAAACATTAAAAACTCCTTTTTTATTCATAAAAATGTATTCAGAGTTATAAACAAAATTGTTTAAACTTCATAATACTTAAATTTACTACATTATATAAATCATTTAAATATATATAAATAATTAGCTGGTATTACAATATTTTAAAATAAAATTTTTACCTATTGTAGTAAAAACTTGCAAACAAAATGTTCATATATTTGTTGTATTAAAAAAAATATATTTCATTTGCTCTCATAATCTTCATTAAAAAATAATGTTTAAATAAATTATATAAATGTCTTTAAAAGTTTAATATGATAAAATAAGTACTTAATTATAGAAAAAATAAAAGTCCCTGGCTTGATTATTAATGAGTTAAAATAATGAAAAATAAAAAATTTCACCTTCCAAAAATTATTAATTCATTTTCTAACTATTAAAGCTAGTTTTTCCTTTTGAATTTACTGAATGAATTTTAGACACCATTCTAATTCCATCATAAATGACATTAAAAATGAATTGCAGTGACAATCATCCTGTCTTTGAAAGTACATTAACTTATTCTTCATTTATGGGTATAATTCCTCATTGTGATGAGTTAAACATTTTTTCTATGTCTGAGCAAGCATTTTATGATGACTCTCCTCTTCAGATCTTTCATTCATATCCAATGATGTTTGTTTTACACACTCCTTTTCAGATCTCCCAGCTTCTTTCTCAATTTTAAAATTGATTGCAAGTTCTGAATTGATGGGAACATAAAAAGTATGTCAAATTCTCTGTAGTTATTGTATTTTATCACCACTGGCATTGATCATTTCTTCTCATACCAATTTATCAACTCCTGTGTTGCCATTGTCAGTTAGTTCACCATTATCAGCATTGGCTTTCAATATAGATAGATGTTCATGCAAATCTGCAGCTGAACCACTCTCTGTTTAAATAATTGAATTGCTTCAAATCAATCCTTGTGTTTTCTATTGATTTTTCCAAGTAACTTCAAGATTTGAGCATTTCCTCTCTGAATTTTTTTTAACTTCACAATGTATATTAATTACTCGGTGAACTAAAGTAGAATAAAAATCTTGGAGAACTGTTTTCATCTTATTTTTCCTTTCAAGTATGCAGACACTGTGTATATATCTGCAAAATTAAGAATTTTTCGGGTAATGGCATAACCACCTTTACAATACTGACAAATCTCATGAGAATTTCTTTTTCTCATTATTTATAGTAATTTACAAAACATTTATTACAATTAAAATATATATGCAGTCAATATGCCCATTTCACCAATTAATGTTTTAAAATGGTCAACAAGTTTCTACAGCCAAGCTGTCATTCTCAAGACCAGATATTGACTGAAGACAATATCTGGTCTTGAGAATGACAGCTTGGCTGTAGAAACTTGTTGACCATTTTAAAACATTAATTGGTGAAATGGGCATATTGACTGCATATATATTTTAATATTTTTATCACCAAGAAGATCACTTGTGTATTAAATTTATTACAATATTCATGATTTCAACTTAAAACTTCAGATCAACATAAGGCTTTATGCAACTTCATCTTTTGTTGACAAATATTGATTAAAACTGTCAAATTTGAATCAACTACTGAAACTTTGCTCAGATACTTATTCAAGTTTAATCTTCCAATAAACACTTTAACTGACTGATTTTGAGAATTTTCATCTTCGTTATAAAATAGGATTTTTTCTTTGAATTTGGATCAAATTTTGCAAGGAGTGAATTAGCTGCGTACATACACTAGAGAACATTCCTTCTTCGACACTAATTTCTGCTCTATTTCAATTGATAAAAAAAATTACTTCATACTTTTCATTTTTTTATAACTTTTCTTATTTAGTGTACTGTTTTCAGTTGGTTAGAGGATCTTTATGGATTATTTTGTTTTTGAAATACATAATTTTCAACATTTTCCAGAGCTTCATCAGTGATAGATTTGTTATATGTACCATTATATGTGTTGTCATTCTCAATAATTCTTACTTCTTTATCACAATCTGTAATTTGTATATCCTCACAATAGGTTTTTTTGCTTTCAGTGCCATTTAGGTTGATTGTCATTTCGTGTCCAGATGTATCAATTTCATAAGTCAGTTCACTTGATATAACACAATCAGAGAACTCTCAAATATGAAATGTATCATTCTCACCATGTATCAAGGCAATTGTGTTTGCCCAGATTTAAATTGAGATCTTGAAATCACTTTTAAAATTAATGTGATTATTCTTTGTAGTTTCTTCACATATATATGTTCTTAGCCATTAAAGTTGTTTTACTTGTGTTATTTTTCACAGCTACGTTTTGTGTTTTCTCCTTGTAGAAATATCATTTATTTCCAATTAATGGACTTGAATATTCTTAAGAACATTCAGAAGTACTTTTTAATTTACCTGAGTATGTTTTGTATTGTCCTCTCAATTTAAAGTGTAAATTCACTTCAATCCAGTAATGGGTAAGTTATCATTTGAAATTGTTCGACACGTTCTTAGACTTTCTTCTCCTTTTGATAGTTGACTCACTTCCACTTGTGTTCTTTTACAATAATAACAATAAAAAGCTTTAACTTTCAAATTAAATAGTTCTTAATGTTATACAAAAGTATGCTTCAATACGATATTCAAATAAAAATTTGATGAACATTGCTATGATACAATACTACAATGTTAATAAATTTTAATTGTAATGGCGGTCACTAAGGTTACAATTGTAGGATCCTGAGAAACAAAACTACATCCATATTAATCTACTTGTTTCACATTTAAATACTAAGGGTCAACACGTTCAATCTATTGCATAACAGTAACAATTTGGGGCTGGAAGTAAACAGCAATGAAACTAAATATTTTCATATAAAAATACATTAAGCCTACATAATAGAAAAGAACAGTTAATCACAAATGAGGAAAAATCAGAAGTTCCTGAATCCAAATACTTAGTAACAATAATTACAAACAGGAATGAGGTCCACAAAGAAATTAAACATAGGTTTAAATCTGGAAATGCATGCTATCATGCATTATACTGACGTTTGTCGTCCAACTTAAAAAAAAAAGAATGAAAGTATATAAAACTGTTATACTTGCAGTTATATTAACTGGATGCAAAGCATGGACTCTTACTTTGAGGAGGAAGATATGAGAATAAAGTTCATCTGAACATTTTTAGGCCAGGAAGAGAGAGAGAAGAAGTGATTATAGAAACCAAGAAACGCAGGCCCCAGTTGACCACAGCAGTCGACTCTCTCTTGTTGTTCGAGGTGAAATTATAAGGAATTTTAAACTAAAGTTTATGTATAAAATATTTTTATATTTTTTATATTTTCAGAATGTATTAAGTTCAATTTTAGATCCCAAAGTGAGGGACTCATTTAGCAAAGAAACAGATGCAAATAAGACATACCTGGTAGAGAATGCAATAACAGTGAACTACGTGATCATGGGAAACCAGATGTAATAAGAACAATTAAGTCATGTAGACTGCGACGGGCAGGACAGATGGGAAGTGAAAGAGGTAAGGAGACTTCTTGTTTGGAAAACCTGAGGATAACACTCTGTCGGTAGACAAAAAATGATGTGGGAGAATAACATTACTCATGTTTTGAGATAAGTAGATTATACAGGGGATGATCAAAAAACATTAGCTCAGGATAGAGATATATGGAGGGCTTATGTCCAGGCGACCATAAAGCTAGGATTTGATAAGGCAAGTGAGTTAGTTAGATATGGTAGAGAATGTAATCACATGGCCCCCCGTCTCACCATTTTAAAATTGTGTCACAGAAGTGGTTGTACTGATGACAAAGAAGTTGGAATTTCCTTAGTTCTGTAATGTGAGATTCCTTGTATCTGACAAGATCAGGTTTAAATTATTGACTGGCTGTAGAAACACTTGATGATAAACATAGTTATTCTTATAATTCAGATATACTCAATGTTGTTTTTAGTGAATTACATCCATCTATATTTCGTCTATAATAACACCAATATTTATTAGCGATATGCGAGGAATCCAACTACTGAGGATGTTCTCTTGAAAATATTTTTGAATTTTATTTTTCAAACCTTCATTTATTGTACTTTCTATACACCGATAATAACTCTGACCAAATTTATAGATGTGTGACATGAAAAAAAAAATAAACTTCTGAATCGGGATTTGAACTTCGAGACTTCTAACTTTATACATTAGTGCGCTACCAACTGCGCCATTCAGGCATCCTAGCACAAACATTTACATTTATCTTCCTTATGTATAATTCTCTATTATACATTGCCCTCGGTATTTCTGCCAAATGACATCGCTAGGATCTGAGCATTGGGGGTGCAAATTGAAAATGGGGTGCGTATAAAACAGCGAAAATGTATCTAACAATGAAACTGTCAACCATTGTATGCTGAAACCTACCTTCATACATTTTCCAGAGAAGCGTTGTGATGTACCTAGGACGAGTCCAAAAAATACCTCCCGCTTTTAATTGAAAGGCACTAAACTCTAGCATCAGATCTCTCAATTAAACAACAGGAAAGCAATACAACTCCTGATTTGGTGGATTGAATAGCCCCAGAACCTGCCATCCGCGCCGGTCCCCGACTCACTCCACTTTGCTCTTACTCAAGCAGGGTTATCTATCTGCTTCACACAGTGGATTAACATTTCTGGGTTCTTGAATTTACTGATCAAATCTTGGATGTTCAATCCAATTTGCTCATAAATGGCATTAAAAAGAAATTGCAATCGTCATGATCTTGTTTTTTTATGTAGAGTTTATCAAGAGTTCAGTACATAAATTTATTCTTCGTTGATGGGTATAATTCCTCAGTCTGATGAGTTAAACATTTGTTCTATGTCTGAGCAAGCATTTTATGATGACTCTCCTCTTCAGGTGTTTCATTCATATCCAATGATGTTTGTTTTACACACTCCTTTTCAGATCTCCCAGCTTCATTTTATTGTTAAAATAGATTGTACGTTGTGAATTGATGGGAACATCAAAAGTTTGTCTAATTCTGTGTAGTCATTGTCTCTTAGTCTGCAGTTATCACCACAATTGATCTTGTCTGATACAACTTTATCATCTTCCCATAGCAATTCATCAACTCCTGTGTTGTTATTTCACCTTTATCAGCAATGACAATGAACATTTTTTGGTAGAACTTGATACAAATCTACAGCTGAAGCAACTTCCTCCAACTCACAATCTCTGTTTAAATAACTGAATTGCTTCAAATTTAATACTTATGCGCTCTATTGACTTTTTCATGTAACTTCAAAATTTCAGCTCTTCCTCTATAAAATTGTTTAACTTCACAGTGTATATTAATTACTTGATATACTAAAGGAGAATACAATATTCTAGAGTATTGTTTTCACTTTATTTTCTTCTACCAGTTGTAGCACACAGTAATTGTGTATTTCTCTGCCAAATTAAGATTTTTTTTTGGGAAATGAAATAACTATCTTTACAATAACGACACAACCTCATGAGAATGATACTATTGTAATCTCTTTTTTCATCATTGTTTATAGCTATTTTCAAAACTGTTATTATAAGACGAAATGGTTCTGCATGATCAAAAATTCCAATATTCATGATTTCATCATAAAATTTCTGATAAACATAAGGCTTTATAGAATTGGCCATTTCATCTTCATCTTTTGTTGACAATTAATTCTCATAGATTTTGAGTAAAACTGTTGAAACTTGATGTAATGCTTTGAAAAGCTCAACAACTAGAAAAGTTGTGTTAAGTGCTGCAACTTTGTTGAGATAATTATTCAAGTTTAATCAATGCACAGTTTCCAATAAACAATTAAATTGACTGATTTTCAGAATTTTCTACTCGTTTATAAAAAAAGTTTTTCTTTGAATTTAAACTTAATTTTGCATGGAGTGAATTAGCTGGCCTACATATACTAGAGAAATTTCCTTCTTTGACACTACTTTTTCTCTATCTCAATTAAATAAAAAAAATACTTCATTCTTTTCATTTTCTCTAACTTCACTTATATAGTGTGTAGTTTTCAGTTGGTTGCAGCATCTATATTTGTTTTTAACGCACATGTTTTCAGCATTCCTCAGAGCTTCATAAGTGATAGATTTGTTATCTGTGTTGTCATTCTCAATAACTCTTACTTCTTCACCACCTGTTATTTTTACATCCTCACAATATGTTTTGTTGTTTAGGTTGATTGTAAAGTTGACTTTAAATGAGCAATTGACTCTTTTTTACAATCACACCAACATCTTCTCACATTTCATTAGTTGCTTTTTTTGTATCATATTATCTAACATTATTAAAAATATTTGTAGGTATAAAATAAGGATATATTTAACTTAAAATTGAGTATGTATTTCTCAGATATATAAACCACTCAGACTTAATTTTTTATTAATTAGAGTTTGTACTTATATTGAGCTACAGTTTTATTATTTTCTATTATATTGTACATATCAAAGTGAATTTTAACAAGTAAACATTGTATACTGCTAACGGGACACGGCTGCCTGAATAAACACCTACACAGACTTAGCATAACAGATTCATCTAAATACTCTTTTTGCAATTTAAATGAATATATGGAAAGAAATCATCTCCTCCGTTGTCCAGCTTTTGTAGAAGAGACCAGCCTTTCTGCTAAATATTGGAGTGCAAGAGAGCAAATGATTTCATTATCAAGTGCTCGACATTAGATACCAACCAACCGACATTGTATACAAAAAATTATTTTTACATTTGCCCTAGCGATAATATAAGGTAAAGTGATCGCACTACAGGCCATAGCAGACCCTTGGAGTAGTAGGAGGTTAACACTCCCAGTTTTTCTAGGCAATCGTCACCCTGCGTGACAGCCTCCTTTACCACCAGAACAAGTGTCTGGTACGCTTTTCCCTTAGAGGTTGAGTCGATCTCAGGACCATGAGCCACCCGAAGTCAATTTAAAAATACCTGACACTATCGAGGCTTGAACTCTCAACCTTCCGGTTTGTAGCGTATTGTCTTAACTGTCTAGGTTACTGAGTGCCCCAGCGACAATATTGTTTAACTAGTTGTTTTTTGTTTACAAGTTACTTTTTACCTCTGATTCCCCTTAAATCTACATTACAAAATACCTATAAAACATTATTATTGGCATTGTGCCCAGGCCGGGTATGAACCTCAGAACCAGGTAACCACCAGACCCAACATAAGAACAAATTGTTGAGCTCCCTCCAATAAGGGTGCAACCAACAATTTGGTTTACATCACACGCCGTGGTGAATGAGCAGCACAACTACTTAACTCACTTTTACACTAATTCATGGTTACGTCATTTGAGAGAGAATTCAATTTTGAGAAATTGACCCACAATGGCAGCTCCATTAGGCACTCGCTTCTACCTCAGGGTCTGAGTACATGCCTCGATACCTACAAGGAGGTAGATTGGTGATGGAACAAATATTTCTTCTCTGGGATTCTCCCATTTTCTCCTGCCAAACAATTAATTCTGCACACTCGTGTCATTTCATTTGATTTACCTTGTGTAGGATTGACAGGCTGGAGTATGCAGGTGCTAAGTATGATTTCCATGTGGTAAATACAATAAAAGCATCTTATTGATTTTTGACCACAAATCTATATTTTCTGGAGAAAAATCATATAAAAATATTTTATAGTGTATTACTTTATGAGAGGGGTGTAAGACAAGGATGTGACCTTTCGCTCTTGCTCTTTATTATATACTCCAAGATTGGCAACAGATGAGACACAGTTCTATCCAAATTAATAGAAACCATAGAATAGACTCTTTGCATTTTGCAATGATTTGGTATTAATAGCTCCAACAGAAATAGATTTACACTATTCTATACACAATTTTAATATAATCGCAAAAAGGTACAATATGGAATTCAATACAAAGAAAACTAAAGTTATGGCCTTTTGTGGGAAATACCCTATACCTAGCAAAATTGTTTAGGATGATGAAATTTTAGAACAAGTAAACAAATTTAATTATTTGGGTTATAATTTAACATTTCAAGATGAAGCTCATATATCAAAGAAAATCACTAATTTTACAAAAACAACGGAGATAATTAACAGTATAATGAAACCATCTTTAGTACAGAAGAACACAAGATTATGGCTTTATAAGGTTCTCGCAAGACCAGTATTAAGACATAGTAGTGAAGCATGGACAATACAAAGAAGAGATGAAAGCCGAATAACAGCAAATGTGATGCAATTTATGCTCCATACAGCAGGCTACACAAAGTGGGACCATAAAAGAAATGAGGAAATTATGGAAGAGTTGGATGTAGAACCCATTCTTCACCATATACAAAACTACCAGAACAAGTGGAAAGCCCATCTTCAATGAATGCCGTCTCATAGAATTCCAAAAGCCATATTTCGCTACTGCCCCCAGGGCAAAAGATCGCTGGATGGAAAATTCCTCTTTGAGACTGTAACAGGCCACATGGCCTAATACTTGCATGGATGATGATGAATTTATAAGAGTGGTGAATATATATACAAACAGTATATAGGAGACTTGAAATGGAATGATTTTATGCTTTTATATTCTTTTTATATCATTTGTTTTAGCACAAATTCAAATAAAATAAATGAAATGAAATAAACACCTTTTATTAATAATAGGCCTGGAGAATTAGTAATATTGCAAGGGGCATTTTGTGTGCTTCAGTTTAAAAATATTAAGAAACAAGTTGTACTTTACATCTGAAGCAATTCTCACTGTCATTATAAAGGTAATGGTTCTACTAATACATTTTTACACAGTTCTTTTAGAAAACCATACATTTGTGACTTAAATACCATAACACAGGTTTACTGTAGGTAGCAGGACGAATTCATAATTAAATAACACACCCTACATTTCTAACTCAAATAACTTGACCCCTTGCATCCGCAGATATCATAAATGATATGTTTGGAGTTTCTTTATATTCTCGCTTCAGGAGTAACTCATGGTGATCGATTGTATCATGTTCGTTACCTTCAGAGCTTCAACCTCACAGCCTTTAGATGGCAGCATCCATTACAGGGCTGAGACCAAAATGATTAATATATTATAACTTGCAAAAAGAAAAAAAAAACCCTAATTTTTTCTTGAAACTTTGTTATTTTGATCTCTATGAACCCATTAAACGATAAATAAAATTACAATTAACAAAATCTCAATTCACGACATACATAAATTTTATTAAATCCCAATAATTTTTTTATTCAGAGGCCCATTAAGAATAAAAACGAGTATATATACTGTTAAACTTTTCTTTGGGGGACCAAGAGGATAACAGAGTTTTACTAATGTGGTATTCATAATTATTACTTCTCCCCTGTATATCACACACCTTCAATAACAGGGCTTAATTTCATGTCATTCAGTGACCTGGTAGGGCTATTATGTCAGACATGTCATCCAGTGACCTGGTAGGGTATTATGTCAGAAATGTCATCCAGTGACCTGGTAGGACTATTATGTCAGACATGTCATCCAGTGACCTGGTAGGGCTATTATGTCAGACATGTCATCCAGTGACCTGGTAGGGCTATAATTTCAGACATGTCATCCAATGACCTGGTAGGGTATTATGTCAGACATGTCATCCAGTGACCTGGTAGGGCTATTATGTCAGACATGTCATCCAGTGACCTGGTAGGACTATTATGTCAGACATGTCATCCAGTGACCTGGTAGGACTATTATGTCAGACATGTCATCCAGTGACCTGGTAAGGCTATTATTTCAGACATGTCATCCAGTGACCTGGTAGGGTATTATGTCAGACATGTCATCCAGTGACCTGGTAGGGCAATTATGTCAGACATGTCATCCAGTGACCTGGTAGGACTATCATGTCAGACATATCATCCAGTGACCTGGTAGGACTATCATGTCAGACATGTCATCCAGTGACCTGGTAGGGCTATTATTTCAGACATGTCATCCAGTGACCTGGTAGGGCTATTATTTCAGACATGTCATCCAGTGACCTGGTAGGGCTATTATTTCAGACATGTCATCCAGTGACATGGTAGGGCTATTATGTCAGACATGTCATCCAGTGACCTGGTAGGACTATTATGTCAGACATGTCATCCAGTGACCTGGTAGGACTATTATGTCAGACATGTCATCCAGTGACCGGTAGGGCTATTATGTCAGACATGTCATCCAGTGACCTGGTAGGACTATTATGTCAGACATGTCATCCAGTGACCTGGTAGGGCTATTATTTCAGACATGTCATCCAGTGACCTGGTAGGACTATTATGTCAGACATGTCATCCAGTGACCTGGTAGGGCTATTATTTCAGACATGTCATCCAGTGACCTGGTAGGACTATTATTTCAGACATGTCATCCAGTGACCTGGTAGGACTATTATTTCAGACATGTCATCCAGTGACCTGGTAGGGCTATTATTTCAGACATGTCATTCAGTTACCTGGTAGGACTATTATGTCAGACATGTCATCCAGTGACCTGGTAGGGCTATTATGTCAGACATGTCATCCAGTGACCTGGTAGGACTATTATGTCAGACATGTCATCCAGTGACCTGGTAGGGCTATTATGTCAGACATGTCATCCAGTGACCTGGTAGGACTATTATGTCAGACATGTCATCCAGTGACCTGGTAGGGCTATTATTTCAGACATGTCATCCAGTGACCTGGTAGGGCTATTATTTCAGACATGTCATCCAGTGACCTGGTAGGACTATTATTTCAGACATGTCATCCAGTGACCTGGTAGGGCTATTATTTCAGACATGTCATTCAGTGACCTGGTAGGACTATTATGTCAGACGTCATCCAGTGACCTGGTAGGACTATTATGTCAGACATGTCATCCAGTGACCTGGTAGGACTATTATGTCAGACATGTCATCCAGTGACCTGGTAGGACTATTATTTCAGACATGTCATCCAGTGACCTGGTAGGGCTATTTTTTCAGACATGTCATCCAGTGACCTGGTAGGCTATTATTTCAGACATGTCATCCAGTGACCTGGTAGGACTATTATGTCAGACATGTCATCCAGTGACCTGGTAGAACTATTATGTCAGACATGTCATCCAGTGACCTGGTAGGACTATTATGTCAGACATGTCATTCAGTGACCTGGTAGGGCTATTATTTCAGACATGTCATCCAGTGACCTGGTAGGGTATTATGTCAGACATGTCATCCAGTGACCTGGTAGGGCTATTATGTCAGACATGTCATCCAGTGACCTGGTAGGACTATTATGTCAGACATGTCATCCAGTGACCTGGTAGGACTATTATGTCAGACATGTCATCCAGTGACCTGGTAGGACTATTATGTCAGACATGTCATCCAGTGACCTGGTAGGGCTATTATGCAGACATGTCATCCAGTGACCTGGTAGGACTATTATGTCAGACATGTCATCCAGTGACCTGGTAGGGCTATTATGTCAGACATGTCATCCAGTGACCTGGTAGGACTATTATGTCAGACATGTCATCCAGTGACCTGGTAGGGCTATTATTTCAGACATGTCATCCAGTGACCTGGTAGGGCTATTATGTCAGACATGTCATCCAATGACCTGGTAGGACTATTATATCAGACATGTCATCTAGTGACCTGGTAGGGCTATTATTTCAGACATGTCATCCAGTGACCTGGTAGGGCTATTATGTCAGACACGTGCCTAAAGAGGAAGGAATATACATTACAATTTATATTTATATTCTCACTTTATCTCTGAAGGTTACGTCCAGATTCTTCTTAAATATTTTAATTTGTTCGAAATATGTTGAAATTATTTTAAAAGGTCGTAGCAATATCAGTATTTTTAGAACTTGAATAACATGTTCCATATGACCATTTCTTAGGCTACATACAAATTGTGTACTTGCTGTTAAATTTATCGTTTTATTTTCATATTCCTTAGCGTCTATTCGAGATAGTTCATTTTTCAATAGACCTGAAATAGAAGTAAATTACTGTATTATTTTATAATAATTAAACACTGTCATTCTCTATTCCTCTGGACGACAAGTGGTTCCGATGTTACAGCTTATCATTCTGGTGAAAGGGATCTGCTAGAACAGTTTATTACAATTATAGTGTTCATGTTGTCATTTTGTCCCAGTGTGGAATTGCCGGTAATGAAACAGGTGGTTTCCTTACCAAAGAAATGTCCTTGTATTGAACAATTGTCTAGATCTAAATCAACACCTTACTCCACAGTGAAACGCCACATAAAGTTGAAAACCAAAATTATGAACAACAATAGACTTGAAACTGTAGCCAGAAACAAAGAAATGGAATCCTAACAAAAAATAGCACATTATAGAATGACAATTGACCACGACTGTCTGGCAAAACACCTTCACAACTCAATGTTGTGCCTTCATATTAATGCATTTCATGTAAAAATCCAGATGAAGAACTGGATGAAGGCTATCCGAACAACTACATCGTCAGATATCAAAATTCTAAGATCTCAAATTACTGGAGAACAAGACAGCTAATAACTTTAGTGTTAGATGCGACACATTTGACAACAATATATTTTTATTTTAGTGTCTCTTAATAATGTGATTTTTTAATCACGCATTTCTTGTTATGTTACAATATAAAAACATTAAGTCCAGAAATGCAAAATATTCCCTACTTATATTGGTAGGAGCAGTTAATTGTTAGTTTGTAAAAGTTTTCTAATGGAATTGTGTTTAATAGAAATAACGAAATATTTGTTTTTCTCCTGGGCTGAACTTCTCCTCTTTACATTCGAACAGTTTTTTCATCCATACTTGTTATTAACATTATTATTATTATTATTATTATCGGCCGCAGTGGACTAGTGGTTATGCTCCCGAGTTCAAACCCGGTCGGGGTCAGTGGATTTTTTTTAGGATGGAAGAATCCATGGAGCAAGTCCTCCAGGAGGGACTTTAAGCCATGGGTCCTGAGTCTGAAGATTTTCAGGCTCGTAAAAGATCCTTAAGCCTGAATGAAAAGGCCTCTAAGCAAAATTTACCGAATTTTCCCGTCCTAGTACTACCTTGGTTTCCTATATGTCAGTATGAGGCGGAACACTGACCATGGACCACTCAAATGACATCTATACAAAAACAAGTGTAACTAAATTAGTATAGTTCAAATTCTTCCTTGTAGGGGCAGAGCGCCTAAATCTCTGTTATAGAAAACATGGGTTTACAAGAAGAAGAAGAAGAAGATTATTATTATTGTTGTTATTATTCATTTCTATACAATTTTATGACTAATCCACTTATATTATATGAATGCAGACACTTACCTTAAGGGAGGAGAACAGTTTACGAGTATATGAGAATAACATTCTTACGAAAAATTTTGGACAAAGAGAGACAGACAGACAGATAAATGAAGAAAACTACATAATATAATTCATATTTAATGCGAAATCAGGTGTAATAAGAACAATTAAGTTCCATACACTACAATGGGCAGAACTTCTTGTACAAATGCAGCATGAAAGAGGGACATGTATGACGGCCGTGGAGGCGCCCAGTAGTTAGAGCACAGAATAACATTAACCAAGACTTGAGGAGGTGAATTATACAGATTATAATTGAAAAACAAATTCTCAGGATAGGGATGTATGGTTACTGTGGCCATGGACTGCCAGTCGATTACTCAGTTATTGTACTCCAAATATATATAATTTTTAAAAAATGTAGAAAATAGTAATAAAGTGGAAGCTCAGGTACGGATGTGACAAAGAAGATAGAAAACACATTCTATCCTATAAAGGAAGGTTGTGAGGAGAATTAAGAGTGAAGAGAAGAATCAATGCCTGAAACTGTGATTCGAACCCCACAACTTCAGCTCTATATGCTTATGCATTTACCAACAGAGCTATCCCATTCAGTCAGAAATTCATCTCTTTAACTTCTCTATTTTCCCAGAGCAGTGAACCATTATTCACACGCAAGTGGATTGTTTCTACATCAAGAAACATTATGATGGAATTCAAACACACTTAAAAAGCTATTACAATGATTGAAATAAGTAAATTATTATGCACAGCCAATCTAGTAAATGAGAAAAATTAATGCCTGAACTGGGAGAATATCCGATCAGATACATGATGATGGATATTCCAGAGGAAAGTTTAAGAGAGGTCCTTAGAGCTGTTTTGATGTAAATAAGTGTAGACAGACTTGATAAATGTAAAATGATTTGTATATAGTGACATACCATTAATCAAAATTACTAGAAGCAGATAGATTGGTCATGTTGACAGGACGGATGAAGGCATTTCAGATTTATATTTTATCTTCTTGGTGGATATTTTGATTCTAAATTCATTAATGTAGCACTATATTGAACCTATAAACAAAACTCTAGATTTATAAACCATCAATCATTTTTTAAATCAATTGTGTCATTCCAAAGATGATGATAAAGTTAAAAACCTTACTCTAACTTAGACAAGGTAACTCTTCATATCAAATCTTAGGTCACGCCCCGTGAGTTACTCCCAACATAGTAACCGTATTTTCCTTTCACCAAGGGAAAATGATAGCCGATAAGAATAGGAACTATGTCATCATTCATAACTCTATTTTTATTTTAAATATATCCAGGCTTTCTAAAATATCTAAAAAATTACAGGTTTCTTATTCACAGCAGACAAGACAAAAATCCAGGAATCGATGTTGTGTCTGTGAGAGAATGATAAAAAAAGTGTAAGATCAAGAAGTGGGAGCAATTAACTGAGGGACGATGAAGATATTACTTTTTGTTTAAGTTTTGTCATGAGAACTACCTCAAAAGCTTCATTCCTTCGGAAAACGTTAACATGAAACTAGAAATTAATAAAATTACTGTTATAAGAGATGCATAACATCAGGAACCATTAATTATACTGCTGAGATGGCAGTCATAAAAGAATGAGATTTAAATATATTTTTAAAAGAAGTTAATACAAACATGTGGGTTACTTCCACTTAAACAAAGTAACAAAGTTAATTGTCAAAACCATATATTTAGTAACTTGCTTTTGTTTCCTCCCAAAATTAATAGACTATCAGTTTAACTAGAATAGCCTTAAAAATATTGAGAAATAGATTTTAATTTACTTGAGTAAGTTTTGTATCATCTCGATTTAAAGTGTAAATTCACTTCAATTCAGTAATAGATACGTTATTATTGAAATTGTTCGACACGTTCTTAGACTTTCTTCTCCTTTTACTCACTTCCACTCGTGTACTTTCACAATAATAACAAAATATAAAGGTTTAACTTTTAAATTATGAATGTTCTTAATGTTATACAAATGTAGTCTATACATCAATATGATATTCAAATAAAAATTCAATGAAATTGCTATGATACGATACTACAATGTAATTAAATTTTAATTGTAATGGTGGTCACTAAGGTTACAATTGTAGGATTCGAAGGAACAAAGCTACATCCATATTAATCTACTTGTTTCATATTTAAATATCTAATATAGCGACAGATCTAAGGGTCAACACGATCAATCTATTGAGTAACACAAGAAATTGGGGCTGGGACTAAACATCTATGAAACTAAATGTTTTGTCACATATAAATACATAATATAATGGAAAAGAACAGTTAATCACAACTGAGGGAAATTCAGAAGTTCCCGAATTCAAATACCTAGGAACAATAATTACAAACAGAAATGAGGTCCACAATGAAATTAAACATAGGCTCAATTCTGGAAATGCTTGCTCTTATGCATTATATGGACTCCTGTCGTTCCCAACTTCTCAAAAAAATGGAAATATATAAAACTGTTTTTCTTGCAGTTATATTAATTTGATGCAAAGCATGGATTCTTACTTTCAAGTGAAGGAAATGGTTACAAGAATTTGAGAATAAACTTCTTCGGAAAATTTTTAGGCCACAGGGAGAGAAAAAAAAAAAAACAGGCGCTTTTAGAATTCAGGAACCCGGGCCCTCTGCAAGACCACACACCCTCTTGTTCCTCGAGGTGAAAAAATAAGAAATTATAATCTACAGTTTATGTATGAAATATTTTTAGATGCTTGAAACTTTCAGATTGTCTTAAATTCAATTTTAGATCACAAAGTGAGGGACTCATGTAGCAAAGAAACAGATGCAAATAAGACATACCTGGTAGAGAATGCAATAACAGTGAACTACGTGATCATCATGGGAAACCAGATGTAATAAGAACAGTTAAGTCACATAGACTGCGACAGGCAGGACAAGTGGCACTAATGAGAAATGAAAGATGTAAGGAGGCTTCTTGTTTGAAAAATCAGAGGAAAATGCCCAGTTGGTAGACCAAGAATGAGGTGGGAGAATAACATTAGTCACGTTTTGAGGTAAGTAGAGTACACAGGAGATGATCAAAAAACATCTCAGGATAGAGATGTATGGAGAGCTTATATCCGGTTGACCATAAAGCTAGGATTTGATAAGGCGAGTAAGTTAGTTAGTTATGGTAGAGAATGTAATCATATGGCCCCATCTCACCATTTTAAAGTTGTGTCACAGAAGTGGTTCTACTGATGACCAAGAAGTTGGAATTTCCTTAGTTCCGTAATGTGAGATTGACAAGATGAGGTTTAAATTATTGACTGGCTGTAGAAACACTTGATGATAAACGTAGTTATTCTGATAATTCAGATATACTCAATGTGGTCCTTAATGACTGCCATCTATATTTCGTCTATAATAACGCCAATATTTATTACCGACATGCGAGGAATCCAACTACTGAGGATGCTCTTGAATACATTTTGAATTTTATTTTTCAAACCTTCATTTATTGTACTCTCTATGCACCGATAATAACTCTGACAAAATTTATACATGTCTTTGTGTGTGTGTGTCACGAAAAGAAAAATAAATGTCTGAACCGGGATTTGAACCTGATACTTTTAACTTTATACATTAGTGCGCTACCAAATGCGCCATTCAGGCATCTTAGCACAAACATATATATTTATCTTCCTTATGTATAATTATCTATCATATATGGCCCTCGGTGTCTCTGCCAAATGATGTCACTAAGATCTAAACACTGGGGGTGCAAGTAAAACAGCGAAAATATATCTAAGAATGAAACTGTCAACAATTGCATGCTGGAACCT
The DNA here is from genome assembly GCA_030220185.1 of Diploptera punctata. Classification (NCBI taxonomy): domain Eukaryota; kingdom Metazoa; phylum Arthropoda; class Insecta; order Blattodea; family Blaberidae; genus Diploptera; species Diploptera punctata. The sequence goes on along the minus strand of JASPKZ010000839.1, from coordinate 3,556,758 downwards.
ATCTTCATACATTTTCCAGAGGAGCGTTGTCATGTTCCAAGGGCGTGTCCAAAAAATATCTGCAGCTTTTAATTGGAAGCCACTAAACTCTAGTGTCAGATCTCTCACTTAAACTACACGAAAGCAATACAACTCCTGACTTGGTGGATTGGAAACCCCCAAAACCTGCCATCCCCGACTCACTCCACTTCGCTCTTACTCAAGCAGGGATGTCTATCTGCACAGTGGATTACCATTTCTGGATTCTAGCTTCGATTTCTGTGTTTTACAGTTAAAAACGACAATTTTTAGAGTACAGCCTTATCACATCACAATGCTTCTCTGCGAGAAATTTCGAGGTAGGTTTCGTCAAGCAATGGTTGACAGTTCTCTATTCTGAAATTCAAATTTGCTATAAAACTCTTGCCATGAATTTTTCTATTCCAATATAATGTAGGAGCTCGTTCCTAGCATCGAAATTAGTGACAGAGCAGACATAGGTAATCTTAAAATTATGAAAGAAAAGTATAAAACTCTATGTGGATAGACAAATTAAAAACTTAATTTTTCATTTTTAAAAATTATTCAGAGTTATAAACAAAATTGTTTAAACTTCATAATACTAAAACATACAAGATGACATAAATGATTTAAATATATATAATTTTATAATTAAATTGTAGTGAAAACTTACAAGCAGAAGTTTCTTCATATAATTAATGCATTTCATTTGTTCTCATAATCTTCGCTATAAAATATTATTTAATATAAATTATAAAGATGACTTTAAAACATTATTATGATAAAAATAATTTAATTATAAGAAAAGAAAAATGTTCCTGGCTTGATTTTTAATGAGATAAAATAATGAAAAATAAAAATTGTGCCTTCGAAAATTATTCATTCATTGTCTAAATATTAAAGCTAGTTTCTTCCCTTGAATTTACTGATCAAACCTTGGACGTTGAATCCAATTCCCTCATAAATGGTATTAAAAAGAAATTGCAATCGTCATGATAGCATTTTTTTATGTAGAGTTTATCAAGAGTTCAGTACATAAACTTATTCTTCGTTGATGGGTATAATTCCTCATTCTGATGAGTTAAACATTTTTTCTATGTCTGAGCAAGCATTTTATGATGACTCTCCTCTTCAGGTGTTTCATTCATATCCAACGATGTTTGTTTTACACACTCCTTTTCAGATCTCCCAGCTTCTTTCTCAATACTAAAATTAATTTCAAGTTCTGAATCGTCACAAACACAAAAATTTTCTCAAATTATGTGCAATAATTGTCTTTTAGTCCACACTTACGACCTCTAACATTGATCTTATCTGATACAACTTTATTATCTTCTCATATCAATTCATCAACTCCTGTTTTGCCGTTTTTTTTTTCAAATGCCCCAGGTTTGTCTTTCGACATTCCTGGTTTCTCTCATGGCTTGGCGTACTTGTAACCCACTTTTTAGGTTGGGGCGCCTGGAAGGCAGGGTTACGTTGCCCCGATGATATGATGGGTGATGATGATAATGGTGCGCCAGGAGAGTCCCTAATCCTAAGCTTAACCTAAGATGAATATAAATGATAATGATTGCGATGGCCATATGATTTCAGGGACCGTTTGGGCCTTAAAGTTTTAAGTTTTCCTGACATTTGTCTTACAGGTGAGGAAAAACCCCGATAAAAACCTCACCCAGAAAAACTGTCCCGACCGGGGATTGAACCCAGGCCTGCTGCGTGACAAGGCAGCACACTACCCCGAGATCACAGCGGTGGACTGTTTTGCCATTGTTAGTTCACCATTATCAGCAATGACATTCAACATATTTGGTAGACCTTCATGCAAATCTGCAGCTGAACCACTTCCTCCAACACACAATTTCTGTTTAAACAGTTTAATTGCTTCAAATTTATCCTTACGCTCTCTATTGACTTTTCCAAGCAACTTCAAAATTTGAGCATTCCTACTCTGAAATATATATATTAATTACTTGATATACTAAATGAGAATAACAATTTTAAAGTATTGTTTTCACTTTATTTCCTTCTGCCAGTTGCAGCACACAGTAATTCTGTATTTCTCTGCTGAATTAAGATTTTTCTGGGAAATGAAATAGCCATCTTTACAATACCGACACAACCTCATGAGAATGATATTATTGTAATATCATTAATTATAGCCATTTTCATAACTGTTATTAGAAGACAAAATGGTTCTGCACGATCATAGACTCCAATATTCATGATTTCAACATAAAAATAAAACATCAGATCATCATAAGGTTTTATAGAACTGGCCATTTCATCTTCTCTTTTGTCAACAAATATTTCTGATAGATATTGAGTAAAACTGTCGAACAGTTGAAATTTCATGCAATTCATTGCAAAACTCAACAACTATAAAGATGTAAAACTTGAATTAACTACAGCAACTTGCTTAGATTCAAGTTTATAAAATGCACAGCTTCCAATAAACAAACTGACTGATTTTGAACATTTTCATTTTTTTTATAAAATAAGATTTTTTCTTTGAATTTGGACTTAATTTTGCAAGGAGTTAGTTAGTTGCCTACATACGCTAGAGAAAACTTATTCCTTAAGGCTAATTTTTGCTCTATCTCAAATAAAAAAATAAGTAGTTAATTCTTTTCATTTTTTCCTATATTGACTTATTTAGCATATTTTTTCAGTTGGTACAGCATCCGTATGCTTTATTTAATTTTTGGATTACATGGATTATCTTCAGCATTCCTCAGAGCTTCATCAGGGATACACTTTTCATCACATTAAAAATATTCATTGTGAATCAAACATAACCTGGTAATGAAATAAAACTATGGTCTGTCTTCAACAATGTTATATACATTCTTATAGAAAATACCCACGTCATTAAAAAAAAAAATTGAGTTGTTCATTCTGTATTTCTATTTCTCTGTTCTTGGAATACAAGAGAAGTAGAGATAGTCACGATAACTTTTAATGAGTAATTTACTCTTTTCGTAACAACTCCCATCTTATTCTCATGTTCCATTCGTTTATTATATTTTCTTCATTATATTTGATCAGTTGTCCTGCGACAGTTGTTGTGACATTATCCTGGAAATATAAATAACATTTTTAGGTTAAGTTGTCTATACACAACATTAAGGAGAGTCAGTTGTGAAAAGTAGTTTAAATAAACTCATAATCAAATAACAGATTATAACATCTGACATTATTAAAAGTATTTGTATGTATAAGAGGTAAAGGTAAAGTGGTCCCACTACAGGCCATAGCAGACCCTTGGGATGGTAGGAGGTTAAGGCTCCCGCTTTTTTTAAACAATCGGCACCTCATGTCGGACAGGTTGTCAACCCTGCGTGATGACCTCCTTTACCCCCAACAACAAGTGTCTGGTAATCATTTCAGTTAGAGGCTGAGTCGATTCCAGGATCATGGTGCCACCAGAAGGTTTAGGTAAGTTTAAAAATCCTGACCCCCATCTGGAATAAGGATATATTTAGCTTTAAAATTATGCATGTATTTTTCAGATATATAAATCATTATTATTTTATTAATTGGAGTTTGTCTATATTGCGTTACACTGTTCTCAAATTTTTACAAATATAAATATGAAATTTTAACAAGTAATCATTGTATAGAAAAATGCTTTATATGTGCCCTAGCAATATAATTGTTTAACCAGTAATTTTTTTTTACAAGTTATTTTTTATCTCCGATTCTTGAATATTTATTTCGATCCCAGTGACCCCATTAAACGTGAAAATAAAATTATAATTGACAAAATCTCAATTCAGGAACCACATAAAAGTCCCCCAAAAATTTTATTGAACCCTCAATTTTTTTTCATTTGGCTCCTAGCAATCCATAAAACACAAAAGTGAGTAAATATCTTGTTAAATGTTTCTTCCAGATGGAAGAGGATAACATAGTTTTACTAACGTGGGATTTGTAATTAAGTAATGCATATTTATTACTTCTCCCCTGTTTATCACACACCTTCAATAACAGGGCTTCATTTCATGTCATCCTGATAGCCCTATTATGTCGGACACGTGTCTAAAGAGGAAGAAAGGCACATTGCAATTTATATTCATGTTCTCACCTTGTCTCTGGAAGCTGCATCCGGATCCTTTTTTGAATGTTTTCATTTGTTTGAAATATGTTGAAATAATTTTAAAAGGTCGTCAAAGAATGTTTCTTCGGTAGCATTATGATTATTTACAGATCTTGTATAAACGTGTTCCATTTGACCATTTGTTAGGCTCCATGAAAATTGTGTACATGCTATTAAATTTATCATTTTATTTTCATATCCTTTTATGTTCATTCAAGATATTTATTTTTTCAGTAGACCTGAAATACAAATAAATTACTGTATTATTCTACAATAATTTATATGCTATGTCATTCCTATTCCGACAAGCGGGTCCGATGTTATAGCTTATCATTCTGGTGAAAGGATCTGCTAGTCGAGTTTATTAAAATTTTAATGTTCATAATGTCATTTCGTCCCAGTGTGGAATTGCCGGTAATGAAACAGCTGGATTCCTTATAAAAAAAGGATATTTTATTGGACAATTGCCTACATTTAAACCAACACCTTACTCCACAGTCAAACGCCACATAAAGTTGAAATCCAAAATTATGTACAACAATATACTTGAAACAGTAACCAGAAACAAAGAATGGGAAAGCTAACAAACATATTGACATACTAGACATGAGAAGCACATTTCAGAATGACAACGGGCCACGACTGTCTGGCAAAACACCTACACAACATCAATGTTCTGCCTTCATAGGAATTCATTTTATGTAATAATCCAAATGAAAAAATGGACGAAGGCCATCTGAACAACTACATCACTGTCAAACATGAACATTCTAAGTACTCAAAGTATTGGAAAGCAGGACTGCCAATGACCTAGGTGTTGGATGCAGCACATTACACAACAACAACATATTGTTATTCAAAGTTAAAATTGGGAAACACATTATGAGGTTCTTAATTAATAAATTAACAAGTCATTTTAACATCTTACCTCATATTTCATGTTTTTCAAACACGGTAACTATAGTTTTCAAATGATCAAATGATCATTTGAAAACTATAGTTACCGTGTTTGAAAAACATGAAATATGAGGTAAGATGTTAAAATGACTCGTTAATTTATTAACATATTGTTACTTTAGTGGCTTTATATTGTAATAATAATAAGAAGAAGAAAGGTTCTTTAGTCTTTGCTGTAGTCATTCAGCGATTTTGTGTTTCTTGGGCATTTGGGTATATGATATCGGTCGCACTGTCCGCTACACAATTCACACACGCACTTCTCACTATGTTCACTGCACACCTTAAGATGAAAGCCGCGTATCGTGTTACAACATGCCTTAGCTCTTGGTTGGTCTGTCCAGCATAGCTCCTGAGGTGTAGAAATCAGCACCTATCATTCTCTGTTTTTCTCTCCTGTTGTTTAAAAGTTCATAGTAAAGGCTAGTAGATGGTAGTAGCATTCTCAGTCGTAGATCTTCTATGTAGTATGTTTCTTTTGTGAGTTCATAGATGAGTCGTGAGGATGCAGTTTTCCCCACTCTCAGTGCTGTTTTTAGGAAGCGAACATTCATGTTTTCTATCTTCCTAAGGTCGCTGAGAGTCAGTTTTTCCCATATCAGATCTATTCCATAAGTGATAACCGGTGAAATCGTGGTTTTGAATAGAATCATAGCTGTCAGCAGAGATAGTCTTGCTAAGTTCTTGATGCTGTAGATTGCTTTGATGGCAGCTATTGTTTTGTCATGTACATGTTGGCTGAAGGATTTCGCTGTAGTCTGTAGGGCCAGTACTACATATTTGAATTTATTTACTGTTCTCAGGGGCATTGTTCCTAACTTCAGATCGTCCTCTGTTGTAGCTCTTCCTCCTCTCCTAATGTCATCTGGACTGTTTTATCAGTATTTATGGTGAGGTTGTTCTCATCAACCCACTTTTTTAGGTCATACAGAGTGTCCTGGAGATCGCTTTAAAAAATCACTTAATATAAAGCCATTTATTTTTTAAGTGGCTTCATATTATGTGATTTTTTAATCACGCATTTCTTGTTATGTTTGACTATAAAAACATTAAGTACAAATATATGAAATAATTTCCTAAATAGTTATATGAGTAGGACCACTGATTTCTTACTTTGTAAAAGTAATCTAATGAAAATATGTTTAATAGAAATAATGAAATATTTAATTATATTATTTTTAGTCTGGACATCTTACCTCAATATTAATGTTGATTTGTTCTTGGACATGTTTCAAAACAATTCTGTTTTATCGTCAGCTTTCCCAGACTGGTTTTATTTATGTTGCATTATGTTGCACAACCTGGATGTCGATGTCAGCTCCATCCTGTGGTTGGCCAAAGAACCTCCAAACAAGGTCATGCTCCATCGGAATATCAAAATCCATAACTCTGTTTCTGTTCTTCTGAATATAATTTTTTTCCCAAATAGTCAGCTCTTTTGTATTTTCTAACTGTTTTAATAATTTAGTGTCTGAATTTATATTATGTTTTTCAGACCAAACATGAGCAGCAACTGCAGATTTTTCAATTTCTCTATTTTTAATATTTCTTATGTGTTCTTTGGTTCTAATTTTTAGGTTTCTTTTTTTTTTTCCTATATATATCTTTTCACAACTCATGCATTCAATTTGATATATTCCTGACTTTTTATTTTTATCAGTTTTTTTCATTTTTGTTGGTTTTTATTAGTTTATTTAAACTGTAGTTATTTTTTGGTGCTAATTTAATATTAAACTTCTCAAATATATTTTGAAATTTATTATGTACCCAAGGGTGATATGTGAATTTCCTATATTTTTTCATAGGTGGTTCTTCTTTTTCAAGATTACTTCTGTTTAAAAAATAAATACAACCAGTCTGGGAAAGCTGACGATAAAACAGAATTGTTTTGAAACATGTCCAAGAACAAATCAACATTAATATTGAGGTAAGATGTCCAGACTAAAAATAATATAATTAAAATAACCTCAAAATATAACTTCCTAAAATTAAAAATTAATGAAATATTTGTCTTTCTTCTATGATAATTGTCCTCTTTACATTCAATCTGTTTTTCGATCCTTGCTTATCATTCATATTTTTATTATTATTTTATAATACTATTAGGTCTATATGACAAATCCAGGATGCAAAATATGGTTTCTCATTATAAGAGAGGAGAAATTTTAGGAATGTTTGAGAATACAATTCTTAAGAAATTTTTTGGACCAAAAAGAGACGAACAGACAGGTGAATGAAAAAAACACTTAATTTACTTTTTATGAGTAACCAGATGTAATAAGAACAGTTAAATCTCATAGACGTCTAAGGGCAGAACATGTAGCGCAAATGGGGAATGAAAGAGAGGCATGAAAACTTACTGTAGGTGAGCCTGGTGAGATGCACAGTAGGTAGGTGAATAATGAGATGAGAGAATAACATTAATCATGATAGTTGGAAGCAATAGTTCAAGAGAGGAGATGTATGGAGCGTGTATCCATGAACCTCTCTCTATCCAGTGACTTAATTATTTATGACAATATATGTATATACACTGCTCAAAACAATTAGAGGAACACTTGTAATAAATTGAATAAGTAATTGTTTTTTAAAGCTGTGATGCTGAAAGTTGGACAATATGTAAACTGAATTATTAATTTTATCATTGGATACAAATTTTAAAGATCCATGGCCTAAATACAGAGAAATTACCTCAAATAACAAATATAGAGACATTTTTTATTTTGGAAGGCACTGGCCACTTCTAATTGGTAAGCTTCCTGATGTTGCTATAGTGACGAATGTTGATTATTGCCTTGTTATTGAAGTCTCTGACAAAATGAGTTTGAAGTGTATCATGCTCTACATCTTTTACGACAAGGTCAATCTCTGCAACAAGTGGCTAGAGAGCTTGGGGTTTCTCCTTCCGTGGTGTCCAGGTTACGCAACAGGCACAGAGAGACAGGACAGTATTGTAGAAGACATGGCCAGGGCCGTAAATTTAAAACAAGCCCCCAGGATGACAGATACGTTGTTCTTTCTGCTCTTCGACAGCGTACAAAAACTTCAAAAGACCTGCAGAATGACCTTCATATGGCTTCTGGAATCCGGGTTTCAGACCAAACCATAAGGAACAGATTAAGGAAAGAGAATATTCGTCCAAAAAGGCCCGTTAAAAAACCACGCTTAACAAATGGGCATAAGGCAGCAAGACATACGTATGCTGAAAACCATGGTGATTGGAACCTGAACCAGTGGGAGTCTGTGCTCTTCACGGACGAATCCAGGTATCGTCTTACATGTTGTGATGGTCGATTGAGGGTGTGGGGACGGCCAGGAGAAAGATTTTCTGCAGAGGTTGTACAGGAAATTGATAGATTCGGAGGAGGTTCCATAATGGTGTGGGCCGGAGTTATGTACAACAATCGTAAGGACCTTGTACTTGTTCCCCAGCGACTGAATGCTGTCCAGTATATCGAACACGTTCTGGAAGAGCATGTAGTACCTGCTGCCATTGGAGTAAGCCCTGGATTTCTGTTTATGCAGGATAATGCCAGGGCACATTCTGCGGCTGTTACCAGGGATTTCCTGAGGAGGAATGAAATTGAGGTAATGGAGTGGCCAGCAGTCAGCCCAGACCTCAACCCTATTGAACACTTGTGTGATCTTCTAGACAGGAAGGTCAGGAACCGACATCAAGCTCCACGAACTCTGCAGCAACTTGGAGATGCTCTGAAGGAGGAATGGGAGAATATCCCGCAAGAGGAAATCCAGAATCTTATTGGGAGCTTGCCACGAAGGTGCCAAAGTGTCATCGAATGTTGTGGAGGCCATACAAGATACTAACTATATATAACGAGTGTTTAACTTTAAAAAATAAGCACAAGATTCAATTGATTACATAGCGGAATTATTTGAAAAGTTAATTGTCAGCGTTATTCATTTGTTTTTACTGACATGAGCAATAAATAAATAACCACAAATAATGTACTTTATTAATTTCATGTTTGTACCTTTATCCAATGAAAAAATATTTGCATATTTCATAGTGTTCCTCTAATTGTTTTGAGCAGTGTATATCAAAATCTACATTAGGATTGGGCCATAAAGTCCACTTCAGCTCCAATCAAAACTCGCCCCTTCATCTTTTTGTAGATCTTCCTCGGTTTGTTCTCCGCGAGGATCGTAGTTGCATATTATTCTGGTGTATTGGTGGGGTTTTGATGGTAATAAGTGGGGACATAGGTATAATAATGCACTTATGAAAATATACAATGATTTGTATATAGTGACATACAACTAAATTATTACAGTCAGATAATGGACATTTTGGCAAGACGGATAAAAACAGGGAAGTATTTTAGGTTTATATTTTATCTTTCTGGTGCACATTTTCACTCTCATTTCATTAATAATAAACTACATTACACCTACAAACAAAAATCTAGACTCATGAACTATCAATATGTTTCTAAATCAATTGTGTCCATTCCCAAGGCAATAAAACTAAAAAATTAACTTAGACAAAGAAAACACTTAAACGCAAATCTTACGCCACGTCTCATGAGCTGATTTGTTGCCTATTACTCCCATTATAGTAATACTATTTTCCTTTAACCAAAGAAAAGAGGACGCCTACAACAATAGGGCATTTGTCTTCATTAATAACCCTATCTTTATTTTCAAATATCGCACCTTGGGAAGAAGATGGCCACAAGTATAAAAAGGTTAGTTACGAGTTATTCGCAATTAAAGTTCTAAAAAACGGTGTAGTAAATTCAATTTCTGATACTGTCTCCATTTTCTTGCACATGACTTGTGGCCATAAAGAAATAAATTTGTAACCATATTTTCTAACATATAGTAGTCTTAACTCAATTTATGACATTCTTACACTTGTGGCCCTCTTCTTACCAAGGTGCGATGTATCCAGGCTTTCTAAAATATTTAAAAATTTAAAGATCTGTTATTCGCAATCAAAATTGGATAAAAATCCAGAAATCATTGGTGGGACCGATAGCGAGTGTTTTAAAAAGTAAAACATAAAGAATTAGCGAAACATCGACGAAGATTTGTAATTTTTTAAAACATTTTGTTATGAGAACTACACCAATACTTCATTCCTTTGGAAAACACTAGAATTAAACTAAAAATTAATTAAATTACTGTTATAAGAGGTACATAAGATCAGGAACCTTTAATTACTCAGATGAGATGGCAGTCACAGACGAAAGAGATTTAAATAAATTTTAAAAGAAATTAATACAAACATGTGGGTTACTTTCACCTGAACAAAGATAGCAGAGAATTGTCAAAATGATATATTTAGTAACTTGCTTTTTTCCCTCCCAAAATTAATAGAATATAATTTGCACTAGAATAGCCTTAAAATATTGAGAACTAGTTTTTAATTTACCTGAGTATGTTTTGTATCATCATCTCGATTTAAAGTGTAAATCCAATTCAATCAAGTAATGGGTAAGTTATTACTAAAATTGTTCGACACGTTCTTAGACTTTCTTCTCCTTTTGATAGTTGACTCACTTCCACTCATGTTCTTTTACAATAATAACAATAAAAAGGTTTAACTTTTAAATTATGAATGTTCTTAACGTTATACAAATATAATATACTTCAATATGAGATTCAAATAAAAATTCAATGAACATTGCTATGATACGATACTACAATGTTATTACATTTGAATTGTAATGGCGGTCACTAAGGTTACAATTGTAGGATTCAAAGAAACAAAGCTACATCCATATTAATCTACTTGTTTCACATTTAAATATCTAAGATACTAAGGGTCAACGCGCTAAATATATAGTGTAACACTAAGAAATTGGGGCTGGAACTAAACATCTATGAAACTAAATATTTTGACACACAAAAATGCATTATATAATGGAAAAGAACAGTTAATCACAAATGAGGGAAATTTTTAAGTTCCCGAATTCAAATATCAAGGAAAAATAATTACAAACAGAAATGAGATGTACAAAGAAATTTAACATTGGCTCAATTCTGGAAATGCATTATACAAACTCTTGTCATCGCCACTTAGAAAGAATGAAAGAGTATAAAACTGTTATTCTTCCAGTTACATTAATTGGATGCAAAGCACGGACTCTTACTTTCAGGAGGAAGAAATGGTTACAAATATTGAGAATAAAGTTCTGCCGAACATTTTTAGGCCAGGAGAAAAAAAAACGATTGGAGAAACCAAAAACTCATTGCGAGACCACAGCGGTTGACTCCCTCTTGTTCCTCGAGGTGAAATTATAAGGAATTTTAATCTGCAGTGGATGTATAAAATATTTTAAGATGCTTGAAAGTTTCAGAATGTATCAAATTCAATTTTAGATTTCAAAGTGAGAACTGATGTAGCAAATAAACAAATGCAATGTCTTATTTAATAAGACATACAGTGTACTTATTCTGACAATTCAAATATACTCAATGTGGTCCTTAATGACTTCCATCCATCTATATTTCGTCTATAATAGCGCCAATATTTATTAGCGACTTTCGAGGAATCCAACTACTGAGGATGTTCTCTCGAATATGTTTTTGAATTTTATTTTTCAAACCTTCATTTATTGTACTTTCTATGCACCGATAATAACTCTGACAAAATTTACACATGTGTTTGTGTGTGTGGTTTATGTATGACACGAAAAGAAAAATAAACATCTGAACCGAGATTTGAACCTGATACTTCTAACTTTATACGTTAGTGTGATACCAACTACACCATTCAGGCATCTTAGAACAAACATTTATTTGTCTTCCTTATGTATAATTCTCTATCATATATGGCCCTCGGCATATCTGCCAAATGTTGTTATATCTGAGCACTGGGGGTGCAAATTAAAAATGGGGTGCGTGTAAAACAGCGAAAATATATCTAACAATGAAACTATCAACCATTGTATGCGGAAACCTACTGTCATACATTTTCCAGAGAAGCGTTGTGATGTACCAAGGGCGTGTCCAAAAAACACCTGCCACCTTTAATTCGAAGGCAATAAACTCTGGCGTCAAATCCCTCACTTAAACTACAGGAAAGGAATACAACTCCTGACTTGGTGGATTGGATAACCCTCAGAACCTGCCGTCCACGCCTATACCAAACTCACCCATTTCGCTCTTACTCAAGCAGGAATGTCTGTCTGCTTTGCACAGTGGATTGCCATATCTGGATCCTGGCTTCGATTTCTGTGTCTTACAGTTAAAAACGACAATTTTTTGTGTATGGCCTTGGTACATCACAATGCTTCTCTGCGAGAAATTTCAAGGTAGGTTTCAGCATGCAATGGTTAACAGTTATCTTTTCAGGAATTCAAATTTGCTACAAAACTCTTGCCATGAATTTTCGTATTCCGATATAGTGTAGGAGATCATTCCTAGCATCGAAATTTGTGACATGGCAGATATAGGCAATCTCAAAATTATGAAACAAACATAAAAAAGCTCTATGTGAACAGCAAAATTAAAAGCTCTATTTTTCATTCATAAAAATGTATTCAGAGTTATAAACAAAATTGTTTAAACTTCATAATATGTTGGTTGGTATCTAATGTCGAGCACTTGATAATGAAATCATTCGCTCTCTTGCAGTCCAATATTTTGGAGTACAATAAACTAGTTGTAACCGTTTAGTAGTAGGCACCATATGTGGTGGTTACGTCACCCATAGAGAGAAAGTAGGTATAGGAAGGAAGGAGAGATGAACCCCTAGGCCTCGAATACTCTAATACCATCAGGGTCGAAAGAAACAAGAGGTCAGTCAAGGGAGACTGGATAGAAAAGTTGAAAGAGGGAATTGGTATGGGAACAAGAAGTAATACCAATTCGGTCAAAAAAGAAAACTCACCAAGCTGACCAGTGCTTATTGGTGAGTAGCCCTTCCCTTTCGTTCATCATGCATAAGCATGATTACTAACAGCTGCACCACGAGAAGGTGAGGGATTGGACACTAGGTTACTGTCCAGGTCGGTTCCTTTAAGCCTTCGATGGAAGGAATTAAAGGGTCTCCTCTCTGTTAAAAACAGTAGCCTTTCCGCAGCCACTTCATAATATACATATTTATTAGATGATATAAGTAATTCAGATATATATAAAAATAATTAGCTGGTAACACAATATTTTATAATTAAATTTTTACCTATTGTGGTGAAAACTTGCAAGCAAATGTGTTCTTAACATATTTCATGCATTAAAAAATGATATTATATTTTCTCTCATAATATTAATTAAAATAGTGTTTATAAACAAATTATAAATCGTATAGATGTCTTTAAAGCTTATTACGAGTATGATAAAATAATTACTTAATTCTAGAAAAAGGCAAACGTTCCTTGCTTGATTTTTAATGATTTAAAATAATGAAAAATAAAAATTCCACTTTCCAAAAATTATTATTCATTTGTTGTATAAATACAAAAATATTAAAGCTTGTTTTTCCTGTTGAATTTACTGATTGAATCTTAGACGTTCAATCCAATTCCCTCACAAAGGACATTAAAAAGAAATTGCAGTGATAATGATCTCGTTTTTTATATATAGTTTATCAAGAGTTCAGTACATAAACATATTCTTCGTTGATGGATATAATTCCTCATTATGATGTATTAAACATTTGTTCTATGTCTGTGCAAGCATTTTATGATGACTCTCCTCTTCAGGTGTTTTATTCATATCAAGTGATGTTTGTTTTACATACCTTTTCAGATCTCCCTTCTTTTATTTTTAAAATTGATTTTAAGTTGTGAATCGACGATAACATCAAAGTTTGTTAAATTCTGTGTAGTCATTGTCCCTTAGTTCACAGTTATCACCACTGGCATCTGATACAACTTTATTATCTTCTCATTCCAATTCATTAACTCCTGTGTTGTCATCGTTAGTTATTTCACCATTATCAGCAATGACAATGAACAAATTTGATAGAATTTGATGCAAATCTGCAGCTAAAGCACTTCCTCCAACACACATTCTCTGTTTAAATAAATGAATTTATCCTTACTTTCTCTACTGAATTTTCCAAGTAACTTCAAAATTTGAGCATTTCCTTTTAGGATCTTTTAACTTCACAATGTATATTAATAACTTGCTGAACTAAAGGAGAATAACATTTCTAGATTATTATTTTAAATTTATTTTCTTCTACCAGTACTACTGTATTTCAGGGCCAAATTAAGAATTTTTCTGGAAATGCCAGATCCATCTTTACAATGCTGATAAAATCTCGTGAGAATTATATTATTGTAATCTGTTTTTTCATCATTATATACACCCATTTCAAAACTGCTTTTACAAGACAAAATGCTTCTGTGCAATCAAAGTTCCAACATTAATGAACTCAACATAAAAATTAGAATCAACAGAAGGTGTTCTAGAATTTGAATTTCATCTTTGTTTTTGTTGACAAATATTTCTAATAGATATTGAGTAAGTGTCAGACAGTTGAAATTTGATGCAATTCATTGCAAAGTTCAATAACTAGTAAGATGTCAAACTTGAATTAACTACTAGGCCTACAACTTTGCTTAGATACTTTTTCAAGTTTAATCAATGCACAGTTTCCAATAAACAAATTGACTGAAATTGAGAATTTTCTACTTGTTAATAAAAAAAGAGTTTTTCTTTGAAATCGGTCTTAATTTTTCAAGGAGTGAATTAGCTGGCATACACATCCTAGAGAAATTTCTTTCATTGAGGCACTTTGTCTCTATCTCAAATAAATAATAAATTACTTAATTCTTCTCATTTTCTCTAACTTGACTTATTTAGTGTATATTTTTCAGTTGGTTGCACAATCTATATGTTTTATTTTGTTTTTAAATACATGATTTTCAACATTCCTCACAGCTTCTTCTCTGCAATCTGTTGTCATTCTCAATAACTCTTACTTCTTCATCACAGTCACCACCTGTTATTTTTACATCCTCACAATAGGTTTTGCTTTGTTTTGATTATCTTTTCTTGTCCAAATGTATCAATTTCATAAGTCAGTTCACTTGATATAACACAATCAGAGAATTATCAAATATTAAATAAGTTAAAATACCTTCTTAGGTAAAATCTGTCGTCCTCAACTTTTAAAATGTGTAATCTTTATGCCTGAAAGGTTTACAGGCGTAAATATTACATATTTTAAAAGTTGAGGACGACAGATTTTACCTAAGAAGGTATTTTAACTTATTTTATTTTATGACTCTCCACCTCAACGGTTTTAACAATGCATTTTATTAGTATTGACTCAAATATGAAATTTTTCATTCTCACCATGTATCAAGGCAGTTAGCCACCAATTTTGCTTGCCCAGGTTTAAATTGAGATCATGAAATCACTTTTAAAATTAATGTGATTATTCTTTGTAGTTTCTTCACATATATATGTTCTTAGCCATTAAAGTTGTTTTACTTGTGTTATTATTCACAGTAAAGTTTTGTGTTTTCTCCTTGTAGAAATATAATTTATTTCCAATTAATGGGCTAGAATATCCTTAGGAATATTGAGAAGTAGTTTTTAATTTACCTGAGTATGTTTTGTATCGTCGTCTCGATTTAAAGTGTAAATCCAATTCAGTCAAGTAATGGGTAAGTTATTACTAAAATTGTTCGACACGTTCTTAGACTTTCTTCTCCTTTTGATAGTTGACTCACTTTCACTCCTGTTCTTTTACAATAATAACAATAAAAATGTTTAACTTTTAAATTATGAATGTTCTTAATTGTATACAAATGTATACTTCAATATGATATTCAAATAAAAATTCAATGAACATTGCTATGATACGATACTACAATGTTATTAAATTTTAATTGTAATGGCGGTCACTAAGGTTACAATTGTAGGATCCTAAGAAACAAAGCTACATCCATATTAATCTATTTGTTTCACATTTAAATACTGAGACACTAAGCGTCAGCACACTCAATCTATTGAGTAACACTAAGAAATTAGGGCCGGAATAAACAGCAATGAAACTAAATATTAAATCACATAGAAACACATTATATAATACAAAAAGAACAGTTAATCAGAAATGTGGAAAACTGAGAAGTTCCTGAATTAAAATACCTAGTAACAATAATTACAAACAGGAATGAGGTCCACCAAGAAATTAAACATAGGTTTAAATCTGGAAATGCATGATATTATGCATTATACTGATGCTTGTTGTCCCAACTTAAAAAAAAGAGAAAATAAAGTATATAAACTGTTTTACTTTTGCAGTTATATTAATTGGATGCAAAGCATGGATTCGTACTTTCAGGAGAAAGAAAGGTTTTCAAGTACTTGAGAATAAAGTTCTTTCAAACATTTTTAGGCCAGGAAGAGAGATAAAAAACTAAAGTGATTGGAGAACCCAGGAATCCGGGCCCACTGCAAGACCACAGCGGTCGACTCCCTCTTGTTCGAGGTGAAATTATAAGGAAATTTTGGAAAAAGTCGGTTTTATGTCTCTCAGGAATTCTTCTAAGTTCCACAGAATCGCAGCGCGCATGCGCGAGTTGCTGTAATGGTTAATATAGACTCCGGTAGTCGGCGTCACCAACTTTGGGAATAAATTTCCAAATGCAAAAAAAAAAAAAATGGACGTTAACTAACTTGCCATTTTCTTACTAAACAAAACAATTTACATGCATATTATTTCTTCCCAAATGCTTAAAAATGGACGTAAACCAACTTCCCATTTCCTAACGTAACAAAGCAATTTACATGTGTACTATTTAATGAACTATAAACTAATTTTACGTACACTAACACTAAATATAGTTTTAAATTATTTTCAAATGGTGGCAACGTTGGAACAACATGGGGAAAGTAGCAAGGAAGTGATGTATCCACGATCATGTTTTACGTAAATATATAAATATAAAATATTGTGAAGAAAGCTTGAAGATCATTGCAAAATGTTTAAAACAGTACAAAACGTGTTTACAAGTGTTTAGTGCATCAGTGGCATAAGAATGTAAGTGTAGAAATGTGAGAGACATAAAACCGACCACATCCGGAATTTTAAACTAAAGTGTATGTATAAAATATTTTTAGATTTTTGAAATTTTCAGAATGTATTAAGTTCAATTTTAGATCCCAAAGTAAGGGACTCAAATAGCAAATAAACAAATGCAAATAAGACATACCTGGTAGAGAATGCAATAACAGTGAACTACATGATCGTCATGGGAAACCAGATGTAATAAGAACAATTAAGTCACTTAGACTGCGACGGGCAGGACAAATGGGGAGTGAAAGAGGTAAGGAGACTTATTGTTTGAAAAACCAGAGGATAATGCCCTGTTGGTAGACAAAAAATGAGGTGGGAGAATAACATTACTCACTTTTGTGGTAAGTAGATTATATAGGAGACGATCGAAAAATATTAGCTCAGAATAGAGATGTATGGAGAGCTTGTGTCCAGGCGACCATAAAGCTAGGATTTGATAAGGCAAGTGAGTTAGTTATGGTAGAGAATGTAATCATATGGCCCCCTGTCTTGCCAAGTTAAATTTGTGTCACAGAAGTGGTTGTACTAATGACCAAGAAGTTGGAATTTCCTTAGTTCTGTAATGTGAGATTCCATGTATCTGACAAGATCAGGTTTAAATTATTGACTGGCTGTAGAAACACTTGATGATAGACATAGTTATTCTGATAATTCAGATATACTCAATGTTGTTTTTAATTAATTCCATCCATCTATATTTTGTCTATAACAGCGCCAATATTTATTAGCGATATGCGAGGAATCCAACTACTGAGGATGTTCTCTTGAAATTATTTTTTTAATTTTATTTTTCAAACCTTCATTTATTATACTTTCTATGCGCCAATAATAACTGTGACAAAATTTATACATGTGTTTGTGTGCGTGTGTGGTTTGTGTGTGACATGAAAAGAAAAATAAACTTCTGAACTAGGATTTGAACCCCAACTTTATACATTAGTGCACTACCAACTGCACCATTCAGGCATCCTAGCACAAACATTTATATTTATCTTCCTTATGTATAACTTTTATCAGGTTATATAAATTTAAGGTTAAACTTCCAAGTTAATAAAATGAAGGTAGCATTAGATCCACTTACCTGAAATTTTATACGTATGTAGACTTCCCAATTTCCGAAAATACGCCCCTTAGGATTTGTTTTTGACAACCTCATTTATTCTGTGAAAGAAATATTGATGAATAAGTACACATATTACAGGCTAAGATATAAAAAATAATATGAGGTATAAACAAGTTTTTTTTAAAGGGATATTACAATTCAAATGCAAGCATTATAATGTCACGATGCAAACAAAATATACGGTATCTCAATTTACATAATTCACAGTTAGGCCTATTATTTGAAAACACGATTTTGAAAAGTGAACCAAATTTTTGTGAAAAAAAAATGTCATATGTAATCATATACTTACCTTCCATTAGTTGTATTTTCCAGCTTCACTTTCTCCTTCAGATTGTAGAAAATTAATCAATTTAACAATTAACTTCGATGCATTAACAATATTATAATATATTTAACCTCAAACTTCTCTTCGAACAGTACATAATAATTCTACCGTTCATTTATTTAAATTTAATTCGATTTTACATTTCGATTTATAATAAGTAGAATTGCGCACAAATGTGCATTAAAATACTCTCTTGCTGTAAGCGTTTAAGCTTTTTGTCCTCTTCGTAC
Organism: Diploptera punctata; assembly: GCA_030220185.1. Classification (NCBI taxonomy): domain Eukaryota; kingdom Metazoa; phylum Arthropoda; class Insecta; order Blattodea; family Blaberidae; genus Diploptera; species Diploptera punctata. The sequence continues at coordinate 3,538,020 of JASPKZ010000839.1, read as the reverse complement.
ACAGTTCTAAACGGTTCTAAATGGTATTGGCTGCATTTACATCCACACAGAGAACACACACAATATTCGTCCGCTTGGTGAAATCCTGGTTTTTTGCATATCTCGTGATGAAAGCCATGTATAGAGAATCGAGTAAGTACATGCCGCTGTGGTTGGTCAGGGTTCGCCCACGTTCGATTTATCATTGCTTCTGTGGCGTAGAAGTCCGAATCAATCTCGCTTCTTTTCCTCACTCTTTCCGCTAGAAGCTCGTCATAATGAATTGTTGCCGGTAGCTGTAGCGATATCCTTAGCTCTTCTATTAGAAATGGTTCCCGTGCCAGTTCATATACAAGTCGAGATGGAGTATTTTTTGATACACCGAGAACTCTTTTTAGGAAAGTGGCTTTTACTTTTTCAAGTTGCTTTAGATCTTTTTTCTTTAGGTATTTCCATATTATTTGCAGGCCATAGACGAGTATTGGAATAATCTTTGCGGTGAATAGCTGTTTTGCTGTATCTAGTGACAGTCTGTTTATGTATTTTATGTCGTTGATGCCTCTTATGGCTGCAATAGCTTTTTCAGTTATATGTTTGCTGAAACATGTGCCCGTTGTTTGGAAGGTTACTCCAAGATATTTGTAATGACTTGTTTGTTTTAGTGGATCTTGTCCATAGTACACCATTTCGTGTGTTGAGACTCTTCCTCCCTTTCTGAAGACCATCTGCATTGTCTTGTTTTTATTTATGTGGAGCCCGTTTTCTTCTGTCCATGTTATGAGGGTGTTGAAACTTTCCTGTAGATCTCTGTGCTTTGTCGCGCATAGGACCATATCATCTGCGTACATGTATATGGTAGCTTTACTGTTTGCCATCTTTAAAGCATGTGCGATGTCTGCAGTTGTGATGTTGAATAGCAGAGGACTTATTGGGTCGCCTTGGAGAACTCCATTTGTTTGTATTATAGGAGCCGATTTATTTTCGATTTATTTGTACATGATACCATAGAGAACAGAGAACGTCTACAATCGATAAAAGAGCGACTGTGGCGCAATCTTAAGATGACCCGAGTACTACGTGGCCAAAAAATTAAAAAAAATTGCGTCCAAATTTCCCTACAATGATTCACCGGCCTATATGAATAATAGCAGTCATCGGTATTAGCATTTAGCACTCACCGTTACTCAGAAAAAAAAGTTTAAGTTGTTGAAAATGAAAAGAATTTGTACATTTTATTTCACAAAACACTATTTGGCATTGATTTTACATTAGAAATGTGAATAGTTTGTGTTTTTAAATTTTAATTGTGATAGCTTCAACGTCAGAAGAGACGGTTGGTAATATTTAATTTATTTGAAATACGGTAACAAGAAGTGAGAAATTATATTTTAAATAAATAAAGAACTCCATGGCGCGACAGGCCTAGAAGACCCTTGGCCTAGGAACCAATTGTTAGCCTCACATCCACATGTATCAATCACAGAGGTGGAAGTTCATCTAGCCAGTATAGGGGTGACATGTGTTCAACATGTTCCCAGCTGTTACAGCTAGTTTTTCTCAACCTGGAGTCACTATTTATTGTAGCTATGTATTCAAATTCATGATGCTGGGTGGACACTGTCCCATACTGGCTGAAATTGCATGAGAAAATGTCTTCCCCAATGGGAACTTGAACCAGTACAGCCCCTTAGCACTGCACCACTCAGGTACAGCGTGGGACATTTAAATTAAGCTATTTATATTTTTTCTCAGATAATTATGGTGCATAAAAAGTCAGAATACAGATTACAGTTTCATCTCCTTGGAAAAGATCTACGTACAAAAATATGGCAGGATAACATAATATTTAGGTAAAGTATGCATAATTTTTTATTAATATTTTTTTCTAAAGTACACAACTTATTAGGACAAAAGCAAACAAAGATATAAGCTTCTTTTGCACTAAATACTCAATTCCTGATCATATTTTGGGTGACATGGTACTCTTGTTGACATCATAGTACTTGCTATGAATGATAACAATTGTAACTTTAACTCCATAGTATGAGAAGATCCTTGGTTTACCAGCTGGCTGAACATTCAGTCCTGATGGATTAATGCTCAACTTGCTTGCCTCTGGTTCCAAGTCTTGTGGATTCACACTCAGATGTGGAGTTGATGGATTTTTTCATCCCATAAAAATTCTGAGCATGGTATGGGTTCCTTTGGAAGGAAACTAAAGTCATGGATATCATGCTTAGATTGCAAAAGATCTTCAAGCCTAAAAATGTAAACTACTGAGCAAAATTTGTTATCCTTTTCACGCCCAAATTTGAATTAAGATGTTAATGAGGTAATGACCTAAGCTGTTAAATAAAATAACATCAACACGTTTCAATCCCAGAGAATGATCATCGTCCAGACAGTATAGGTGTAACATGTAGTCAGGTCCCAAAACTCTTATAGCTGGTTTTCCCAATGTCAAAGCTACTCAAATTCCTCATGGTTCATTCATCAGCCAAAATTGCATAACGAAGGGGGACAAACAAATGTTTGTTTTTGTTCTGAATCCAGGCATGATGCTTTGGATTGCTCAACCATGGATCCTTCCTATTACTTCAAATGGATTCATCTCTTTTGTTCATTTGTTTGTAGTTATTGTTACAGAACAAAGAAAAAAATAGCAGTTTTGCCAATTGACAAATGAATTCCTATTAAAAACAGGAGGGAGAATATTTGTATAAAGAAAAACAGATAATTTGATCGTCACACTTATAGGGTCTTTGCAATTGTGGCTTAACAGCCTAATGTTGGGCCTTGTACTCACCTTTGTTAGGAATTACTAGACCAAGTTAATTTAGTTGGATGCAGTCAACATACTGACCCAATGAGACAACTGAGGTATTCCTAGGATGATGAAGGTTGGTAAATTTTGCTTAGAGGCCTCTTTATTCAGGCTTAAGGTTTGTTCATGAACTGAAAATCTTCAGACTCAGGACCCACAGCTTAAAGTTCCTCCCAGAGGACTTGCTTCTTGGATTTTTCCATCCTAAAAAAAAATCCATCAACCCCAGCCAGATTTGAACCCATAACCCTCAGGATCAGAGACAAGGAACATAACCACTATAAATCATATTTGAAGAGAAAAATTATGTGCTCAGACCAGGACTTGAACCCGGTCTGAGCGTAACATTTTTCACTTCAAATATGATTTATCCCTCATTGAGACGCATGAAATTAATAATAAAAACATTGATAACCACTATAGTCCGTGAGAATTTAGTTGCCTAGTTATTTTATGAGAGAGCAGTAGTCTGGTTGGTTTAAGAAAGAGACCTCTCCCTCCATCACCATAATAAGCCTGAGGGAAGACCAAAAAACAATTGAATACTGTGCTTATATAATAACCATGTGCTGGAATGTGTTAAGAGGATGGTGGTGAAAATGCCCAAACATTTCCAAGAATTTTGAAAAAGAAGACCATTGACAATAAATGTTATTGTGAATATTGTTAGGCAAGGATGGCACTCGGTAGGTTAGAAGAGGATAGTAGAAATCATGACAACTAAATCCTCACAGGCTGTATATTCTACCACTCTTATTAATTTATTCAAATGATCACAAGTTGGACTCAGTGGACTAGAGGTTGCAGATTCAAACCTGGCTGGGATTGATAAATTTTTAAGGGTATAAAAATCCTGAATATGGCTTCCTTTAGAAAGAAAGTAAAGCTGTGGATTACATGCTATACATTCATGGCATTTAAAAAACTTCAAATCTGATTTAAAATACCCCTGAGCTGTTTTTGTCAGCTCATTCATGCTCAGATTGAAGTTTTGTTGATAATGAGCTGAATAGTAAAAGAGAATATTAAGATAAAGTCTAATTTACTTTGATTTAATTTAAAGGGAGTCATGTCGCAAGTTGAATCAGGCAGATCACTACTGGACGTACCAACTGACCGACGAGCAGTGTGAATGTGAGGAGGATGGAGAAGATGATGATGATGAAGCAACTCTGCCACAACATAAGTAATTCATATTTTAAATAATATATAATTAATTACAGGATGTATGTTGCGAGGAGGGGACGGGGGAAAAATGAGATTAAGGTCCATGCTGCCTCAGCTTTCCACACTGTAAGCCACCATGATGTTGACCGTTTGGAATGCAGTCACAGACTGTTACAGCTCTCCCAAAATTATTGAAATTAGATAAATCCAAAGAACTTACAGTTTAGGAGATCTACACAGAACGGCTTAATCAATTGTTACTTAACTGTCTGACTACAGTTAATATATTGTTAATTTCTAGGTGTTTGTGATTTTCTTATGTCATTTTTTGTACAAACTTAAATTTGACTTTTTTTAATGTTTACAGGTTAAACATAAAATACTTGTAGCTAAATATGGCAAGGAGAAGGAACATAATGCAAATCAGTCACTGCCAGAAAAGAAAACATTGGATGCACAAGACACAGCTATTCAAACACCTCAACAGGAAGAAAGGTAAAATATTAACATTATTATCGAATCCTAATATTGGTAATAAAAGATTCCGGGCTATGTGGCCATGGTCTATAACTGGCGTTTCTTCCAGACGTTTCTCCCTCAATTGCGGAGGGCATCTTCAGTGGCAAGCGCTTCCAGCTGTTGTTTCCCTGTCGTAGACTCGACTCCTAATATTTTTCATTCTTGTCCAATACCTCCAAATTGTTTTACAACTTTTCTGGCAGCTCTCCTGGGAATTTAAGTATTTCAATGAATGATAGAAACATTAGTGAACTATAAAGTGTAAAGAACTTGTTAATTATTTAACTTTCACAGGGAAAGAACACTATGAGGTTTAATTTAAGAATTAAATTAATGTTTTTATTACCTCACCTCATATCCTTTTTCTTCTATATTGCAGTTTCGGAGCTTATCTCCATCGTCAATAGCCTCTGACCTTAAAACTCCTGAACCTTCAGAGCAAAACTGTAAAATTCACAATGGAAACTGAAACTGACAGACAAATTTCATTTTTGGATCTAAACCTAACTAGAAACGAAAAAAACAAAATAGAATTTGGAATATACAGAAAGAAAATACATAAAGATAACTACATTAAGGCATCAGGATTCAACCATTTCGCTCACAAAGAAGCTGTATTCAATAGTCTAACACACAGATTGGTGAATGTACCCCTGAACCGAGAAAAATATGAAGAAGAAAAAGAATACATAATTAAAGTAGCAATAGAAAATGGTTTTGAAGAAAACATGGTACACAAGAAAATAAATAAGTTTAAAAGGCAAAAACTAATTAATGAAAGCACACTTAAAAAACAAACAGAAGAGAACATAAGATTCAAAAAATTCACTTACCATCCTTTAAAACACCACAAGTTCCAAAAAATTTTCAATAAGTTTAACATTCGATTGGCCTGAAAGAATGAATGCAGCCTAAACAAGATAATTAAAATCAACTAAAATGAAAAAAATTGGAGAAGAATATAAATCAGGAATATATCAGATCAAATGTCAGGATTGCGACAAAATCTACATAGGAAAAACAAAAAGAAATTTAAAAACCAGATTGAAGGAACACCTTAGAAATGTAAAAAAAGGGTGAAGTGGACAAGTCAGCTGTAGCAGCCCATGCTTGGTCTGAAAAGCATTTAATTGATACAGAAGCTAGCCTAATCAAACACACAGATAAACTAAAGGAACTCACAGTCTGGGAAAAAATCCACATCCAAAAAAACAAGAAAGATAAACTCATGAATTTTGAAACTCCCGCAAATTTTGACCTGATCCAGAGGTTCATCGGTCCACCGATAGAAGTAAGAAGAAAACCGCCAAGAAATGACATAACACCAGTCGACGAGAAGCTACTGACGATGGAGATAAGCTCCAAAACTGCAGTATAGAAGAAAAAGGATATGAGGTGAGGTAATAAAAACATTAATTTAATTCTTAACAGTTACTTAATCTAGGTAAAATTTTTCATCACTCACCTCATATTATTCTTCTTATTTAACTATAAACTAGTTAAATAAGAAGAATAATATGAGGTGAGTGATAAAAAATTTTACCTAAATGAATATACCTGATGGTGTGAATTCCTAAAATAAGTAACAATTACTTAAAATTAAATTAAGGAAGATTATAAAACTTTAAGTGAAACCAGTGGTCATTGTTTAAAAGTTATTGTTAGTACAAGTCCCAAACCTCCCCCTAACAAGTTACAATATGTACATATAAAATCCAAGGAAAATGGGACTTACATAGTTTTTAAACAAAAGTGATAAGTGATAACAGTAATCTAATGTTATGTTCCTTGTCTCTAGTCCCAAGAGTAGCAGGTTCAAACTCGGCTGTGGTCAATTTTAGGATGGAAAAATCAAAGGAACAAGTCCTCCGGGAGCAACTTAAGTCCAAAGATTTTCATGCTCATAAAAGAATCTTAAGCCTGAAAAAGAGACATCTGAGCAAAATTAACTGACTTTAATCATCCAAATAATATCTAGTTGACTACTAGATGTCTCAATGGATTGATATGTTGGCCACATTGTATTCATAATACCTAGAGAAAGCATAGCCTATGGATAGACTCAAAGGACTGTAGAGCCAGAAGTAAGAAAGATTGGAAATTACTGATAAAATCTTCAAGCATATAAAACAAATACATATAGGACTAACAAAACTTGAAAAAACTGTTTACATTTTGAGAACTAACATAACACATACTACACAAATTTTTAAAACTAGATAGCAGAACAGTCATAAAAATGTCTGAAGATAGGAACCCTTCGGAATTAAAATGTATAAGAGAAAAATTTGCATTTAGATTGGAAGTCTGGGATAGCTCAGTGGCAAAGCATTAGCATATAAAGCTAAAGTTCCAGTGTTAATTTATCTTTTCAAATATAATAAGAACTTTTGTTTAAATCATTAGGAAGTTACATTATGAGGTTTATTTTAATATTTGAGTTTGTATTCTTTAACATTCTTACCTTATATGTTTATTTTGTTGGACAATCGTTTCAAAGCTATTGCTCCATCTTCAGCTTGTCACAAACTGGTTTTTTCTTTTCTTCAAGTTGTCAGTCCTGGATCTGTGTTCTAAAAAACTTGGTAATGAGGCTCCTTTCTCCGGGAATTTTAAAGTTAATAATTTTCTCCTTGTTCTTCTGTATATACATTTTTTCCCATATTGTGAGTTCATTGGTATTTTCTAACTGTTTTAATAATTTTGTATTTATATCTATTTTCTGTTTCTCTGTCCAAACATGAGCTGCTACTGCAGATTTTTCCACTTCTCCCTTTTTTACAACCAACCAACCAACATTTCTTATGTGTTCTTTAGTTCTAATGTTTAAATTTCTTTTTGTTTTCCCTATGTATACTTTATAACAATCTGCACATTTTATTTGATATATTCCTGATTTTTTATTATCTTCAATTTTTTTCATTTTTGTAAGTTTTTTTAAACTGTAATCATTCTTTGGTGCTAAATTGTTGTTGAATTTTCCAAAAAAAAAAATTAGAATTTATTGTGTGCCCATGGGTGATATGCAAATTTCTTGTATCTCCTTTCCTTTGGCTTTTCTATCTGAAGAGTGCTTTCATTTTTCAATTTCTGTTTTTTGTACTTATCACTTTTTTTGTGTAAAATTTTTTCCTCAAAACCATTTCTTTTCCTACCTCAATTATGTGTTCTTATTCTATTTAAAAATTTTCATCATTCATAGGTATACTTACCAATCTATAGTTATCTGTGTGTGTTTTTTTCCTATGCCTGACTATTACTACTACATTCCATTTCAGACTTGTTAGAAAAATGAATAAAAAGATTATGTGACCTTCGACATTTCACTATTCCATTAGTTGTGAAGTGGAGAGTTGTTATTAAGAATGATTTACAGTAGCTTGCTCTGTCTTTCCAGCAGTTGTGTTTCTAATGTTACAAACTTAGTAAAACAAATGTTCACTAAATATTGTTATTTAACAACAAAGTGTATATAAATACCAATTATTTGTGTTAGATATTAAATTCTCTTTAAAAAATCCAAGCAATGTACATTAAAAATTTGTCAAGTTGGTTTGTGACCTGCACTTTATATCTTCATTTACTTCTATTCCCAATACATCTATAGTTAAGTTCTACACATATATTGTTATCTGTTTAGAGAAAACGTGATGCAAACCCAGGAAAACTTGAGCACAGCAGTACAGCCAGCAACACAAGTGCAACCCAGCACACCGCAAGTGAAGTTACAGGAACCAAGGTCTCATGACATTGCTACAAAGCGTCATGCGATACCAACTTCACCTGCCTCTTCACACTTAACACGAACATCAAAAAAGTCTTATTTTGAAGGGAAAAAATCACCATTTGCATCTTTTGGTTGGAATGATTCAGACAGAGATATTGGACAAAAAAAGACATACAATGTATATGCTCCTGAAAATGAGGTATGTTTTGCAACATTTTTCAAAGTTCATTTAGATTTATGGCCTTGTTATAGAGCTTCAGGATGAGTCCCCAATGGGATCAATGTTCTCTCAGCATTGTGAGCTAGCAACTCAGAAAATCTATTATAAAAGTTGGAAGATCACATATCATCCCTATACGAGCTGGATGATCATCCACCTCTACAACTAACACATATGGATGTCAGGCCAGCAGCCAGCTGGTATCCCAAGGGACTTCCAACCCTGTCACACCATAAAGTTTTAGTCTTATCCCATGGTCTAAGGCATAATAGCTTGGTGCAGAAATGCAGGTTGCACACACATGGTAAGAAATTTTCTCATGGAATTTTGTCCAGTACATGAACGGTGCCCACCCAGTATCATGAGGAATTTGGGTAGCTGCAATAAGTCAGCTCCAGGTTGAGAAAACCAGCTGTAATGGCTTGGGTTCCCAATGTGCTGATCACATATTGCCCGAATTGTAGTTTAGATGATCGCCCACCTCTGTGATTGTGAGGCCAAGGACTTTCTAGGGCTGTTGCACCATGGAGTTGGAAACAAAATTTCAAAGGAAAACTCACCAACCAAAAACTGTTACATTCACACTTAGAAACAAATGTATCTATAAAATTATATTTAAAAATTCGGATAAATCAGATATTTTTATTAAAGAGGGCTGAATAAGCAATGTTTTACTGTAAATTAACAGTTTCTGGGTCTGAACTCTCAGTAGAAGAGGTTATAGGCCTGTTACAATCTCACTGATGAATTTTGTATCCAGAGACCTTGGGTCCAGGGATCTCTTCCCTGTTGGACAATAACGAAGCCTGGCTTTGAGAACTTTATCTGAACTCATTCATTGCAAATGATTCATCCATTTGTTCTAGTATTTAATATGTACTTAATGACTAGTTATAAACATGGTTCCTTCAAGACATCATCATTTGTATTTGTAATTCACTTGGTGTACTCTGCTGTATATTTCATTTCACTACAAGTTATCCTCCTCTCCTTTCCATGTCTCACTGCCTTAGCAAAGAAGAGTACACCCAGAAATTCATTCAGATCCTCTTCCAAAATCCACAAAAGAAGTAGACATTAAACATTGGCCTCAAAAAAGATATTAAAAAATTCTATAAATTAAGGGAAGACAGAAGGAAATGCATGGTGGATATCAAATTCATTAATGAATGCCTTAAATTGGAGATTGTACCAAATTTCGTAAGAGGAATAATCAAAGACAATGGCAGCCTACAACAAACCGTTTTGGAAAAGAAAGTTTTGAAAATGGAGAAGAACAAACATTACGAAAAAATAAGCAATTTCGACACTCAATTATACTTTTTACATTTGAAAATTTCTAAGTACATTGGCGAATTTTGTTGGGAAAATTTAGAAGAAAAGTTCTTCAGTAGGCTTAATTACATCATCAAACAAAAAATTACTAAACATGGGAAGAAAATCGAAAATTTGAAAATTAAAGCAATTGGAAATAAGAAGAAACTAGGAAACAACCATAAATCATCCAAGAACAAAAATCTTGAAAGTGAAAATGTTGATTAATAGTAGTGTTGTCAACTTATCTTCAAAAACTTTTGATGACAAAGAAATGCAACTTTTGGAAATGGTTTGAAAACTTGTATTAATTTTTCGGACAAAATAGAAGACTATATAGCAGATACAGAAATTCTAATCGAAAACATGAATATGGAAGACAAAATTACCATCAGGAAAAAATGTGAAAAAATTATCAAAGAAATCAAGGAAACACCAATAAACAAGAAGGGTTCAAGAAATATGAAAATTATTAAAGACATCAACAGTAAAAATGTAATAATTACTAAAGCTGACAAAGGCAACCAATTGGTTATTTTAGACAAAGAAGAATACAACAACAGAATGGAAAAACTTTTGGACTCTGAAGAATATACACAGATTCAATCAGACCCCCTTAACAAAACCATTAAAGAAGTAGACAACACTCTCAAGAATATCAATCACATTTTAACTAAGAAAGACCGTGTTTGATAAAACATGAAATATGAGGTAAGATGTTAAAATGACTCATTAATTTATTAAGAAAGACAAGTTTCATCTGAAGGTTTCAAATCCAAAAATTCCCAACATCTACGGACTCCCGAAAGTGAACAAAGAAGGGAAGAAAATGAGGCCGATAATTAACAACATAGGGTCTCCTACATATCATTTATCTAAATGGTTATGTAAGGAATTTAATAAAATGAATGGATTTGAAAACTCTGCAATAGAAAACTCTTATGAATTGGTAGATAAACTAGAAAACATACAACTACAATCTTCAGACAGATTAGTTTCATTTGATGTTGTTTCCTTATTTCCAAGCATTCCAAAAGACCAAACTATGGAAATTTTAGAGATTTGGATGAAAAATAATAAAATTGAAAAAGTAAAGATAGCCGAATATAAAACTTTAACGAAATTATGTATCGATAATATGTTTTTCACCTACAATGGAAGATTTTATAAACAAAATTCAGGACTTTCGATGGGAAACCCTTTATCTCCGTTCTTAGCTAATCTATTCATGGGGAATTTTGAACACAAGATAATTAATGGACATCGTTTAATTTTCAAGTTCTGGTGCAGATATGTGGATGACATAATTGCAATAGTTAATCATAAACAGATAGATGATGCATTAAAATTATTGAACATTCAAAGTCAAACTATAAAGTTCACTATGGAAAAGGAAATCAATGGAGAGAAATACCATTTTTAGATCTCAACTTAAAAAGGAACGAAGAAAATAAGATAGAATTTGGAATTTACAGAAAGAAGACACATATAGATAACTACATAAAAGCTTTAGGTTTCAATCACATAGCTCACAAAGAAGCAGTTTTCAATAGTTTGACACATAGATAATGAACATACCAATGAACAAAGAAAAATTAATGAAAAAGAAAAAGAACACATAATCAACGTAGCCACGAAAATGGTTTTGCAATAAAAATGATACTCAAAAAAATAAACAAGTTCAAAAGACAAAAATTTATTAATCAAAGCACTCTTCTAAAAGTAAAAGAAGATAATGTAAAATTTAAGAAAATTCACATATCATCCATTAAAACACCACGAGTTTCAAAAAATTTTTAAAGATTTCAACATAAGGTTAGCACCCAAAAATGACTACAACATCAGTAGACTGATTAGACCTAATAAGAATGAGAAAATTAAAGAAGAAAACAAATCAGGGATTTATCAAATTAAATGTGAAGAATGTGAGAAATTCTACATAGGAAAAACTAAAAGAAATTTGAAAACTAGAGTGAAAGAACATCTCAGGAATGTCAAGAAAGGGGAAGTAGAAAAATCTGCAGTGGCTGCCCATCATGGTCTGAAAAACATCTTATTGAGAAAGAAGCTAAATTATTAAAACAAATAGAAAAACCTAAAGAAATTACTTTTGGGAAAAGATCTACATTCAAAAGAGTGAAAAGAAGAAATTAATGAACTTTGAAATTCCCGGTGAGAATGACCTGGTTTCGAGGTTTTTCAGTCAGCCAATGGAAGGAGAGAAGGACAGCTCTTCAAGACGACAGAACAACGGTCGTGACGATACTGAGGATGGATCAGAAACTATGTTCCGAAACTAGTTTATAATCAAATAAGAAGAACAATATGAGGTGAGCGATAAAAATATTCTACCTTAAAGACATTAAACAAATTTTAACCAAGGAAGATAAATTCCATTTGAAGGTTTCAAATCCAAGAATTCCTAACATCCATAGTCTTCCAAAAATTCATAATGAAGAGAAGAAAATGACACCTATAATTAACAACATAGGGTCTCCCCCATATCATTATTGAAATGGTTAAGTAACAAATTTTAAAAAATAAGTGGATTTGAAAACCTATCAGTAGGAAATTCATATGAATTGGCAGAAAAATTGGAAACAATTAAATTAGAATCATCTGATGTTAGTTTCATTTGATGTTTTGTTGTTTCCAAAAAAGCTATGGAAATTTTAGAAAATTGATTGGACAGAAATAAAATTGAAAAAAGAAAGGATATTGGAATATAAAAGTCTTAAGTAAATTATGTATTGATATGTTTTTCGCATACAATGGGAGATTCTATAAACAACATTCAGGTCTTTCTATTGGGAACCCCTTGTCCCCATTTTTAACCAATCTATTAATTGGGAATTTCTAACAAGATAATTAGTGGACATCATTTAATTTTCTAATTCTGGTGAAGATATGTCGACATAAATGCTATAGATAATCATAAACATATGGATGATGCATTGAAATTATTGAACATTCAAACTCAAACTACAAAGTTTGCTATGGAAGCAGAAATTAATAGAGAAATGCCATTTTTAGATATAAATTTCTTCTTCTTCCTTTCCAGGATTAGGTCAATGCGACCTGTTCTGGTCTCAAGTCCATCGTTTCCCTTGGTCGTCCCCAAAGAACTTTTTCCATGTGGTTTGTAGGCTTTGATCTTTTTGGGTAATCTTGTATTGTCCATTCTGTCTAAATGTTCTTTCCATTGGTATTTGTGCTCGTCTATTTTATCGAGTATTGAAAATATCTCCAGTTCATTTCTTATTGATTCATTGTGTAATCTATACATGCGTGTACATCCTTTTACGGATCTTAAAAATTTCATTTCAGTGGCTTGAATGTGTGAGATATCTTTTTTTGTAAGTACCCAAGATGCAGATCCATACAAAAGAACAGGAACAGCCATAATTTTATAAAACCTGAACTGAGTTTTCTCTTTGAGTCTTTCGGAGGGTTCTTCTTATGGTGCCACACATCATTTGATATCGGTTTAATTTATTGTGTATATCCCAATCGTAACTATATGTTATATCTGAACGAAGATAGTTAAAGTATGCTATCTGTTCTATTATTTTATTATTGATTACTACCACCCAAGTAAAAAAACTATCACTCAGACGTCTCAAGATGTATATTTAAGAAGAAATTAAGGAAATGAGATAGAATTTGGAATATACAGAAAGAAGACACATATAGATAACTATATGAAAGCTTCAGGTTTTAATCACATAGCTCACAAAGAAGCAATTTTTAAATACATAAGAATTTGAACCTCATAATGTTAAAAATTCCCAAATTTAATATATACATTTTTAAATACTTTGACACACATAGCACTATAAGTTTCAATTTTTTTTTTAAATTGCAACATATGATTGGCACCAAAAAAAAACTTCACCATCTTTAGATTAATTAGATCCAACAAAATGAGAAAATAGAAGAAGAAAACAAATCAGAGATTTATCAGATTAAATGCAGATAATGTGAGAAAGTTTACATAGGGAAAACAAAGAGAAATTTAAAATGTAATATAAACAACAAAAAACCTGGTATTTATCAAATTGATTGCAATAGGACATATATATATAGGAAAAACAAAAAGGAATTTGGAAACTCGTAAAAAAGAACACTTCAGAAACATAAAGACTGGAGAAATTGAAAAATCAGCTATAGCAGCACATAGTTTATTAGAAAATCATAGAATTAAAAAAGAAGCAAAACTTTTGAAAAATCTATCCAAAACTTTGGATTTAACAGTTTGGGAAAAGATATATATTCAAAAAAACCATACTAGAACCATGATCTTCGAGATTCCAGACGAACCAGGCTTGATAACAAAGTTCTTCAAAAATACAACAGATGGCAGTTTAGAAAATGATTCCTTCAAAAGAACACTAGATGGCAGTTTGGATAATTACCTACAAAAGAAAAAAATTGACAGTCGTGAAAACAGCTGATGATGGTGACGATGGTCGCCGATACTGCGGTGCTGTGTTTAAAAAAACATAAAAGTATGAGGTAAAAAGAATTCACAATTCATTTGATTCTTAGAAATTTAAAAACCAGAGTGAAAGAAATCTCAGGAATATCAAGAATGGGGAAGTAGAAAAATCTGCAGTAGCAGCCCCTGCATGGTCAAAAAAATATTGTATCGAAAGAAAGGCTAAATTATTAAAACAAATAGAAAACCCAAAGAACTCACTGTTTGGGAAAAAAATCTACATTAAAAAATCAAAAGAATAAATTAATGAACTTTAAAATTCCAAGAGAAAATTATTTGATTTTGAGGTTCTTCACTTTACCAACAGAGAGCAGGAGGCAGCTTTTCAAAACAAACATGGCTTCACGACAAAACAATGGCCGTGAAAATACCAAGTATAGAACTGAAGAGGAAAGTTCTGAAGCTGGTCTAAGGCTTGAATCTTTGAACGCATTATACTGTAAAAGTTGTTCTCTGCTGAGGAAGTTTTATCCAAATATGTTTTTGCGTACTCAAAAATCTGTTCATGCGATAATAATTGTTGAAATTCCTAAGCTACCTGGCGAGGTAACTTAGGAGAGAAACGAATCGTGAGAATCCCGATGGGAACTGATGTACTTTGAAACCTTGCTGCTTTATCCAAGATGTCGGATCTTGTTTTCGGTATATGTGGAGAAGAGGAATTTGATAGAGTCTACCAAAGAATTAAACTGGAAGAACAGGAGAATCGGCGTAATATTGCACGATGCAGACGTCGTTGCATATGGTATTATTTGCGGGACGCAAGCGTAAATGCGTTCCTCTAGCAAATGAAAATAACGGAAGTGGTTCATCACTGAGAATTCTGGGTAATTTGTTGCCAATATTACGAAAACGACGACTTTCATGCATGACCAGTTAGTGGGTAGCTAATTCGATCTTTGCACTTGCTCACGGTGAGTCAGCTCACCAGTGATTGGAAGTAATTTGAGTAGAGACTAAGTATTTGCATGCGGCCCTAAGAATAGTATGAGGTCAGGTGATAAAAAAATGTACTTAAATGAAGTGTATAACAGATGAGAATCTGCGAACCAAGCATTGACAGTGTAATCATAACATCATTTGCAGATTAATTGCTGCAACCACATCACTTTACCCTTTAAGGCTAGCAACCCATTGGGCATTATTTTAAGGTTGTTTTCAATTCTCTCCAGTTGAAATGACTGTAAAAACAAATAAAAAATCTATAAATGGTTAACTTGTTAAGATGCTTATAAAAAACACTGAATTAATTATTGCAGGTATATTCTGCAGCTCTTCTCGGTTTGAAAAGAAGAAGAGAGGCCATAGAAAAATACTTAATGGAAGAAGCAGAAAAAAGGAGACAGGAATTAGATTCTGGAAAAGTAAGTCTCTCCAACATTGTAAAGTAATTGTTTATTTTTTCTTTCACTCACCTCATACTTCATAATTCCTCGCAGACCCAGGTTTCGTCACATCATTTGTGACATTCTCAATGCTGTGCCACGTTCACAACTGACGTCCAACGGCCTTCTATCCTGCAGACTGACCTCCGCGCCATCTGATGGCTGACCGACGAACTTCCAAATCAATCCCCTCTCCTTATAACCGGGTATTTCAAAATTCATAGTTGTGTTTTCATTCTTGCATATGTAAATTTTTTCCCATATTGTGAGTTCCTTCGGTTTTTCCAATTGTTTAAGTAATTTTGTTTTGGTTTCTATTCTATGTTTTTCTGACCAGGCATGTGCAGCTATACATAGGAAAAACAAAAATAAATCTAAATACAAGATTAAAGGAACACCTCAGAAATGTTAAAAATGGAGAAACGGAAAAATCTGCAATAGCGGACATAGCTGGGACAGGAGCTGGTCAGATAAAACATATGATATGGTAAATCTCAAAATTAAAATTACTTTTAAACAATGGAATAAAACCGAGTAAGTAACTCACAATTTGACTGGGAAAAAAATAGCAGATGCAAGCAAGGATAACAAGACCACTATCGAATCTTGTGATAATACCCGGTTTATAAGGAGAGAGGATTGATTTTGGAGTTCATACGGTCAGCCATGCACGGATGAGCGCGGCGCCGGTCAGTCTGCAGATTAGATAGGCTGTTGGACATCAGTTGTGAATGTGATCACAGCATGAGAATGTCACAAATTGTATGTGACGAAATCTGGGTTTGCGAGGAGTTATGAAGTATGAGGTGATTGAAAGAAAAAATACCACAATAACTAGAAAAACCTTAATAGTGTTTTACTACGCATATCTACATAACTTAAGTGTAAAGTAAACCCTTTACTCTGAGGAACGGGCTTAACTAGCCAGTTCGAGGATGAAGCCCCTATTATTGAAAGTCTGGTGACGTACAAATACCAGGCTCGTCACATCAATCACAAGGGTTCAGGTGAAATTAAATGGATGACATGGAATTGGGAAAAATCGGTAGGAGAAAATGGGAAAAACCCCAACAAATATCTACCCTGGCTCCAAGTTCATGTCACAGACTATCTCTATCATAGAAGAAAAGAGGACCCTACTGCGTTGTGAAGGTGCAACGTAGTTTCTAAGCCAACTTCTCTAATATTGTATACAAGTGATACGCCGGACTCCATCAACTAGGTCATATGGAGATAATACAACTATCAAAAGAGGTCCTTGTACTATACTAATAAAAGTGTGAAGAGCCTAGGCTAAGATGAGGGTGTAGGATTCAGGAATCATGGGAATAGAAACAAACAAGGATAAGACCAATCAAACGAATGTTCGCACTGCCATATAGTGATCTAAGTGGTTATGTTGCTTTCCTGCTAGTCCTAAGACATCACAGGTTTTAAACACTAGCCTTGGGTGTGATGTGATTTAGGATGGAAAAATCCAAGAAATTAAAGTACTTACTAGAAGGACTTCCATCTAGAGTGCGGTCCAAAGTCGTGAAGATTTTTGGGACGCATTTAAAGAATCAACATATGGAATAAAAAAGCCTCTCAGCAAAATTAAACAGACATTCCATCAAACTGCTAGAGTACTAGTTTGCCTAGCTACGATGTCCTATTCAAGGATTGAACAGGGATCAGTCAACCAAAAGATAGAAATGTTTGGCAAGGAGTTTAAGAAGGTCAGGCTATACTTGGGACTCCTTCATTCTCTGATTAATGCCATCTTGTACGTTATCCATCGTCAAGTTCTATCAGACTTAATGGTTCTCATTACAATATGGTTTCATATAAAGATAATGTAGCTAACTGTTATGTTAGTCTTCTCCGATACACCTCCTATTATGTCCCTTTGGTCTCACTAAATGATTCGATTATGTACTTGATTCTTCACTATTCTGTTAATCTCTCAAAATAAGACGTCTATAGAATTAATGTCTGAATGATGTTTTTGACTATCCTCATATCGTACTGATTTTTATGCAGACTTAGGCTTAAACTTTGCATACAAACTATCAATGAAATACGATGAGTGGAATCAAAAACATCACACTCAAAGTTAATTAAAAAATAAACGCTTTCATATGCTGATTTATTGTTTCGCAACATAGGATATTGTAATAAGAGTCTATAGTTTACTATCTCTATGGTCTCGAGTGGGTTAGCGTGCAGCCTAATGTCACACAGCAGGCCCGTGGTTTGCCCCAAGTGTGGTGAGCAAGTGTCCTGGGTGACGGTTTTTTCTTCACTTGTAGGAGAAACTGGATACCAGGCTGAAACATCATCATGACCATAAAGTATATATAATCACCTCATTAGATTAGTTCATCATTCATTACCTGAGACAGCCATAAACCGCCTTCTAGGCACCTCAACCTCAGAAGTGGGTTACAAGTACGCCAATGCCATAATGACAACCTGGTGGCCTTGATTTAAAAATAAATAATAGTTTTAAAAAACTAAAACAACACGCTTTATTAGAAAACCAAACTAAAAACATGAAAAATAATTTTAATTTCCAACACGCTTGGGATAAAATTAAAGTGGTCAATGAAAAAATCATCTCCAACACATATAGAATAAAACTAGAGTTATCAACAAAAAGAAAATAATTTTACCATAAAAGCGTGGAGTGCTCTATATCAATTAATATATTTGATAATAAACAGATATTGGTAAAAGTAAAGTCTCTAAGAAGAAAATGTAAAAATCATAAAAAGCACCCCACGCTTTTGATGATAATTCTAGTTTTATCCTAGATGTGTTGCAGATGATTTTTTTGTTGACCACTTTAATTTTATCCCAAGTGTGTTGGAAATTAAAATTATTTTTCATGTTTTTAGTTCAGTTTTCTAATAAAGCATGTTGATTTAGTTTTTTGAAACTATTATTTATTTTTTAGTTTTAATATTTTACAGAATAAGATCATCATCATCATCATAGTACATTCACGAATTTAGGCCATTTGTTGACCTGTTTCGGCCTCAAGAGAAACACCATCCAGAAGTCTTTTGAGTGGACGTCCTGGTCTTCTTCTTCCTGTAGGTTGATATCTTAACATTTGTTTGGGTATTCTGTGATCTTCCATTCGATGAACATGTTGCATCCATCTTGACTTATAATCAGAAATTTTGTTTTCTAAAGATTCCATGTGTAATTCTTCTAAGATGTTAAATTTTTCTCTTCAAATTTAATTTATCTTTCATTGAGAAATGTTAAATTAATAATAAAAACATCTTCTAAGATGTCTTCATTTTTTTTGTGATCTAGTAGTGTGTATCCTGCAGTCCTCCGAAGATATCTCATTTCAGCAGATCTAAGTCTCTGTATATCCTTCTGTTTCAACGTCCATACTTCGCCACCATACAAAAGAGTTGGAAGAGCCAGTGTTTTATACACTTTCAGTCTTGAATGCTTTTGGACTAACTGTGGCTTGAAGATAGAATTTATTAACCCTAAAATTCTTAAAAATTTAGATATTTTTGCATTTACATCCTTTTCTTCTTCATATGAGATATTGCATCCTAGATATGTAAAATTATTCACCTGCTTCAAAATTTTATTGTCCAGTACAATTTTACTTCTGACAGGATCTACACCTTGAAATGCCATAATTTTTGTCTTTTCTGTAGATATCTTTAATCCATATTCTTCTGTAATTTTGTTAAGTTCATACAGACCTTTCTGTAGATTATCTTCGGAATTTGCTATTATTATTTGGTCATCTGCAAACAATAGGGTGTTTAATTTTCTATTTTCTGATATTCTTATTCCAAATTTATATGTTTTGTTCCAGCAACATATTACTTCATTGATATAAATTGCAAAAAGTGTTGAGGATAGGGGGCAGCCTTGTCTCACACCACGATTTATAATTCCTTCTTCAGAAAATCTGTTATTTAATTTTATCTTTATGGTGTTGTCTTTGTAAATATTTTGTATGTTCTGCCGAAGTAAATTTGGTATATTTCTGTCTTCCAATATATTTAAGAGTTTTGATCTCTTGACTGTGTCGAATGCTTTACATCTTGGGTCCCCCAGTTGTTATAACTAGTTTTTTCAATCTGAAGCCGCTACTAAATTCCTCAGGTGGGCAACTGTCACATAGTGACAAAGAAATCTATGAGAAAGTTTGTTCTCCCACGGAGAATAAAAATGTAAATATCTTTAAATTCAATACTATTGTAGTATGAGCTAAAAGTAATACTCTTCTAAAAAAAATCCTCCCAGCCGGATTTGAACCAGCGACCTATGGATTACTGAAATTATATACCACTAGAGTTCACCGCTCTACCAACTAAGCTCTTACAATGATTGACTAAAAAGTCGACAAGTCCGCAACTTATTATACCAGTTTTCATTTTTTTGATTTTCTGATGATTCTGGCCAGGATTTTAGAAGATGTTTATGAAATTATTGTATTTTCACGGGTCCTTTACTTTACAAGTATACAAAGTTTCAAGTCGATCCAATGTTTCTAAGTGGGTGAAAATCGTGTTCAAAGATTCCATTAAGACACTTTTTTTGATTTTCTGACGATTCTGGCCAGGATTTTAGAAAAAAATAAATATGAAATTATTGTATTGTCACGGGTCCTTTACAAGTATACAAAGTTTCAAGTCGATCCAATGATTTTAAGTGGGTGAAAATCGCATTGAAAGATTCTGTTACATAGATAGATAGATACAGGTCAAGCTAATATAAAGCGTGTAAAAAAATGCATCCATATAATATAACAGGAAGAATAACTATTTTATATATTTTCAGTTTAACATTTTTTTAGGAATTTTGGAATGACAAAGAGCCCCTGTAAAGCATAACAGCATGCTTTTCCAGGACCTATGTTTAATTTCTTTGTGCATCTCATTCCTGTTCCTCAGTACTGAGGTTATACATACTGTACAGTATGAGGAACTTCCTATATCTATTATGAATCTCAAAAAAAAAACAATTAAACACTATTTACATTGTCGCATATCATTCATTTTGTTCCAGGGACTTGTGAATCACAGCAGCATCTGGATGAGCGAGTATCAAGATAAATTTTCACATGGCAGGAAATTTGTTCCTGAAAGACCTAAGTCAGCCGCCTGCCATAGATCCTGCAATTGGAGATACAGCTAACAGAAACGACTACATTTATAATACTTCACTGAGTGCAATACCAACTGTTAAACACAAAATACTGGATACAGACTTAGATAACAAAAATGAACAGAAAGAACTAATGATACATATAAAAGAATACACAGTAAAACTGTGAAATAATTCTGCCAAATATGAATGTAAATCCAATCACGAAAACTGACACTAAGATTGAGGGAATCCAAATTCTGGCTGGGGTTGATTGATTTTTTAATGGCATAAAAAAAGCATGATTTTCTTCAGAAGACAAAAATCTAGGTTTTATAGCATATTATAAGAATTTCAAGGCTGAAATAAGAGGGCTCTGATTTCAAATGTGGTGCTAATTATCTGAGATGTTAAAGAGCATAATTATATAAAATCAACTAAGATTTACCGAAGATGAAACCACCTAGGTTTTGAAACTGGTATAATTAGAAGACTGGATATGAGGTGAGGTATAAAGAATTTTAATTAAAATCTTAAATTAAATCTCATAGTGATTTTTTTCTTATAAAAGTTCAAAATATAACTAGCTAATCACAACTGTTACCTGCTAGCCAGTATCAGTAACCATGTCAGTCAGCTTGGCTCTTCAAAGTTGTTATGCCACAGGCTTATTTTTATGGATCAACATTGTAATCTATGGCTTATAAAACTGTTAGTTTGATTGCTACATGTTGAGGCCCTCAATAGGTTCCAACTGATTCTAGTTTATATCTTTGATATCCAAGTTTTTAACATCCATCGAAATATTATCCCCTCAAACCGGTATTTCTGCAAGAATTTCTGAACAAAGTTACTGTTACATAGTCAGGTAGTTAGCGTTATGCTAACTTCCCTTAAGTTGGAGGCAACTCCTTGTTGGCTCTCCACGATGCTTCTAAATATATTTACAGCTCCTTACATATCAAGTCACATACACAATTTGAGAAAGTGCCATATGATGACAGGAACCTATATTACATACAAAATTAAGTATCTAATGTTGATTAAGGTAGAATTTTGAACAATATGAGGTGAGTGATAAAAAATTCTACCTTAATGAATATACCTCATAGTGAGAATTCCTAAAATAAGTAATCTATGTTGAATTAAATTTTTATAGGAAAAATCACTATGAGGTTTAATTTAAATTAAAATTCTTTATACCTCACCTCATATCCACTCTTTTAATTAAACCAGTTTCAAAACCTATACAGTTTCATCTTCAGTAATATTCAGAACATTGGTCAAGATATTACTGAAGATGAAGGTTTAATTAGAAGTCTGGTTATAAGGTGAAGTATAAAAATTTTCATTTAAGTCTTAAGCTATCCATGTGCTTGGGGGCATAGTTGGTTAAGGCAATACACTACAAACCAGGAGGTTGGGGTTCGAGTTCTGATGGGATCAGGATTTTTAACTGATCTAAACCTTATGGCAGGACCATGGTCCTGGAGTTAACTCAGTCTCAAACAGAAATCTTGTGGCAACACTGTTTAGAGTCTTTACCTCGTAATACCACCCGAAGGCCCTCCAAAGGTCTGTAGTGAGATCACTTTACTATATTATCATTTCCATGCTATGTCTTCTACTGGCTTAGTCTAATCAATATGGTGATTTATTTAAGTGGCAGTATAATTTTCTAACGAGACAAACAAACTAGGATGTAGCTATCCAGTTTGAACGATGAAAAGATTTAAAAAAATATAAATCTTCATTGATCTTTTCTTACTAGACATCAGAAGTGCATATGTATAAATTAATGAGTCATTTTTACATCTTACCTTATATTTCATGTTTCTTTAAACATGGGAGGTAGTTTTCAAGAGAACCATCTTTCTCATTTTCAACTGACATTCGTTGGAATCTCCATCACTAACACTGCCATCTGGTGTTGATTTGATGAACTTTGAGATGAGATCACGCTCATCAGGAACGTGACCTCATCTTGAAGTTCATAATCGATTCCAACGAAAAGCTGGTAGTCATAAGGTCGGTTGAAAACTAGTTCCCGTGTTCAAAGAAACATGAAATAACTGGGCCGTCCTATGAAACGCTGGAGGGAAAATTTTTTATAGAATCGTAACAGACCTTGGCCTAATACTTGGAAGGAAGAAGAAGAAATATGAGGTAAGATGTAAAAATTACTCATTAATTTACAAATTAAGAACCTCATAATGTTATTTCCCATATTTTATGAATGCATATGTATGTCTATTAATGACTCTAATGGCTGCAATTTATACTTTTATTTCAGAACCAAACTCGGTGAGGTCTAATTTGTTAATGAGCAAAATCAGAAACTCACTGTAGCAATTGCAATTTTGGATTTTTTGTAACAAAACTCAGTATATCCCATTAAAATGAAATTAAGCCAAAGGTTCTGGGTTCAAACCCTGATCTGAGCATATCATTTTTCTCTTCAAATATAATTTGTCTTTCAGTGAGAAATATTAAATTAATAATAAAAACATCAAAAGAAGCCCTGCTGGCTTTATAAAGTAATGTTTAAATTCCCAATAAAATGTCTCCTTAAATAAGAAGCCGTCGACTGTGTAATGGAGCAAATGCTCATAAGCATTCGGCACTCGGGAATTAACGTATATGAGAAAAATTTGCATTTAGATTGGAGTGCACAGGTAGCTCAGTGGTAGAGCATTGGCCTAGAAAGCCAGAGGTCCTGAGTTCAAACCCCGGGTCTGAGCATATAATTTTTCTCTTCAAATATAATTTGTCCTCCAGTGAAATATTAAATTAATAACAAAAACATTGAAATTAAGTTATTCTCCAAAAATTTGTGACAACCAACCATTTGAAAGTGGGAGTTTACCTAAAGTGTAAAGTGATCCCACAACAGGCCCGGAGGCCCTTGGGGTAGTGGGAGGTTAAGGCTCCCACTTTTTCTAGACAATCAGCACTTTATGTCAGCTCTGCATGATGGCCGCCTTTACCCCCAGAACAAGCATCTGGTACTCATTTCCGTTAGAGGCTGAGTCGACCCCAGGGCCATAGTGCTGCCAGAGGGTTTGGGTCAGTTTAAAAATCCTGAACCCAACAGGACTTGAACCCTCGACCCTCCGGATTGTAGCTCAGTGCCTTAACCACTACGCTACGGAGTTTTCCTAAAAGGTAAAATTTAAAAATCGCTCCAGCACTTGTCTGTTATTTGTTTTTTTCACAACAAAATGAGATGTAACATTTGAATAAAAAAAGTTAGATTGAGTTTGAAAATCAGACCATAAATTCAACTTGCTAAGGAACTTTAATTTACATGCCTCTTGCTTGATTTTTATAATTGAATATTAACAGAATTTATAAACCTGTTACAGTTTATAGAGGAACTGCAACTCTCTTAGCTACCATAACATGTTTTTGCTATATGATCAGAGGATTAACCATACAATTTTACAAGAAACTTAATCATAGTTATAACAATGTGTTGTTTTTGATACTAACCATGTTTTATGTCATATTTACAAATTAAATTTTTATGTAATTTATAACATGTACTTATTTATTGGCTTTATGGCCCTTTGAGCCTAGCCATAGCCGCTCCTTTGTTGGGAGTTTCTATACAGTGTGAATGTAACTGTGCTGACAAAGTTTCACAAATTATTACAATTAAATCTTACCTCATATACTCAACATTTTTCACAACACAGGACCACAGTTTCAGAAACAGTTGTTCCTATCTTCAGCCATTTTTCCGACGTTGAATTTTTGCCTTACATCATCTTCTAAACTGTTGTCTAGTGTGATTTAATGAACTTTGAGATTAAATTTTTGCTTGCTGGCAACTTCAAAATTCATGGATCTAAATTTTTCCCAAACTGGCTTTGCCAAATGTTTCAAAAGTTTAGTTTTAGTGTATGAGATGAGATGATGTATGACTCATTTTAATTTAATTAAATTTACAGTGGGAGGAAACACTATGAGGTATTTATATTACTAAATGAGTTGGAGAAAATCTTTTAACATTTCACCTCACAAAGTTGCGTGTCTTCACGATACCGGTTTCAGAAGTATAGTATTACTTGCATCTTCAGTCAAATTCCAAATGTTGAAATTCACCAGAAGATGATGTTAACGACGAAATTTCAACAGTTGGAATTTGATTGAAGATGGAAGTAATACTGTACTTCTGAAACCGGTATCGTTAAGACACGCAACTTTGTGAGGTGAGATGTTAAAACATTTTCTCCAACTCATTTAGTGACTCATTTTAATTTTATTAATTTGTAAGTCTCATAATGTTATTTCCCATCACAAGTTGTTCAGCAATGTTTTCTAAATGTTAACCCGTGATCTTATTACTGAGTAATTTCATTGTTTTTGTTTTGAACTCACCCACCTGTTTACTTGAAATTATGTGGTTTCAACATGATGGGGCACCAGGACATTTTATAGTGAATATTTTGAGCAAAGATGGACTGATTACAGTGGTCCTGTTTTATGGTCAGCTGGTTCATCAGATCTGACACCACCGATTCTTTCTTCTAGGTCTGTAAAGAGCCCCCAGTGTAGGTATGTGGACCTAGATGCTAGGATTGTAGCAGTCGCTGATGACGTGTGCCAATCTCCTGTGATGCTCAAGCATGTGTGACAGTCCATGAGGCATTGCTGTGAAGTATGTCATGATAATGGCAGCAGACAATAATTTGAACAATTACTTTAAACTGTGCAATTTAGAAACAAAATAAATAGATACAAATGTGGTTGAGTTATACAAAACAAAAACAATGAAATTACTTGGTAATTACCCACCGGAGACCATGGGTTCCTTATATCAAAACACTCAAAAAACATCCTTCAGCATCTTGTGAAAGTTTATCAGTAGAGTTTGGATTCACACTATATATATATAGGTATATAACAAAATAAATGTCAATGAAATAATTATGTAAAATAATTTAATATAATTATAATATCTATATCAATTTGATATGGTTTAATTCATTTTGATACCTATCAATATCCTTTCATGGGTAGAGTGACTTTGAACCAGTTCATCCCACACGGCTGCTTCCCTAGTGGGAAGTTTCTTAACCAGACAAATTTAATTACACTTTTTGTTGTTTTTATGTTGAACTTGTCATTTACATCAAAGGACAAATTAATATTTTGATTTTAATACAGTTACATTTAATATCTTGCCTCATAATTATAGATTTCTCAAAGACTAGTTTCAATATTTAAATTAATTTATATATTAAATTTGGGAATTTTTAACATTGAACCGGGAAATTCCCAGTTCAGGCATGAATTTTTCTCTTTACCATTTGATTACAATAATTTAGTATGTCTTCTTAACTAAGAAGCCGCCATTTGCAAAGATAGAAGCAATGGTTTCAAAAGCATTTGGCGATAGGGAATTACAACGTATATAACAGAAAAATTTGCATCTACATCATAACTCGCCTCGGTAGCTCAGTTGGTAGAGCACTTGGCCCGGAAAGCCAAGGGTCCCGGGTTCGAGTCTCGGTCTAGGCGAAAATTTTTCTCTTCAAATTTAATTTATCTTTCAGTGAGAAATGTTAAATCAATAATAAAAACATGATTGGAAGCCTTACTAGCTTTATAAAGTAATGTTAAATTCCCAATAAATGTCTTCTTAACTAAGAAGCCGCCATTTGCAAAGATAGAAGCAATGGTTTCAAAAGCATTTGGCGATAGGGAATTACAACGTATGTAAGAGAAAAATTTGCGTCTAGATCGTAACTCGCCTCGGTAGCTCAGTTGGTAGAGCACTTGGCCCAGAAAGCCAAGGGTCCTGGGTTCGAGTCTCGTTCTAGGCAAAAAATTTTCTCTTCAAATTTAGTAGTGTACTTTAATATACTTATTTCAATCATAGTAACAGCTTTAGCTTCTTAATATTAATTTAATTATGAGGTTATATCATTAATAGTGAGTGCAGAACATATTTTTAATGACTCACCTCATATAATTTCAAAGACATTTGAAATTATATGAGGTGAGTCGTTAAAAATATGTTCTCCACTCACTATTAAACTAGTTTCAATACTTCTTTGTACCATCTTCAGCTCTATCCAGTTGGTGGTTGGCAATGCTATAGGTTGACTGATAAACTTCCAAATTAAATCTTTTTCCCTGGTGGTTTCTAAATTCATGATTTTCCTTTTATTTTTCTGGATGTGAATTTTCTCCCCATCTGTGAGTGCCTTAGACTTATCTAACTTTGGACATAGTTTTATTTTAGAAAGAAAAAGTTACACAAAGAAGGAGAATTATGTAAGAAAAAAGAATTGTTGGCATTTGTATTGGTTATCATACTGATGTATTGTGTCAGTGATCCAGGTTCGAGTGTTAATTTATCTTTCTGAAATAAAATTCTGTTCATGTCTGGAATGCATTTAATTTAAATATAATGTCAAAATATGAAGCTTTACCACTTAAAAATGTATAAATTCTCAATAAAAATACTTCTGAATAGGAGTCTTCCATGGCGTTG
Source organism: Diploptera punctata (assembly GCA_030220185.1). Classification (NCBI taxonomy): domain Eukaryota; kingdom Metazoa; phylum Arthropoda; class Insecta; order Blattodea; family Blaberidae; genus Diploptera; species Diploptera punctata. The sequence goes on along the minus strand of JASPKZ010000839.1, from coordinate 3,510,773 downwards.
TTGGTGGTGATGGCTATTGGCCTTCAGATAAAAGAAAACTGTATAAGAGGAAAAAATTGTTGACATTTGTACCGGATATTGAATGGTGTAACTGGTATCATACTGACATGTAGAGTTAGAGATTCGGGATTTGAATCCATGAAATCTCACTGTGTTCATCTTGTTTCACATAGAAATATTAATACAATGACAAACACAAGATTCACAATGACAACAGAATGCTAACATGAAAATAAAACAATTGAAATGTGAAAAAAAAAAAAATGGACCCTGATGATTGAGGGTGATGTAAAGTGTATTTTATGCTTCTGCAGACTGAATTAGTTTGTGTGTTTGGTCAAAGAAATCTATCTTCCCAGTGAACAAAATGTAATGTAAACAAACCAGATGTATGGCTGCATTTTCATTGGTCAAATAATATTTTTACCTTTAAGTGTGTAAAAAAAGTAGTTCGTTCTCTAACACTCACAATAAATTAAATAAAAATAATATATATATATTATCCAGCATGTGTCTATATAAGTTACATGGGAGAATCTTAAAATATATAATTACAATTTTAATACATTAAATAAGCATTGTTATATTCTTACACACGTGCAATGCAGAATACATTAGAATTTCAATTGTTCCAAATGGCTGGATCTCCTACACAATTTTTAAAGTATCAAAAATGAAAACCTTTAAAATGCAGAGAGAAATTATTTTGAAAGTTTTCAAAGAGTTTAGTGAAAAATATCCTATATTAGCCTTTGAGGATGTGAAAATAACAGCAGAATTTACAGGTGAGTCAGCATGGGGCATAAATTCAACTCAATGGAATTACAAATAAAGGGCATCTTTTGACACCATGGAAAAACATAAATGTGTGAATAAGTAGGTCCATATATAATTTTTTGTCATTAACCCGTCAGTGACGCACCCTTTTACTTGCTTTCCTACTGCATGGACGGAGGCCATTTTAACATTTTAGTATTCCTAGAACACTGATTTATATAAACAATCATAACTTTTTTAAATATTGATGGATTTGAATGAAATTTTTACTTGTTAGCTCAGAAATGAATACGAAATTTAATACATACCATATGGAGTTCAGTAGCCTTTATAAACTATTTAAAAAAAAATTTGAAATCTGATTTTCTCTCTCATGATACACATTTTACTAAATAACTTGATTTGCTCACATTGGACATCCCTATTTCTTTCTGTGAGACACTAAATATCTTGTGTGGCATAGTGCTGATTCATCTGTAACTTGTATATACAAAAGCAGCTGACATAACCAAAATCAGAATGAATATTTAGAAGAGTGAACTCAAGCTCAATCTTGTGTCAAAGCACTAGCAATGTTTATACTTAGAATCTGAATTATTGCTTGGATTCGTATAAAAATTCTACAGCAGTTATTTACAACTACATAGACCATAAAAATAATTTTCTCTAATTTTAGTACTACTAATTTTAGAAATAAAAAATCACATTACCTTAGTAGTTGAGCTTGGTGTGATACAGCTCGAAACACTCTTCAATACACAGACCTACATCACATTCCTGACAACAATAAACAGATGTCTTTCTTCTCTCATGTTTAGTACAAACAACACACCTCCTTTGAGGTTTCGATTTATCACTTTTAGGGGTAATTTTTCTGATGAAGTGTCTCTCCCTCAGTCTTGGTAGTGTGTTGTCAGATGCACGTCTTCCTCTCACTAAATGGTCACCAGAACGTCCGTACTTCATAAATAATTCCTCAACTAACTGGATCCTGAATGAAAGATGCTCTATTTTCTTTCCAGTTACTTGTCTGTATATTATAAGAGAATTTAGTACAGAACAGTTCAGGAGCCTCTTGAAAAGTTTCATGTACCATTTTGTCTGGCGTTTCCTTTCAACAAGATACATTTGTAGCAGCTGATCTTTTAGGTCTATTCCCCCCATCCACTTGTTGTAGGCCACAACACACACAGGCTTCTCTATATTTTTGCCTCTTTTATTGACTATAGATGTGTCAGCATTGTGGTAAGTCGAAATCATAGAGACTTTCTCTTATCATGCCACTTGAGGACAGTGACAGGACCTGCATGTCTTGCAATAACTTCCCCTTTTTTTAGTTTTGCGTTTTTTACTTCTTTTGGGACTTTTTTCCTCGTTAGTTTTAGGGTACCCACACAATCTGTAGAATGGATAACATTTAGTTGATGAGCTAACTCAGGACTATTATAAAAATTATCCATCCATAGTGTGTGACCTCTACCTATCAAAGGCTCAATCAATTTTAGAACTATAGCCGTGGTTTTAGGGGCTTCATGAGAAATAAGACCTGAGTGGATAACTGTGTTTTTCCCTGTATACACAAGAAAAGACCATAAATAGCCAGTGCTGGATTCGCATAATTCATAGGTTTTAATACCAAATTTTGATGCTTTTAGAGGTATGTATTGTACAAAAGAAAGCTGCCCCTTCCACAGAGTTAGGCTTTCGTCTATTGCTATATTTTGTTTTGGCAAATAGAAGAATCTAAGGATCTAGGTCCTGTACTATTGGAAAAATTTTGAAAAGTTTGGGTGGTCCTTTGTAAGTTTCTCGGCTGTCATTATTAGTAAAATGTAAAAATTTACATATCAACTCAAAACGGTCCCTGGACATAACAGAAAAGCCTGGTGTCAGAATAACACTCCTTTTGGAAAAATAAGATCTAATTCTTGGTTTCTGGACAATACCCATGAGCAAAAAAATTCCTAAAACGATATATATCTCTTCTATTGTTACTGGTACCCAACTTCTTACTGGAGACCGAAATGTGAAGAGATTACCCCGTGAATTTTGAAACTGTTCTGCATATCTGTTCGTTTCTGTGGCAATGAGTTCAACTAAATGTCTATCGAAAAACAACTCAAAACTTTCAATGATGGTAGTAATATTATTAGCACTGTCTTGGGGTCCAAAATCACCTGTAAATATTTCTTGTTGTCCTGCATAATTATCCATACCTTCCCAATCGAAGTCATGCTGCAGTACCGGTTCTTCATCGTCATCACTATCATTATTTATAATTGCATTAGCTACTGCTATATCATCAATTTCATTATCACTACTATCACTAGAACTAAATATACTTTCACTGTCACTAAAACTATCGTCAGATTGGTTCAAAAACTCAACAATTTCACTTTCGTTTAGGTTACGACTGGCCATAATTACGTATATAACGCACGACACCACGCCTCAGACTGATTCCGTGAACCATGATTCCTTGTAAGTAACGTCATTTTGAAAGAGGCAAAATAAATCAGGTATTCCCCTAAAAACGTTGATTTATATATCAATCGATAGCTTGTATATCATTTTATGGACCTGAAAAATTAGATTGTGTATAAGTTTATTAGAAGCCCTACAGAAAGCAGCACAAAGCTAGGTCTGTGTGCCATTGAGTGTAGAAGTAAGAAACTACTTCAACCTCAATACCACATGAAAAAAATGTTATCACAGCTGATTCATACACTTAGAAAGAAAGCTAAAATCTTAGGCTTCAAAAATATATTGTTCATACGCAAATATAAGAATATACAGCAGTAAATAAACAAATGAAAAGGTCGCGCGCATTTAGAGAAAATTACGATTACTTCAATCTCATCTGATTTTTTAAAAAAATAATATCAAATGAAATTTTAAACAAATATTATTTTTATTCATATGTCCTCAAAGCTCATAATTTCTACGTTAAACACAAATAAATTACATATTTGTAGCTTCAAAAATGTACGATCCAGAACAAAAAGAAAACACACCTGCATAGGTCTATACCACGTATAGATGTCGGCAATAAGTGAAGAAGAGAGGGTCTATACCACGTATGGATGTCGGCGCTGACGGGTTAATAAGAGGAAATTTGTAATTATTGTTACCATCTTATCTTGTATTCAGTCTTATTTCTCATAAAATATGATGTTGCCTAAGATCAATGTTGCTATTGATAATAGTTCCATACACAATTCAGTCATATGGTGGGTAAAATTAGCACCACGGTTCCCCCGAGATGGTGTCAGTGAAGTAATATCTTATACAAGTTTGTTTACAGTACAACTGGAACTTAGTTGGAGAAAATGTTTTAACATCTCACCTCACAAAGTTGCGTGTCTTCATGATACCGGTTTCAAGAGTATAGTATTACTTCCATCTTCAGTCAAATTCCAACTGTTGAAATTTCGTCATTAACACCATCTTCTGAACTGCCATCTGGTGTAAATTTTATGAACTTTGAGATTAAATTATTCTCGTCGGGGATATCGAAATTCATTGCTTTATATTTATTCTTCTGAATGTATATCTTTTCCCAAATTGTTAATTCTAAAGGTTTCTCCAAATGTTTCGAAAGTTTAGTGTCTTTTCCGATTTTATGCAATTGCAGCTCAGTTTGCTAGAAAATCAGAAAAGACACTAAACTTTTGAAACATTTGGAGAAACCTTTAGAATTAACAATTTGGGAAAAGATATACATTCAGAAGAATAAATATAAAGCAATGAATTTCGATATCCCCGACGAGAATAATTTAATCTCCAAGTTCATAAAATCTACACCAGATGGCAGTTCAGAAGATGATGTTAACGACGAAATTTCAATAATTGGAATTTGACTGAAGATGGAAGTAATACTATACTTTTGAAACCGGTATCGTGAAGACATGCAACTTTATGAGGTGAGATGTTAAAACATTTTCTCCAACTGATTTATTAATATAAATACCTCATAGTGTTTCCTCCCACTGTAAATTTAATTAAAAAAGTATAGTATATTCTTGTCTCTCACTACTCAGACCAGTGCTCCAGTCTTCAACAAATCAGCATCACTTGAACTGCAGCTGGTTATCACCAGCAAAACAATAACAACAATGATGAAGTAACTGTGAACACCCTCCCAGCACAAGGTAACTGTAAAGGGAGCACTATGTCATAGAATTGTAGCCATTCACAACACAACTGCATATTGTTCTTTGTCAAGCTATAGACGTAGATGGTGGGGTCATCCAATTGAATCAGATAATAATTATTCAAGCGGATTCTCATAACCTTCTCAGTGAAATGTGAGATCAGCTTCCAAAACAATTCCATCAGATTTAACATAACACAGCTTGATGAAACAGTTACCTGGTATCCCCATTCATAAAGAACAATACTTTTCCATGTTTTTATGTTATATTTTTAAATTAACACTTTCCAGAATTGGAAATTGTTTTATTTTAGAAAGAAAAATGATGAAGCTTTATCACTTAAAAGTAGTGTTTAAATTCTCAATAAAAACTCTTCGAATAGAAGCCATCAGATGGCATTGTTGCTAGCGATGGCTATCGGCCTTCAGAAGAAAGAAAATTGTACAAGTGGAAAGAATTGTTAATATTAATATTCGAGTTCAAAAAGTGTAATGGTTATCATACTGAGTCAGATATTATGGGTTCGAGTGTTAATTTTTCTTTCCAAAATAAATATTTTTCCAATTTTCTTAAATAAACTGGCATGTGAAATTGAATTTTGCCAATTAAAGAATTTTCAAAATAATAATTGTCCATCATTGCAAGTGTTAAAAATATACATAAAAAGTTAAAATGCAGCTGCAATGTTGCATAGATGCAACAAAACTATAGTCTGCAGAATATCAAAAAAATATGAGATGAGTCAAAATATATATATTTTTTCAAATGCCTCAGGTTTGTCATTCAACATTCCTGGTTTCTCTCCTGGCATGGCGTACTTGTAACCCACTTCTGAGGTTGGGGCGCCTGAAAGGCGGGGTTACGTTGCCCCGATGATATGATGGGTGATGATGATGATAATGGTGCGCCAGGAGAATCTCTAATCCTAAGCTTAACCTAAGATGAATATGAATGATGATGATTGTGATGGCCATATGATTTCGGGGACCGTTGGGGCGTTAAAGTTTTCCTGACATTTGTCTTACAGATGAGGAAAAACCCTGATAAAAACCTCACCCAGAAAAACTGTCCCGACCAGGGATTGAACCCGGGCCCGCTGCATGACAAGGCAGCACGCTACCTCAAGACCACAGCGGTGGACTGAGTCTAAATAACTAACTCATAATAATTAATTAAAAGAAACCTCATAGTGTTATTTCCTGTAAATATTAAATAAATAAAAATACTGTTATAAAAGTTGTGTAAAAATTCCATTCTTCTAGAATTAGAAGCTGTCAGATGGCATCGGTAGTGATGTCTATGTCTCGGACAATGAGAGAATTGTACATGAAGAAACAAGTTAATGGTTACATTGGCAGCCCTGGATAGTATAATAATGGATAGCATACTAGCATACAAAGCTAGAAGCCTTAGGTTCAAATCCTGGTTAGTAGTAATAGTAAGCACAGCGAGACTTGGGTGTTCTCCCCCTACACGAGAGAAATTCAAGATACTAATTTATTCAAAGTGAAATATGGGAAATAACATTAAGAGGTTCTTAATTCATAAATTAATGAGTCATTTTGACATCTTACCTCACAGTTTGTTTTCTTAAACATAGGAACTGCAGTTTTCAAAATGTCCCCTTTCATTTTAGTCACGATGGTGGTTGAAAATGAAACGGAAACTGAAAACTGCAATTTCCACGTTTAAGATGTTCCATGAGGTAAAATGTAAAAATGATCATTAATTTATATATACTAATTTGTACTTGTTTTCACATAGATGTCATTAAGTGGCCTGGGGTCAGAGATCTGTCTCATAGTGACATCTAGGAAACCAAGGTATTACTAGAATGGAAATGTTTGGTAAATTTTGCATAGAGGCCTTTTTATTCAAGCTTGTGGTTCTTTTACGAGCCTGAAAATCTTCAGACTTGGGACCCGTGGCTTAAAGTCCCTCCCAGAGGACTTGGATTTTTCCAGCCTTAAAAAAATCCTTCAATCATGGCCGGGTTTAAACCCACAACCCTCGGGACTACAGGCAAGTTATCCACTAAACCACCATGCATGGTTCAAGCATTAATTTTTCTATTCAAAATAATTAAAGGTTAAGATTGTCATATTAGACAGTGAAGTAAACTGAACCAATATAAAAAAAAAACTTGTATTTAAACTTGTTCAACTCAACATGTATTCAAAAAGAAACATCTCATCTGCAAACTGTTCATTACTCTAAGTAAGGCTTAATATTTAATTTTAGGAAGTGATTTTTGAGGTTATTTTAATTAAATTATTTTCAGTCTGATCATCTTACCTTCATCTAATATTAAGATAAAATGATCAGACTGAAAATAATTTAATTAAGGCTTAATAAATAAATAAATAATATTGTTCAATGTTTAATACTAAATGTAACACTTCTCACTGAATGACAAATTAAATTTGAAGAGAAAAATATATGCCTAAATCAAGATTTGTAGTCTTGATTTCCATTTAAAAGTCTTCTACTTTAAGAGGCTGCTAGATGGCAACAGTGGAACGAAGTTCACTGCTATCTGGCGTGCGGGAATCATATTAGTATAAGACATAAATCTATATGTAAATCGAGTTGCCTAATAGCTTAAATTGTTAAAGCACTGGTGTACAGAACCAAGAGATATTGAGTTCAAATACCGATTTAAGCATATAATTTTCTCTTCAAAATAAAAATAATAAGGTATTGATACGATCGGCATCTAAAACGTTTAATCAAACATAAAATTATCAGTCCTAGCATTTATACCGTTAAAATGTGTGAATATTTCACACACATTCATTCATTCATTCAATGCGCAGCTTGGTTCTATACTTTTAGGATCCATAATTGTAATATTTGTTGGAAAATCTTCACGAATTATAATACACTTTTCTGTACGTTGTTCCAGGGTTTCTATAAAACCAAACCAGTATATCACCAGACCTGGACCAAATCTGAAACACAATTTAAAATATTAAATTGTACATTGGTCTCGGTGTAGCAGTTAAGTTCCTTGCTCTAAACCCAAGAGTTGCAGCTTGAATTTATTGATAATAGTCATTAAAATAACGAAGGCAGAATAATTCTGAAAGCATCTAAAAAGAAGAGGTTATGTGATACATAAATCATATTTAAAGAGAAAAATTATACGCTCAGACCGGGACTTGAACCCGGGACCCTTGGTTTTCTAGTCCAAGTGCTCTACCATTTGAGCTACCTGAGCAAGTACCGATCTAAACGCAAATCTTTCTCTATATACGTTGTAATTCTCGCCCCAAATGCTTTGAAGCCTTTGCTTCTATCTTTGCAAATGGCGGCTCCTATATTAAGAAGACATATTTGGGAATTATACATTACATTATAAATGCCAGTACGGCTATTTTTCGATGTTTTTATTATTAATTTCATACATCTCAATGATGGATAAATCATATTTAAAGAGAAAAATTATACGCTCAGACCGGGACTTGAACCCGGGACCCTTGGTTTTCTAGTCCAAGTGCTCTATCGAAAAATAGCCGTACTGGCATTTATAATGTAATGTATAATTCCCAAATATGTCTTCTTAATATAGGAGCCGCCATTTGCAAAGATAGAAGCAAAGGCTTCAAAGCATTTGGGGCGGAAATTACAACGTATATAGAGAAAGATTTGCGTTTAGATCGGTACTTGCTCAGGTAGCTCAAATGGTAGAGCACTTGGACTAGAAAACCAAGGGTCCCGGGTTCAAGTCCCGTTCTGAGCGTATAATTTTTCTCTTTAAATATGATTTATCCATCATTGAGATGTATGAAATTAATAATAAAAAACATCGAAAAATAGCCGTACTGGCATTTATAATGTAATGTATAATTCCCAAATATGTCTTCTTAATATAGGAGCCGCCATTTGCAAAGATAGAAGCAAAGGCTTCAAAGCATTTGGGGCGGGAATTACAACGTATATAGAGAAAGATTTGCGTTTAGATCGGTACTTGCTCAGGTAGAGCACTTGGACTAGAAAACCAAGGGTCCCGGGTTCAAGTCCCGGTCTGAGTGTATAATTTTTCTCTTTAAATATGATTTATCCATCATTGAGATGTATGAAATTAATAATAAAAACATCGAAAAATAGCCATACTGGCATTTATAATGTAATGTATAATTCCCAAATATGTCTTCTTAATATAGGAGCCGCCATTTGCAAAGATAGAAGCAAAGGCTTCAAAGCATTTGGGGCGGGAATTACAACGTATATAGAGAAAGATTTGCGTTTAGATCGGTACTTGCTCAGGTAGCTCAAATGGTAGAGCACTTGGACTAGAAAACCAAGGGTCCCGGGTTCAAGTCCCGGTCTGAGCGTATAATTTTTCTCTTTAAATATGATTTATCCATCATTGAGATGTATGAAATTAATAATAAAAACATCGAAAAATATGTGATACATGTTTAATAAGATTGTTAGTATACCTGTTCCAATAGCTGAGGTACTGGTCTCTGAAGTAAGCATTGTGCCCTTCTTCATCTCCAAACAAAGCTTTACTTTCAATCCAGTTCACCACAAATCCATCCACGGCGATTGGTATTTCTAACTTGATGTCAGGAGTTTTGTCATATCCATGTTGCCTCAGGTGTTCCTCATTGTAAAAAGCAAGATTCAGATCCTTAACCAATCTCTGCAGCCTTAGTTCATATTCCTGACCTAGAGAACTATTTCAAATATATGTTATCAACAGACTGAATTGAAAAGCCATACAGAGAATCAAGTTCATATTGGATGAATCATAAAATCCCTTAAACTCCATGTGCAACAAACCTAGCAGCCTATAATCTGGCCTCACATCTACATGTGCCATTTACAGATGTGGACGAATATTCAGCCAGTATATGGGTGGCATGTGACCACATGCATGATAAGTCTCTAAGTTCCCCAGCTGTTAGAACTGGTTTTGTCAATCTTGAGCTGTTATTCTTTATAGCTACCCAAATTCCTCATTGGTGGGCACCAGTTCCATACTGGCCGAAATTCCACAAGAAAATGTCTTCCCCATGAGGACATGAACCAGTGCATCTCCTGTAACTCTGTGCAGAGACATGCTGCCTTACGCTGCTTGGCTATGGCACAGGACCATTCAAGCAACAAGTGAAAGAAATTTCAATAATATTAAAATGTTCACCATGTGCACAAAACTAACAAATTAAAGCTAATTCATATAAATAGGGCGAAAAAAAAAATGGGGTCCTTCTGGAGGTGATTTCTGAAATGAAAAGGAACAAATAAGTATGTTGCAATGTTTTTATTTTTAAATTTATCACACACACTGAAGGACAAATTAATATCATTTATATTTAAAGGAAATGACACTTTGAGGTTTATTTTAATTAAGAAATAGAATTAGATTTATGAATGAGAAATTAATATTGAAGAGAAAAATGTTCATCTAAACTGGGATTTGAACCCAAAGTCTCTGATTTTACATACCGGTACATTAGACCACTATACTACCTGGGTATCGTACTTCAAACGGAAATTTTATTCTCTCTTACACTAACCTGCTTTCCCAATGCCATGAACAGAAATGAGTACCAGATGCTTGTTCTGGGGTAAAGGAGGCCATCATGCAGAGCTGACATCTTAAATAAATAAGGTGAGCCTGTTGCATCTTACCTCATAAAAGTTGAGTTCTTTTAGAACATGTTTCAAAACAATTCTGTTTTATCGTCAGCTTATCCAGAGGTAAGATGCAACAGACCGACTTTATTTATTAAGAAGAACGTCGTAGTGTTATTTCCTAGCAAGTTTTGACTCACCTCATATTTTCTTTTATATTCTGCAGACTATAGTTTCATTGCATCTATACGACATTGTCAATGCATTCTAACTGTTGTATGTGGTTGTCCTGTAGGTTGATTTCTGCTCCCTCTATTGGCTGACCGATGAACTTCCAAATCAAATTTCTTTTCTTTTAATGTTTTATTTTAGGAAGTAATATCTTGAGGTTCTTTTAATTAAATTATTTTGAGTCTGTGAAATCTTACCTCAATATTAATGTTGATTTGTTCTTGGACATGTTTCAAAACAATTCTGTTTTTATCATCAGCATCATGTCCAGATTGGTTTGATTTATGTTGCACACCCTGGATGTCGATGTCAGCTCCATCCTGTGGTTAGCCAAAGAACCTCCAAACAAGGTCACGCTCCGTCGGTATTTCAAAATTCATAACTCTGTTTTTGTTCTTCTGAATATAGATTTTTCCCCAAATAGTCAGCTCTTTTGTATTTTCTAATTGTTTTAATAATTTAGTGTCTGAATTTATATCATGTTTTTCAGACCAAAGATGAGCAGCAACTGCAGATTTTTCTATTTCCCCATTTTTAATATTTCTTATGTGTTCTTTGGTTCTAATTTTTAGGTTTCTTTTTGTTTTTCCTACATATATCTTTTCATAACCCATGCAATCAATTTGATATATTCCTGACTTTTTACTTTTTATCAGTTTTTTTACTTTTTGTTGGTTTTTATTAGTTGATTTAAACTGTAGTTATTTTTTGGTGCTAATTTAATAGGGTATTAAATTTCTCAAATATCTTTTGGAATTTATTGTGTGCCCAAGGGTGATATGTAAATTTCCTATATTTTTTCATAGGCGATTCTTCTTTTTCAAGAGTACTTACTTGTTGATTATTTTTTGTTTCTTATACTTTTCTATCTTTTTATGTACCATTTTTTCATCAAACCCATTTTCTCTTGCTCTTTGATTATGTGTTTTTTCTCCTGTTTGAAATCTTCTTCATTTAAGGGTAAGTTTACCAATCTGTGAGTTAAACTATTGAAGGTTGCCAATTTATGTCCAATTGGATTGAACCCTGTTGATTTAATAAAATTTTCCGTATGAGTTTCTTTCCTATGAATCTCAGATTCAATTTTTCTTTTTTCTTCGTTTCTAATCAATTTAAGATCCAAATAAATAATAGTTTAAAAAACTAAAACAATATGCTTTATTACAAAACGGAACTAAAAAATTTTAATTTCCAACGCGCTTGGGATAAAATTAAAGTGGTCAACAAAAAATCATCTCCAACACATCTAAAATAAAACTAGATTTATCTACAAAAAATAATAATTTTACCATCAAAAGCGTGGAGTGCTCTATATCAATTAATATATTTTATAATAAACAGATACTGGTAAAAGTAAAGTCTCTAAAAAGAAAATGCAAAAACCATAAAAAGCACCCCATGCTTTTTTATGGTAAAATTATTTTTTTTTGTAGATAAACTCTAGTTTTATTCTAGAAGTGTTGGAGATGATTTTTTGTTGACCACTTCAATTTTATCCCAAGCACGTTGGAAATTAAAATTATTTTTTAGTTCGGTTTTCTAATAAAGCGTGTTGTTTTATTTTTTTTAAACTATTATTTATTTTTTAGATTAATTGACATAAACTGGAATCCCATGAAAATTTAATTGCTTACGATATTTTTAGTGTCTAGACACAAATATAATTATATTTTTTTAAAAATTATTGTTATCTAACATTATTATAATATTTTTGAAGATTTTAATATAGATAAATAGTTACAGTCAATCGTATCCTTCTCATATTTTTTTGATAAATTACAATGTGGTAAGTTTACAAAATTGTCATTAATATTTTACAGAATAAGATAAAAATGTAAATATCTTTAAATTCGATACTATTGTAGTATGAGCTAAAAGTAATACTCTTCTAATAAAAAAATCCTTTGGGCCAGATTTGAACCAGCGACCTGTGGATTACTGAAATAATATACCACTACAGTCCAACGCTCTACCAACTGAGCTACCAGAGGATATAATATTAATTTCTTACAATGACGGACTAAAAAGTCAATATGTCCGCAACCTATAATACCGGTCTTTATTTTTTTGATGTCCCAATGATCCTGGCCAGGATCTTAGAAAAAAATTTATGAAATTATTGTATTGTCATTGGTCCTTTACAAGTATACAAAGTTTCAAGTCGATCCAATGTTTTTAAGCGGGTGAAAATTGTGTTGAAAGATTCTGTTACATAGATAGACAGTCAAGCTAATATAAAGCGTGTAAAAAGGTATGTATAAAATTTCTTTGGTAAATTTGATGTTTGTACTCTGTAAATATAAGTTTTAGGGAATCTTTTCTTTTCCCCGGAAATTTTAAAATTCATAATTTCCTCCTTACTCTTGTGGATGTAAATTTTCTCCCAAATTGTGAGTTCTTTATATTTATCTAACTGTTTCAGTAATTTGGCCCATGTTTCAATTCTGTATATTTCTGATCGCCATGTGCAGATATTATGATCAGCATCAAGGATTAGACCTGCAGGTCTGTTCCGATCTCATGTTAGAATTGGTCTATCCATATTTTACTGGGTCTTCCAGACTTTTCTATTTCTCCCTTTTTAACATTTCTAAGGTGTTCTTTCAATCTTGTATTCAAGTTCCTTTTTTTTTCCCCATGTATATTTTTTCACAATCTTTACAATCAATTTGATAAATCTCTGATTTGTTGCCATCATCAAATTGTTCATTTTTGTTGGTTTCAATTAATTTATTGAATCTGTTATCATATTTTGGTGCTAATTTAATGTTAAATTTGCTGAAAAATTTTTGAAACTTGTTAAATGCTAAATTTCCTGAATTTTTTTACCTATTTCTTTTTCTGTCTGAAGAGTACTTTAATTTATCACTTTTTGTTTTTTGAATTTATTTATTTTCTTATGAATCATCTTTTCTTCAAACCCATTCTCTTTTGCTATTTTTAATCTTTTTTTCTCTATATTAAAATTTTCTCTGCCCATGGGAAAGTTCGCAAGTTTTAAGTTAAACTATTACATAGACAATGTCACACAAAAGCGACGAAATGAGGTCTGCATAAAAATCAAGAAATATGAGTGAGTCAAAATAACCAACTCACTAATAATTAATTAAAAGAAACCTCACAGTGTTATTTCCTACAAATATTAAATATTAAAGACTGTCTGTGTATGTGCTATATGGTCGAAACCTGTTGCTTTAATATAATTATCAATGTGCATTTCTTTTCTATAAATTCCAAATTCTATTTTCCTTTTCTTTTTTTCATTTCTCTTCAATTTAATGTCTAAAAATGGTATTTCTTGGTTATTTTCAATTTCCATAGTAAAGTTAATTGTTTTAGCATGACTATTCAAAAGTTTAACAGCATCTTCCAAGTGTGTTTATATTTTACTATTATTATAATATTATCCATATACCGGCTCAAAATTTAAAAATCAAAGGATATGCTTAGGTTATCTGACATTCGAAGTTTCCTATAAACACCAACCTACAAAATTTTGAAATGGCTGAATAATGAATTTAAAAGAATTAATAATTTTGAAAGTCTGCAGATTGAAAATTCATTGGAATTAGTTAAGAAATTAGAAAAAGTGGAAATCGAACCTACAGATAGGTTGGTTTCCTTTGATGTCGTTTCACTATTCACAAATGTACCGAAACAAAAAACTTTGGAGATATTGAACATCTAGTTAAGTAAAAACAACATAGACAGAGAGATCAAAGAAGATTATTTGAAATTAACTGAGTTATGCATTGACCAAATGTTTTTTACATTCAATGGGAGTTTCTATAGACAAAAATCAGGGCTCTCAATGGGAAACCCATTATCACCTTTCCTGGCAAATTTATTTATGAGCGATTTTGAATGTAAAATTACTAAAGCACATCCCACAATGTTTAAATTTTGGAGCAGATATGTAGATGATATAATTTGTATGTTAAAGAAAAACATGTAGAAGATTTCCTAAAACTGTTAAATTTACAGAGTACAAACATCAAATTTACCTAAGAAATAGAAGAAAATAAACAAATAACTTTTTTGGATCTTAAATTGGTCAGAAACGAAGAAAAAAGAAGAATTGAATTCGGGATTCATAGGAAAGAAACTCATACGGAAAATTTTATAAAATCAACAGGGTTCAATCCAATTGGACATAAATTAGCAGCCTTTAATAGTTTAACTCATAGATTGGTAAACTTACCCTTAAATGAAGAAGATTTCAAACATGAGAAAAAACACATAATCAAAGTAGCAAGAGAAAATGGGTTTGATGAAAAAATGGTACATAAAAGGATAGAAAAGTATAAAAAACAAAAAATGATAAACAGAAGTAATCTTGAAAAAGAAGACCACCTATGAAAAAATATAGGAAATTCACATACCACCCTTGGGTAAATAATAAATTTCAAAAGATATTTGAGAAGTCTAATATTAAATTAGCACCAAAAAAATAACAACAGTTTAAATAAACTAATAAAAACCAACAAAAATGAAAAAACTGATAAAAATAAAAAGTCAGGAATATATCAAATTGAATGCATGGGTTGTGAAAAGATATATATAGGAAAAACAAAAAGAAACCTAAAAATTAGAACCAAAGAACACATAAGAAATATTAAAAATGGGGAATTAGAAAAATCTGCAGTTGCTGCTCATGTTTGGTCTGAAAAACATAATATAAATTCAGACACTAAATTATTGAAACAGTAAGAAAATAAAAAAGAGCTGACTATTTGGGAAAAAATTTATATTCAGAAGAACAGAAACAGAGTTATGAATTTTGAAATACCGACAGAGCGTGACCTTGTTTGGAGGTTCTTTGGCCAACCACAGGATGGAGCTGACATCGACATCCAGGTTGTGGAACATAATGCAACATAAATAAAACCAGTGTGGGAAAGCTGACGATAAAACAGAATTGTTTTGAAACATGTCCAAGAACAAATTATTAATATTGAGGTAAGATGTCCAGACTAAAAATAATATGATTCCTATAAACCTATTCACTAAAATGGTGATAGTGGATTACCATTGTAAGTCCCGTTCTTTGTCTGTAGTATTTTCCTCTATAAGTGAAAAAACATTTGATCTATTCATAATTTGGTTAATTTCAAATATTCTTCTATGTTCTCATAATCTATCTAGTTCTTCTTTAGCCATTTTTCCAAAATTTCCATTGTTTTTTCTGTTGGAATGTTTATGAACAATGAAGTGACATCAAATGAGACCAACTTCTACATTTTCTAATTTTCTATTAACTGGCAAGAAATTTTCCACAGCCAAATTTTCAAATTTGTTCAATCCTTTGAATTTATTACTTAACCACTTTGATATATTGTATGTCAGTGAATTACTATTACTGATAATAATTGGTCTCATTTTCTTTCCATTTTTATTGATTTTAGTAAGACCATGAATGTTAGGATTTTTGGGATTTGTCATTTTTAATTTGAATTTTTCTTTTTCAGACAAGATTTTTTAATAATTAAGATATTTGATCTGTGAATTCTTATCTCTGAGTTATAATCTAAAATAGTGTCTTCAATCTTCATTTTCTCCCTTATAACTGAGTTTCTATTTTTTTCTGTTCTTGAAATTCTTGCTGCCATTCGTATAAGAGGTAAGAATACACAGACAAATTATCTGAATTATTAAATAAACCTCTTAATGTTACTTCCTATTGTATTTAAAATATATATATATTTTTAAATTGATTTTAAATTAGATTCTACTTCCTTAACTGTTTCTGATACCGTCATCTTGTTAACAGTTATTCAAACAGTTCTTAACACTTATTTGTTTTCCTTACGACTTGAATAATCAATTTTCATTAATTTTTTTAGGAAATAACACTATGAGGTTTAATAATTAAAATATTTCGTCTGTTCATTCTTACCTCTTATAGTTGTTTTTGTTGAACATATGTTTCAAGGCTTCTTAGCCCCATCGTCAGAGATTACAGTCTGTAATATGTTCGACAAAAATAACTATAAGAGATAAGAATGAACAGACCAAATGTTTTAATTATTAAACAAACCTCTTAATGTTACTTCCTATTGTATTTTTAAACTATGAGGTTTCTTTTAATCATTATGAGTTAGTTATTTCGATTCACCTCATATTTTTTTTATATTCTGCAGACTTTACTTTTGTCGCATCTATGTGACATTGTCAATGCATTCTAACTATTGTATTTGCAGTTGTTGTCCTGTAGGTTGGTTTCTGCTCCCTCTGTTAGCTGACCGATGAACTTCCAAATCAAGTTTTTTTTTTGTTTTTTTCCTTTTCCCCGGGAATTTCAAAATTCATAGTTTCCTCTTTACTCTTGTGGATGTAAATTTTCTCCCAAATTGTGAGTTCTTCTTGTAATTTTATAACTGAAATCTCTTGTTGATTGTTTAGAAAGGTGGAAGCCTTAACCTCCAATAATCCCAAGGCCTGTTAGTGGGGTCACTTTACCTTTAAGTTATACTGGAAATTATTGGTAAACATTAGCTCAGGAAAGGGATGTATTAAGAGCTTATGTCCATGTGGCCATTAACCTCCAGGTTCTAACGGTGGGAGTGAGCTAGTTTAATAATAATAATAATAATAATAATAATAATAATAAACTCCAGGCCTAGAAGGATCTTGGCCTGTCAGCCAGCTGCTGGCCTGACATCCACGAGACAATCATCCAGCTAGCATAGGAGTGTCATGTGGTCAGCATATCAGGTCCTCCAGCCATTATAGCTGGGTTTCTCGACTGGAGCCATTACTCATTGTGCATGTGTGCTATTCTAATGCAACCCACTGCACTCTATGTTCTTCGGATTCCATGCCAGGCAGATAGAAGGTGTTAATGTGGTCTATTTTCAATTCATGCAACACTTCGGTAGCTACCCAAATTCCTCACCTTGCTGGGTGAGCATCAGTCCCATTCTGTCCAAAATTCCATGAGAAAATTTCTTCTCCCATGGGGACTAGAATCAGTTCAAGTTCCATAGCTCTGCATGAAGACATCTTGCATTAAAACATTCAGCTACAGCACTGGATAATCTTCCTCTTCTTTATCCATACAAGTCTTAGATCTATAGGCCTGTTATGATCTCAATGATGAATTTTGTATCCAGCACTTCCTTCGACATACCAGAGATCTCTTCCCTGTTGGATAATATCGAAGCATGGCTTTGGGAACTCTATCTGAACTCATGCATCATAAATGATTCATCCAGTTATTCTGGTATTTATGTATGTACTTAATGACTAAGTGTAGTTCCTTCATGACATCATCACTGTATTTGTAATCCCACTTGGTGTATCCTGCTGTATATCTCATTTCACTAGAAGTTATCCTGCTCTCCTCTCCCTTCCTCCAAGTCCATGACTCACTGCCATAGTAAAATGCAGGTCTTGCTAAGGTTTTGTATTACTGTACTCTGGTATGTCTAGACTAGTGAAGATTTCACTACTAAATTTATTATTCCCAATGGTTTTATTAAAATTAATAATTTTATTTGATATGTCTACTTCATCCAAATTAACATAATAAATATAATAATAATAATAATAATAATAATAATAATAATAATAATTAGTGTAACTTACTGCTTGATGCAATCTGTTATGGATCCATATTGGTCATCATAAACAATACACTGAAAGAAAATAAAAAGTTATAACAATTTATATATTAAATTTGGGAATTTTTAACATTATGAGGTTCAATTCATAAGAATTAAATAAATTGTGATTATTTCTTACCTCATACTTCTATGTTCCTTTAAACACAGCACTGCAATATCGGCGGCTCCTTGTCACCATCATCAGCTGTTTTCACGATTGTCAATTTTTTCTTTTGTTGATAATTAACCAAACTGCCATCTGATGTTCTTTTTAAAGAATTATTTTCTAAACTGCCATCTGTTGTATTTTTGAAGAACTTTGTAATCAAGCTCGGTTCGTCTGGAATTTTGAAGTTCATGGTTCTAGTATGGTTTTTTTAAGATATATTTTTTCCCAAACTGTTAAATCTAAAGGTTTAGATAGATGTTTCAAAAACAAAAACAAAAAAATACAACAGATGGCAGTTTAGAAAATAATTCCTTAATAAGAACATCAGATGACAGTTTGGATAATTATCAACAAAAGAAAAAATTGGCAATCGTGAAAACAGCTGATGATGGTGACAAGGAGTTGCCGATACTGCAGTGCTGTGTTTAAAGGAACATAGAAGTATGAGGTAAGAAATAATCACGATTTATTTAATTCTTAAGTTATCACAAGTTTGAAAGCGAATGATAAGCTCTGAAGTTTTAGTACTGAGTGTAGATGTCTTACCAGGAACACTTCATAAGCTAAATCTCTGTCTTGTATGAGTGTTGTATCCTTCATAAGTCTTGTGATGAAGCTCCTCGTCACTGCAACACACAAATGTAAATTACAATCAACCTTAAGTTAAGTTGCACATTTTTTTTGTAACAAAGTGAAATGGGAACGGACATTTAAAAATTGTGAGAAAAACTTAGAAGAAGTGACGGAATTCATTACCAGCCTCAGTCCTCTAGGGGTTATGTTCCTGCTCCTGAGGGATGCAGATTCTAATCTAGTCAAGGTTGATGGATTTTTTAGGATGGAAAAATCCAAGGGACAAGTTCTCTGAGAGGATCTTAAAACTGTGGGTCTTGAGTTTGATATCCAGGCTCATAAAAGAACCTCAAGCATAAATTAGAGTCTACAAGCACAATTCATCGTCACCATCATCATCAAGGACAAAGCCCTAGTGGCCTATTCCAATCTTCAAAGAATTTCTATTTCCCCGTGAGGAATTTCTACTCCACTGATGGGGCTACCATCTCTATGCTCCTGTTGAGATATGCTCCCTTAGCTGATTAAGCCGAGTTTTAAGGTGCTACCTGCCTTTCCCTTCCAAGTCATACTTTAATTTTATATAAATTAAAGTGCAAGTAACACAATGAAGTATGTAATCAATGGTAAAGAAAAACATTTTGCCTGAACCGGGAATTGAACCCCAAACCTTCAGTTTTCTGTGCTGATGCTCTGACCACTGAGCAAATTCAGGCTACATTCCCATCCAGGCATAAATCCTCCCATTACCTTACTCTCTTGGCACCACATTCAATGCAATGAATCATCATTCATAAATACACAATGAATGGCTTCTAAATTAAGAAGACATGAAGGGACTCCACACAGCTAAAGCATTATTTATTAAATTAATATTGAGAAGCTAAAGCTATTACTTTGATATAACTAAGTAAATTAAAAGACACAACTAAATTATTGTAATCAATGGTAAAGGGAAGCCATTCATTGTGTATTTGTGAATGGTGATTCATTGTATTGAATGTGGGACCAAGAGAGTAAGGTAAAGGGAGGATTTATGCTTGGATGGGAATGTAGCCTGAATTAGCTCAGTGGTCAGAGCATCAGCATGGAAAGCTGAAGATTCGACGTTCGATTCCTGGTTCAGGCAAAAATGTTTCTCTTTACCATTGATTACAATAATTTAGTTGTGTTCATTAATTTACTTATTTCTATCAATATTAATTTGACAATGAGATATTTTTGATTTATAAATGAGTTAGAGAATGTTTTTATATCTCACCTCATAAAGTTCCATGTTTTCAAGATACCAGTTTCGAAGGTCTTATTTCACCTTCATCTTCAGTCAAACTCCAACTGTTGAAATTTTGCTGTTAACACTATCTAACTGCAAAATATAACTGTTGGAGTTTGATTGAAAAAGAGGCTAAACTTTTAAAACATTTGGAAAAATCCATTGGAATTGACAGTTTGGGAAAAGATATATATTCAGAACAACAAATTTAGATCCATGAATTTTGAAATTCCTGGTGAACAGGACTTGATCTCAAGGTTAATTAAATCAGCACCAAATGGTAACGTTATAGATTACGTTTAAATAACACTTTGGCTAGACCAGTGTTGACCTATGGTAGTGAAGCATGGACACTAAAAAGACAACATGAAAGCAGAATAACGGCTTGTGAAATGAGATTCATGCGCAAAACAGCGGGTTACACCAGATGGGATCGGAAAAGGAACACCGATATCTTAAAAGAATTGAAGACTTCGCCAATTTTGGAATATATTAAACAGTACCAACTAAATTGGAAACATCATCTAGAAAGAATGAGTTCAAATCGGATCCCCAAAGCTGTTTATAATTATATACCAAGAGGACGAAGATCAGTGGACCGTCCTATGAAACGCTGGAGGGAAAATTTTCTGTAGGATCGTAACAGGCCTTGGCCTAATACTTGGAAGGAAAAAGAAGAATAGATGAAGATTCCAACGAAAATCTGGTAGTCATGTTTTTGGCTGAAGATGAGAGGGGCACTTCTTGAAAATTGCAGTTCCCATGTTAAAAGACATGAAGTATGAGGTAAGATAAGAATTTATATAATACATTTGGGAATTTTTAACATTATGAGGTTTAATTCATAATAATTAAATGAATCGTGATTTCTTCTTACCTCATACTTCTATGTTTTTTTTAAACACAGCACTGCAGTATCAGTGACCATCGTCACCATCCTCGTGAAAACAGCTGAGGATGGTGACGATGGTCGCTGATACTGTAGTGCTGTGTTTAAAAAAAACATAGAAGTATGAGGTAAGAAGAAATCACAATTCATTTAATTCTTAAGATAAGAATTGATTTATTAGTGTTGGAGTTTGACTGAAGATGAAGATGAAATGGCCTTTGAAACCAGCATTGTGTAAACACGAAACTTTATGATGTAAGATATAAAAACATTTTCTTCAACTCACGCACAAGACACTTTAGTTGGCTAACTAGGAGTCTCTTTAAGGCAACAAACTTACTTGTTGTCATTTGCTGACATCCTAGGGAATAAGCATAACTAAATTAGCTTTGTTAAGTGACTCCCGCAAAGAAGCATCCTTCCCCACATCAAACAGATAGATAGAATTCATAAATGATAAATTTGAAGCAAATTTAAACATTTTGGAAAAATTTTGGAATATCTTGTGTAATGAATATTTCTAAGTTCTACAGAATAGCAGTGCACATGTGCAAACTTTAATGGAATTGTCATCAGATGTAACCACATATCTGTGCTTGTTTAAAAGAAATGGATACACACTAACCTTAACAACTAATAAATAGAGAGTCGTGAAATTTCACCTCATAACTCACAATGCCTTCTTCTTCTTGCTTTCATGTGATACACCTAGTGGTCTGTTACGGTCTCAATCCAACGTTTGAAGGGTCTGCCCAAAGATCTCTTGCCTGGTGACTGGTAATTTAAGATTTGTCGTGGTATTCTTGTTTCACGATTCTATTTATTAGTTATTAACTTGAAAAGCTCATAATGTTATTTTCAATAATTAATTTATAAAATACACTAACCTCCTATCTTTTGCATTGTATTGTAAGCCTATGTTTTCCCTTTACAGAGATTTAGACGCTCTCCCCCTACAGGGGAAGAATTTGAACCATACTAATTTAGTTACACTTGTTTTCGTATAGATGTCATTTTGAGTGGTCCATGATCAGCATTTCATCTCATATTGACATCTAGGAAACCAAGGTAGTATTGAGACGGAAAAATTTGATAAATTTTGCTTAGAGGCCTCTTCATTCAGGCTTAATGATTTTTTACGAGCCTGAAAATCTTCATACTCAGGACCCACGGCTTAAAGTCCCTCCCGGAGGACTTGCTCCTTGGATTTTTCCGTCCTAAAAAATCCATCGACCCCGGCCGGGTTTGAACCTGCGACCCTCGGGACCAGAGGCAAGATGCATAACCACTAGTCCACTGCAGCCGACCTAACCTCCTATCCAAAACCTAATAAAATAAATTACAAACATATTCATAAGTTAAATATAATATCGGCTGAGGATGGGAGGTACTCCTCTTGAAAACTGCAGTTTCCGTGTTAAAAAAACATGAAGTATGAGGTGAGATAAGAATTTACTCAATAATTCATACATACATATTACTTAAAATAAACTATAAACTAATCTGATGTACAAAAACTTGTTCCATCAGAATCTAACAAAATAAAATGGGTGATCCATTTCTTAAAATATGTTTTGAAATTAAATACGAATGTTGGTCATTCCAATTTCACAGATACATCCAGGCATCTGACAGCAATTTATAAGTGTTATCATTGAGAGGTAAATGCAATAATTTGTGTACCTGATAAATATTTAATAATACTGTAAAAAGATATAAGTATCGTTGAAAAATGTTTAAAACAGTATGAAATGTTAGTAAAACCAGAAAAAGTATGTAAAACAACAGTATTACATGAATGTAGTATGGAAAATCATAGAATGAAATATTATAAAATTTAGCCAATTTAAAAAAAAATCTTATTTATCTCAGATAAATGTGCCCTCATATCCTAAAATCCAAAATAGTTTATCTTCTCCGCTGTGGATTATATTTTTAATTTCAATCAGACTTTAAAATGTCCATTCATATTTAAAGAAAGTGACACTATGAAGTTTATTCTATTTAATAAATTGAGTTAGATTTAACAACTCACCTCATAATTGTAGACAATTCTACAATTATGAGGTGGGATTTAAAATGATGATTGCAAATACTTCAGCAATTCAAATTGGACTGATATATTTTATTTAGATAGCTTCTTTTTCCCAAATCATACAAAGTAACCAATATATTTTGTCAATCAATTTTTCTCCCCCTGATTTTATCAGTTATGCTAGGATCCCATCTAAATCTGATGCTATATACAGCTTCAAATTTTCTATCACCATTTCAACTTCTAATGCACTTGGTTCTGTGACTAGCACTTCTGCTGTCTGTAGATTATCCTCTTCAATATCCTGTTCTGTATGCACAATTAATAGTTAATTAAAGTAACTCTTCCATCTATTTAATATATTCCCAGAATCTGCAATGATATCCCCATTTTCATTACTAATTATGTTTGTTCTAGCCTGAAACCCTTTCTTCTCTATCTTAATTCCCTGATATAATTCTCTGATGTTCCTATTTTTGGCATTCATTTCAAGATCATTAATCTTTTCTCTCGAATATTCCCTCATTTTATTCTTTAATAACCTGATGGTTTCCTGTCTAATAGTACCTAATTTGCTTGCTTTGTTTTCTTTACAAAGTTGGCACATTCCTCATCAACCACTTCTTGTTTTTCCCCTTTTTTGAAAAACCAACATTTTCTGATGCTGACAATTTAGTAGTATCTCTTATAGCCTTCCATTCTTTATTTATATCAATTTCTTCTTAGTTTGCCTCATTCTCATTTGAAGATTCCAGTATTTCAAATCTATTATCAATTTTGATTTGATATTCTCACTCAAGTTTTTCAAAATCAAATTTTTCAGAATCATCTTTATCTTTCGTTCCTCTCATGAGTAATAGCCATTGTCTGATTTTTACCCGAATTGCAGTCTGCCCCTCTAACTGATCTAACATCGGTGATACTACTGTGCCAGCATTTGTCCACTAATACATGATCTATCTGGTTCCGAGTTTTGCCATCTGGAGACGTCCAGGTGTATGTATGAATATCCTTATGTTGGAACATTAAGCTCTTAACAATAAGATTCTTTGATGTGGCAAAGGTGACTAATCTAACTTCATTGTTGTTACAATCTTCATGAAGACTGAATTTGCCTATTGTTGGCCTGAATATATCTTCCCGCCCCATTTTTGCACTAAAATCTCCTAAGACAATTTTCATATGATATCATGAGAGGCTATTAAATATGCATTTTAATTATTAAGACGTTTAGTCTGTACATTCTTACCTCTTATGGTTGTTTTTATCGAACATATGTTTCAAGGCTTCTGAGCAGGGTTTAAAAACCCGGGTTTTTTAAAAAGAACTCAGTCCATATGGGTTATTTTGGGTTTAATCCCCCTCCCCCTCTGATAATTTAAAAGCTATACTACATTATATTAAATCCATATTTAGAATAAAATAATAATTTTGTACTATATATTTAAATTTAAATATAATATAAGTTTACTTTTTTAATATTAAAATAATTACATACATGCTCTTGTGAGAAATGAAAGGAAAAACCTGTTTAAACCAGTCCTAAATATGTAGAAATACATCGAGAAATTGCAGAAAATATTACTCAAATTTTGGAAAATATACATTTTTCTTTTTCCAAATCGTAGACCTTTTCCTAGTGTTTGTTGTATTTTGTTTCTGTCTCTGATCCGTGGCATGATCCTTGGGACTGCGAGCAATGTATAAGATACACCTTGAAGTGGGTTCCTAGCCCGTTTTCATGGCGTGTTTATTATTCGGGGCTTCCTCCCTAGGCTGATTGCCTTGACCCAGCTCCAGAGCTCAGCTTGCCCCATTTTATTTCGGAGTTGTCTCTCCTAGATGGGTTGTCTTGCAGGACTAACGAACCCCATCCGCCCATTTGTCAATCAACAAGGCAGTAGATGTAGAGTTGCCTCTTCCATCAAGTACACCGTACCGAAGGACTGCTTCTCCGCTGTATCTGCCGTTGATGTCTTCACCGTAACCCTGGCAAGGGGCCCTCACAAGGTACTATCAGCTGGGCAAATTGAGCCAAGATTTTCATGAGGTGTTACTCCTCCCACTCACCCTTTTTCAACCTGGCTTGGGACATAACCAAATTTATTATAGATAGACAAAAATATTGGAAGGGTCATATAGAAAAAATGGAAGACAACTGACTTGCAAAAAGAGCTAAAGAAGATAGACCAATGGACAGGAGAAGAACAAGAGGAAGACCAGTCAAGAGATGGATAGACAGTGAATGCACATCCAATACGTCTTCCTCCGAGGAGTGATTTTGGAAATAAACAGGATGAACATCCTACAAATTATGATTAAGAAGAAGAAGTAGTTATTTACAAAATTTTTTTGCATATGCAGAAACAACTGATATTTATTGGAAAAATATTTGATCGTATGGAAGCTGTAAAAACTAGTAGCCTATTTCTGATTCTGTAGAACTTTGGATAGACTTAATAGAATGTGCTGATCCTATTCAACATAGGATGAGTGAAGCTGTTTTACCAATACACTATCTTGAAAATATGATGAATCCTAAATATGTAGGAAAATGCTTATCTTCTGATCAATCAAATCAGGCTGAGTCTCAGTTGACAAGCAAACACCCTGAACGGGTCCATTTTTAGCCTTTAAAATTAAAGATAAATATATCCACCATGAATGTTTGAGGATGAGCTAATATAGAGCTTTAGGTCTGCCCAGTGGTGGTGTATTTTGGAGAAATGTTCTACAAATGAGAACATTACAGCTTTCTGTAACTTTTTGAATGGACTGACTAGTTGCCCAGCTCATTCAACATCAATAGAACGAGTGTTTTCAACCTTTGGATTAATATGGTCGAAAATGTTTAACAGGTTGGGTTGTGAAAAAGTAAAAAAATTAGTAGAAGTGCACAGATATCTTAATAATAAGGACAAATTAAAAGAATATGATGTTGAAGAGTGTGATTCTGATTTATAAATATATTTGTTACTACTTTTAATAACAGTTGTACATTGTGAATTAAATACACTGGTTGAAAGAATAATTTATCTTTATTATCTGGTTAGACTATTTATTTCTCTTTTTAGTATCTTGACTAATAATTATTTTTTACAAACAGTGTTAAAAATAAAATAAGTTCTGAAGTGGGTTTTTTTTTTTTTGGGGTAGTTGGGTGGGTTTTTTAAGTCGGCTTTTTTAAAAAAAAAACCCACTCGGGTTTTTTTTTGGGTGGGCGGGTAAGTAAACCCTGCTTCTGAGCCCCTCATCAGTGATTACAATCGCTGACGATGGGGCTCAGAAGACTTGAAACATATGTTCAACAAAAACAACTATAAGAGGTAAGAATGAGCAGACTAAATGTTTTAATTATTAAATAAACTTCTTAATGGTTTTATTATTCGTTTTTAAACACCTTAATGATGGACAAATTATATTTGAAAAGAAAAATATATACCTACACTGGGGTTTGATCCCAGGACCTTTGACTCTCTGTGTCAATGCTCTTCCAAGTGAGCTACCTAAGCCTCCAATCCAAACGTATATTTTCCTATCTACCTCAAATGCTATGAGCCGTTGCTACGATTTTTGCAAATGGCGGCTATTTTTCTTTTCAAATATAATTTGTCCATCATTAAGATGTTTAAAAACGAATAATAAAACCATTGAAAGAAGCACTACTGCCTTTATAAGTAATGTTTAAATTTTCAATTAAAAGTCTTCTTAATAAAGAAGCCGCCATTTGCAAAAATCATAGCAACGGCTCATAGCATTTGGGGTTAGGGAATTAACTATGTAGAAGAGAAAAATACACATTTGGATTGGAGGCCTAGGTAGCTCACTCGGAAGAGCATTGACATAGAGAGTCAAAGGTCCTGGGTTCAAACCCCAGTCTAGGCATATATATTTTTATTTTCAAATATAAACTTCTTAATGTTACTTCCTATTGTATTTAAAAAAACACATTCTAATTCTTCACAGAAATCATCCTTGATCTTGTCATCCTTATCTTCTGTGGGACCATGTACATTTACGATTACAAAATCATGTTGATTACCCTTTAGAATTATATAAGATATCCGATCGCTGACAAACTTAATATCTCGGATAGCTGAGAGGATCCTTTTTCGGACTAAAAAGCCTGTTCCAAATTCAGGTCTTGCTGCCCCCCGTCGTATAATGCAAAGCTTCCTGATTCCTGACTACCTTCTCCTGGCCATCTAACTTCCTGTAAAGCTACTATATCCAAGGGTGATTCATCAAATTCCTGCATTAATATCTCTAGTGCTCCGCTATTGTATAAAGTCCTAACATTCCATGTTCCTAGATACATGTCCCTGTGTCAGTCTGCGTTTCTTGATGATTATATGAAGGTGAATCAAATATAAACCGGAATTGTTTACAATTTTATTGAATTAACAAAAAAAAATACAAAACCACCACCTCATTTTTCTACATAGTCTCCTGCATTTCCAACACACTTTTGCCATCAAGTTGGCAACTTTTTGATGCCATCCTTGAAGAATGAGGGATGACGTGTAGTCAGCCAATTGCACACGAACTCCTCTACTGCTGCATTGTCACCAAACCGCCTTCCTCCCAGGTCTTCTTTCAGTGGCCCAAACAAATGGTAGTCACAGGGTGACAAATCTGGACTCTAAGGAGGATGTTCCAGAGGTGTCCAATGCATTTTCGTCAAATTTTTTTGTTCCTGGATGAGGAGCCGAGGAACCCACCTGGCAGACAATTTTCGGAATTTGAGTTCATCACTGATGATAGCTTGAACACTTCCAAAGCTTATTCCAATGTGTGAAGCAATTTCAGAAATTGTTACGTGCCGATCCTCCTCAATAAGGTCCCATACAGCACGAATGTTGTCTGCAGTGATGCTTGTTCGTTGCAGTCTTTGGTGGGCCTCATTTTCCACTGAATCCCGGCCCACTACAATTTTTTTGCGCCAATCATACACCTGCATCTTCGAAAGGGTTGCTTCCCCGAACTGCGCATAAAGCCTTCTAAAAATTTCAGAAGGTTTAGTGCCTTCTTTCGCCAAAAACTTAATAATAATGCGTTGCGCAACAGACGCGTGTACCTCTTGCTCGCTCATGGCGTACTGAAGCAAGTGGCCGCTCTTCGGAGTGCGACACATCAAGATCCCTACTCCAGACACCCCCACCAACTTCCCCTACAAACCGCAACCTTTGCAGTTTGCTACCAGAGCCTCCAGATACAAATTCCGGTTAATATTTGATCCACCCTCATATTTTTATGGTGAAAGATCGTTACTCTTTCGACCAAGGTACTATTTTCATCTGGCTTATCACCTTCGACCTATCCGGCATGTGTAAAAGCATATAATATACATCAAGTAATTATTTTGATCATATTTGGCGAGTTAAAACCAACTTTGACCATTGGATGTTCATTCATTTTTTTCTTGCTCAGAGCACAGTTAAAGACAGAATAATACACTCACCAGGTTCAGAACAAAGATGTGAATGTCTTTCATAATATTTCTCCATCACCATCCTCGCTAACAATGAAGGTGACAAGTCTATTTCCTCAGATATTCTTAACAACACACCCACGTCTTCTCCGTGTTGTATAGCTGTCATGTATCTGCAAACAACAATATATTTTTCATATCACAATCATTCAGAAAAGCCATCTGTTGACTAAATAGAGTTAATCAAAATAGTGTTCAAAATGATTGGTATCGATTCTCCATATGTTCGCTCCTGCATCCAATGATCAGCATTTGGTAGCCTTCCTTCATATATCTCCATTATATCACGTGTCCAGAATAAAAAAAAAATGTAATAATATCCATAGCATGACAGGCCAAGAAGGCTGACTGCTGGCCTCACATACAGATTTGTTATTTGAGAGGTAGACGATAATGGTGCCAGTATAGATTTGACATGTGGTCAGCATTTTAAATGCCCAAGCCATTACAACTAGTTTTCTCAATCTGGAGCCACAATTTATTGTAGCTACCTAAATTCCTTACAATGCTGAATTCCATACTGGTGAAACTCAATTAGAAAATTTCTTCCCCCAAGAGAACTTGAACCACTGCATATCTGCACCAAGGCTTTAAGCCTTAAACCACTCAGTTTGGGCATGGAACCTTATTACATTGTGATGTTTTGTTGATCCATTGTTGAAATTACTATATTTGAATTTTGTGGCCAACAGCAGGACTCCTTATAAGCCAATACGAGTAGGATTCAGGTCATGTACATCCAGCAAATTACCTCTCTGGATGTGCTTTTGAGAGAAAGCATTTTCCAGATACGTCAATTCTAGAAAAATCTGATTGACCCTCAAGGCTTCCATTCAGAAGAAGTCTCAACTGGGCAGCTAGAATTTTTGTACCCTCACATATATAAGAAGTTGCGAGGGGCGGACAAGACAGTTTTGTCTAAATAGTGGACCAGTGAATTGACAAGAAGACGTTCTAAGTGAAACTGTTAACAAATAGAAAGAACAGGAATGACAAATAAATTGTAAAATTATTTGTGAAGTATAAGTGAAGTAAATAAAGTGATTTATTTAGTTGGCAGCATCGACAATGTCACGCAAAAGCGACGAAACTTAGATCTGCATAAAAATCAAGAAATATGAGGTGAGTCAAAATATCCAACTCATTAATAATTAAATAAAGTGAATTTAATCAAAATCAAAGTGGGAGGTAACACTATGAGGTATTTACATTTATGAATGAGTTAGAGAAAATGCTTTAACATCTCACCTCATAAAGTTGTATGTGTTCACGAAACCAGTTTCAAAAATATAATTTTACTTCCATTTTCAGTCAAACTTCTACTGTTGAAATTTCGCTGTTAACACCATCTTCTGAACTGCCATCTGGTGTTGATTTTATGAACTCAAAGATCAAATATTTGATTGAATTTTTTATATTCCCAGCGAGAATAATTTGATCACCTAGTACAAAAAATCGATACCAGATGGCAGTTCAGAAGATGGCAAAATTTTGACAGTTGGGGTTTTGACTAAAGATGGAAGTAAAATTATACTTTTGAAACTGGTTTCATGAAGACATGCAACTTTATGAGGTGAGATGTTAAAGCATTTTCTCCAACTCATTCATAAAAATAAAGTGAAGTTGGAAATGTTGTGTAAATATCTATAGTGTTTGTTTAAAAAAATTCCATCTGAATAAATGTATGGTCACACATGGAAATACATTATATAATGTAAACGGACACTTAATGACAAATGAGGGAAATTTTGAAGAAGTGGCTGGATTCAAATACCTAGAAACAATAATTTCAAATAGGAAGGATGTGCAGAAAGAAATTAAGCATAGGCTCAATTTTGAAAATGCATGCTATTATGCATTACAGAGACTCTCGTCATTCCAACTTCTCTCAAAAAAATTGTTAAAATGAAAATATATAAAACTGTTATTCTCCCAGTTATATTATGGATGCAAAACATGGACTCTTACTTTCCGGGAGGAGAAAAAATTACGAGTATCTGAGAGTAAAATTCTTAGGAAAATTTTTGGACCAAAGAAAGATGAACAGACAGGTGAATGGAGAAGATACATAACAGTGAGCTACATGATCTTTATAGGAAACCAGATGTAATAAGAACAGTTAAGTCTCGTAGACTGCGATGGACAGGACGTGGCACGAATGGGGAATGAAAGAGTTGAATGGAAGATTCTTGTAGGAAAACCAGAGGGAAAACGCCCAGTTGATATGAGGTGGGAGGATAATATTAACCATGATTTGAGGGAAGTAGAATATACAGGAGCTGATTGGAAAAGATTAGCTCAAGATAGAGATGTATGAAGAGCTAACGTCCGCATGGCCATAGTACCAGTGGTGCGATAAAATCTAAGACCTTTATGTTTGAGAAAAAGTAATTACAGATTTAAAATTAACATAGAAAAACTGATGCATAAAAAATTAAATATCAAGAGAAATAGTATACTGTTGCACAGAGTAATGACAAATATTTTACCTTCTGTATAAATCTTCAGTCATTGTATTAAACTTCTGATGATTTTGCTTCATTTTCCTCTGATATTCCAGAGAATAGATACTTCCAAGTGTATATTCTGAAACACTAAGATAATGGTTTCTTCATACTTTTCAAAATATCTCAAGAGAAATAGTAAGTTTATACAGAGTGAAAATTATTTAAACCGACAAACTCTGGGAAGTTGTAGGGGACACCAAAACAAATATTTTTCCCTAATGTCATTTTTTCCTATGAGGATTATTTAAGCCGGTAGAGGAAGATTTCTCTAGCGGCAAATTAATTAACCAACAAACACTTTTGCATTTTTTATTACCAAGAGACAACACATTAACACAATGTAATTAGTTAAACTACAGTAGAGGTTAAAAAAATGCCTCCATTGACATGTAAACAAAGGTTACACC
Source organism: Diploptera punctata (assembly GCA_030220185.1). NCBI lineage: Eukaryota > Metazoa > Arthropoda > Insecta > Blattodea > Blaberidae > Diploptera > Diploptera punctata. Next base: position 3,479,077 of record JASPKZ010000839.1, on the reverse strand, counting down.
GGCGGATCATGTTCTGTCTAACATGGGCAAAATCTCCAGGAGTATCGTTAATTGCTCCTGCTGCTGCTACTATCCAGGCAACCAGATCCTTTTCTGATGCAACAGGAGTTGTGTAAACAAGGTTGAGCATCTCTCACCACACAAAAAAATCGAGCAGACCATGGTACAGGACCACCTCTGCCAATTAACTTTTCTGAAAATCGTTGCTTCAAGAATCAACGAACATGATTACTGAAATGTGCCGGCACTCCGTCATGTTGGAACCAAATGCGTTGTCTTGTAGGAAGCAGGACATCTTCCAGCAATTCTGGCGAGAAAATTGTAATAGTGCCTGCCATTTAATGGCCTAGATAGGAGATATGTCTCAATAATTCCCCAACAACACCGGCCCACACATATCAGTGAACTCACTCCAGGTGTATCGCTCCATTAATAAACAGATACAATTCACTACTACACTGGTGGACAAAACAATTCCTACCATCAACAGCAGTTGCAGTCATAACAACTGAAGAGTGTAATATGCCCTCTACCAGTTTAAATAATCCTCATAGGAAAAAATGGCATAAGGGAAAAACATTTATTTTGGTGTCCCCTACAACCTCCCAGAGTTTGTCGGTTTAAATAATTTTCACTCTGTATAATTGTGTGTGTTCTAATACCATCCACTGCATATTACATGAAAATAATGTTTTCTTTTTAAGGTTTATCCATTCAAGGATTCTATGTCACACATTATCTATATAAATTTTAATGAAAAAATGCAAAAATTATTGTAGCAGCACCTGAATGTTTTTTTTAATAAATGTGATAACTGCCTTAGAATTGAAGGAGATGTTGAAGTAAAACACATCTAAAATATGCCACATTATCACTGCAACATGACTATTGTGATGGCTACAGAATAGCCAACTTATGAAACAAAGCTAACAAAAAATGATTAAGTATCTAAGTATCTAATCTAACTAACCTAACGTGAATAAGCATGTTGGTAACTGACTATAGTAAAAACGTGAATAAACATATTTAAAGAGAAACATATAGCCTGGAATTTTGGCTTTCTATGCTAATGCTCAACCACTGAGCTACCTGAACATTCAAGTCTAAATGCAAATTTTTCTCTTATACATTGTTAATTCCCGTATGTCAAATGTTATGAACCGTTATTAGATCATGCAAATGGCAGCTTCTTGTTTAAGAAGACATTTATTGGGAATTTAAATACTACTTTATAAAGCCAGTAGGGCTTTTTTCAATATTTTTATTATTAATTTAATACTTCTCACTGAAGGATAAATTATATTTAAAGAGAAAATTGTATGCTCATACTGGCTTTTGAACCCAGGACCTTTGGCTTTCTAGATTGGAGTGCTCAGTTGGTAGAGCATTGGCATAGAAAGCCAAAGGTCCTGGGTTCAAACCCCAGTCTGAGCAAATATTTTTCTCTTCAAATATAATTTGTCTTTCAGTGAAAAGTATTAAATAAATAATAAAAACAGTGGATAAACATGTTTGCAACCATATCACTAGTATGATTATTATTCTATAAGCTATCAGTAACAAGTGATATAGTTGGAACTAGTGGTTTGTTGCAAGATCCATAGACTGATACCTGCCAGAGAAGAGCCAACTGTTTATACAGGAAAAGAAAGCACTGAATGGGATTGGGTAAGGGAAATGATTACCATGTTCTGCATTTGATCCAAATTTTTAGCCTTAACCCTGGGTGAACACACTACTCTGAAATAGCTAAGATTATCAACTCCAACCTTAAATTGTGTGAATAAAACATAGACATGAAGCATATCACAGCATAGTTGGTTAAGGTAATATGCCATAAGCCAGAAGGTCAGTGATTCAAGTTCTGGAGGGAAAATTACCTAAACCATCTTGTGGCACAATGGCCCTAGGGTTCAACTCAGCCTCAATTGAAAATAAGTACCAGATTTATGTTCCAAGGGTAAAGGCAGCCATCACCCAGGGCTGACATTATCTACAAAGGTGGAAATTAAACCTCTTATTACTCCCCTGGATCTCTTTACAGTTTTTTCTCTAACACACATATGTCAATGGATTAAAATGAAAGCTAAAAGTAAGTCATAATCTTATTTGTGTGATAGTGATGATACCTAATTATCATAATAACAATATGTTTGAAAAAGTGATTTTTGCAACAAACTGATAACATGATATTTTTCTAATACTCTTTGAGTGAAATTTATTATGATATTTTAAAGGTATCCTAGATCACATTTATACATCTCTTCCCCTTATTGTATTTCTATTGCTTCAGTCAGTAAAAGACATGCTGTTGATATATGGGTTATGTTTAAATAAAAATGTATACATGTTACAAAATTAAAGTATCAATTCAATAATTAATTCTTGATCCTCATTTAAACAATAGATGGAACTGAAATATTAAATAACCAACATACCAAGCATATTTCTTCTTCAAATACATTTCACATTTTCGCCCTGAACCATTAAATGTTTTTATTGATTTCAAAATATCATTATACAATTCAACCTTCATGTTATCAAGCTAAAATATATTCCTTCAGTTACTGTTAACGTCACTAACTCGACGATCATGCGAAAATAAATTCAAATGTAGACATTTTGCACAAACGCAGATGACCAACTGTTACGATTAAAAGCATAGAGAACCGAGATTAAAAGTAGTTAACATAGGGAACCATAGAGAACGAGGTAGCTCTTTACTTTACATACCTCTATGGTATCATCATCATCATCACTATGTGACAGCTATTGGCGCTGTCCAGTGTGCCTTTCCTGGGACTTGTGTTTGTCCCTTGTCGGCGAATTCGCGTGTGTATTCTGTATTGGGTTCAGCTGGTATACCCTAGCCTACACGGCGATTTTATGGGGATTTATTTTATTGTTTGAGTAGTGTGAGATTTATATGGATATTGTTGCCAAGGCGAATAGATCTCGCTTGATTGGGGCATCGGAAACCGTGTCGCTGAAGAGCTTGGCTCGATTCAGGACCGGAATGAGCCACGCCACTCTGCGCTCATCATTCTGACCTTGGTTGCTACATGCTAAGTACTATGGATTATTTATTTGGTCGAATATGTTTCTATGTGTAGTACGCCATTGTGGAAGGTGTCCTATATTGCGTACTATTGGGTTTTCATGATCATTTATGTTTTGAAACATGGTGGTGACCCTTTCTGATATGATAGTATCAATATATGGCACCTTCGTGGCCTCGTGCATCTCTGTTATCCTTGTGTAACGCGGGGCCGAAAGTATGATTTTTAGACACTTGTTTTGCAGTATCTGTAGTTTCTTCTTGTGGCATTTCGCAAGGATACTCAGAGATTCACAGCCGTACAATAGCATACTACGGATCACAGCCACATATAATGTGAGCTTGATCCTACGGGACAGTGACGGCGACTTGAAAAACGGATATAATATCGCTATGCCTTGATGGGCTCTGGTTATTATATGATCAACATGGGCTCTAAATGTAAGCCTTTTATCCAATATTAGGCCTAAATATCTGACAGAAGTTTCTACTGGCAGAGGTTGTACACCCATAGTGAGCTGGATTGGACATGGAAAGTTCGATTTGGAAAACAGGACGACTTGCGTTTTCCCAGCATTTAGTTTAATGTTCCAGGAGCAAAACCATTCATATATTATGGTTATTGCTCGCTGGAATGTTGCAAGTCTGTGAGGAATGGATTTAAGTTTGGATTGCATGAATAGACAAGTGTCATCAGCAAAGGAAGCTATTTGGAGTGATGGAGGTGAAGGTAGGTCAGAGACATATGGGCTTCGTATCAGATTTATTTCCACTCACAGAGACATAGAAGGTTCTATTTCTCAGATAAGTGGAGATTATTTTGAACCTCTATGGTAGCTACAAGTTTGGAGCAAATGAAAAAGGTCAAGAGATAGAAATATTGGCACGCTGATGATTTACGACATTGTTTATGTACCTTTTATAATCGTATATATATCATCCCTATTAATATCTAATAGGGAGATTTGGATACAATTTTTGGTTCGACAAAGTAGTAATGCTGATCCACATTCTCTATGATGCTGGTCAACGTCATTCTAAAAATAAATTGAAGTCAGCCTTTAAACATACTTCTTGGCCCAATAAACTTTCATTTACAGTTTATCGATTGTAGACGAGAGAATCGATCAAATAAATCGAATTGCTTATTAATGTTTTCTAATGCCACCTACTGCACTTTTCATGCTTCGGGTTTCTCCTTGGGCGAATATATGGCGTTAATGTTGTATATTTTCAATTTACTCACCATTTTACACAGATTATGCATTCTTGCATTGTGTACAGAGAAGAGTGTAGGATGGGCGTAAGCGGCGTAAGTTAGGATGTCCATAATAGTTTCAATCTAAAAAGGGGCATGTACAAAAAATTAAAGGTAAAACCTGGGACATTTTAAAAAAGGCAGACACAAAAAAAATATATAAAAGGAAGTTAAAAAAATTGTATGAAACAAATTATATAAATTGGATATATAAGTTATGCCTATTTTTTATTGCCCATTAAAATTACACCACGTCTACTCTATTTTATTATTATACAAAACTTTCCTCGTTAGAGGAGTTCCTCAAGGACAAAGTGATACAGACAATTAATTTTCTAAATTGATGAAATACATTTTAAAAAATTCAACTTGTAGGCCTGATTGTATACATACTATAAAGTAGTAATGTAAATATGGTTTCTTAAAATTGAAATTGATCCTCTAATGGCGGCGATGGCAATTTTAGAAAGATACACCCTGTCCAAATCTAAGGAATTCCAAAATTTGGCTAAGAATCCTGGTATATAGTCCATGAGGGCTAACTTGTCTAGAATATTTTAGAAAGAGAAAGAAAGTACTCGCCATCTTCTTTCTCACTCATACACATATATCTTCACGGTGGCAGCGGTAGGGCAGACACTCCCTGTAGTGAACATAGATCAGTGGTGGCATTCCCTTCTTCTAAAGATTCTTCCTGGCAAGTTTCTATGTCTTCATTTTCATCGTCGTCGGTATCGTCTAAATTTATTTCAAAACGATCGCAAATTTCGTCCATTAAACCGTCTGCCTGCCAATATGACTCATCAATCTTTGCAGTGTGTTCACACGCTCTTCTCCAATATTCTGCAGTCACTTTTAACAGAGCACTCTGAACCAGTCGCCACTGACAAAAATTACCTGACACAAAAGTGACTTGACGGAAGTGGGGGGGGGTGGAATTTTTCTAGCATTCTTAAGTAATTTTACAAGGGTAGCCCATTGTGTTTTGCGATGGGTGGAAGAACAGTTCTCTAGACAAGGATAGCAGAAATCATGCCAACTTAGTCCTCCTCCACTTAGTACCTCTTGCCCCAATCATCAATCCTGTGACAGTTATACTATATAGTTGGTATTTATCTTTGTGATGGTCAATTGTTGGCTCATATATGGCTTTCTTTTCAGAGTCAACTTCCTCAGGTTGGCCACTATGAGTCTCAAAACGAATTGTGGGATCAAATATCATACCAATTTTAGAAGATGGTCTAAATGAAATAATATCTATTCGTCTGTTACTCCCATTAGTGGCCACACCATGAAATTCCTCATAAACTGTGTATCCAAAATCTCGCAAGGCTTCTGCCATCATATTTCGAATAGTGTGGTGCCGAAAGTTTCTCAGTGATTCTCCAAACGGACAGGCCCCAATGACGTGTGCAAGGGTTTCGTACTCTCTGCGACAACGTCTACAGAGGGTACCGTCCCTAGACCTACCCGGCAAAGTACGCACCGCCGATACATTGGCTTGCATTTTAACCGCTCCCCCCCCATTAGGAACAAGACAATCCCTGATAGACTGGTAGATGCATTGCTGAACTTCGATGATTTATGTATTTCACCAAGTTGTTTATTTTCTTTTGAAATTCTGTCATAAAATGAAGTACATGATATATCGTTAAAATGTGTGTTTTTTTTTACCATGAGCAATGCCTTTACTGTTTCAATTTTCATTTCTTTTCTCTCTCTCTCTCTCTCTCTCTCTCTCTCTCTCTCTCTCTCTCTCTCTCTCTCTTTTTTTTTTTTTTTTTTATTTGACCATAGTGCATAGTGGTCATACAACTGGCGCTATCTAACGTTCATATTTATAATTACATAGTAAAGAACAAAACGAAAGTCGCCATTCATAAATACATTAACAAAGCATTGGGCGCATTCAGCGGGCAATAAAGCGCTTTGGCAAAAATGGCTGCCACTTGCAGCGGGAATTTAAGGAGTTTCTTGAATGAACCGCTGCATGCAGCGGAACCGCCACATTTCAATTTGTTCATTGGCTCATTACTCATATTACTACGCGATGCTATTGAAATTAATCATAATACTAAGAGATATAAGGAATTTACGATTTATTTTAATGTATGTAATTTATGAAATTGACGAATAGATCGTTTAAAATAAAATATTATTACGAGAAAATTTGTATTTTTTTTAATTATTAATATATCAGACAGCTCCGTGACGCAAGCGATTAGACGTTCGCCTCTCACCGCTAGTGTCTCGAGAACTTTATTTATAATACTTTGTGTTTTAGTAAGAGTAGCTTTTTAACGTCATTAGAGTCTCGGTCACTATACGTGGATTTTGTAGTGGAGGAAACGGAGCTACGGCAGGTTCTTTCGAGGTTTCTCCCATTTTCCCTACCACAATTTCATTCCACCTTTCCCCATTTTCATCTCATCCATTTCGTTTATCAGTTGTAGTCAGCCTGCACCCTTGTTAATTACAGACCTCTATAAATATAAGGGCTTAATCTAATTTCTCGATCTGACCCTGAGTTGGACACAACTTGATATGATTTTATTATATTAAAATATCACTCCTGCAAATTCCCTATATGATATATATCTTGCTCCTTCATCATCACATAATATTTAATAACTACACTAATAGTATTGCCAGGTGGACTGTAGGGAAAATTTTATTCAATTGTTCAGCCATTTCTTACATAAAATTTTACACTTTTAGGCCTATATTTAAATCTATGAGGATTAGGGTTTACATTACAAAACACAGGAAATATAGGCATATGTGCAAAATTAATGTAAGTAATGGAAGACATGGCCTAAATACAGCAACGAATCAATTGTATAAAGGAAGGCATCATTGTATTTTTTCAACCTCAAACATACTTCATCTTTATTTTAAATTTGTCAAGGAATAGGAATGAAAACAAAGAAAAATATCAATTTATGATAATTTAAATACAGTTTTCTTAATAATTGATTAATTTAATTTTTTTTGCATCATCTGAAAATATGAATTACTTATAAGAGTAACTACCATAATCTTTGTGGCTAAAGTAAAACCATAAAATGATATGTAATTTCCAACCATATATTTGAAATTCTGTCATAACAGCAGCCAATTACAGATAACCCCTCACTCACCATACTTCAAGACTTTATTTAATATAATCTCTAACATTAACAATGCCACTTTCTTAGTAAAGTTAATTGTTACACTAAACAGTATATCACTGAATCATTTATACTATATGAAAAACATTTACCACCGAGAATAATGGTAGTATACAGTGAATAGCAATATCCCATAAGAGAGACTACATGCATTTGAATTAAAAGATATAAGACCACATTTCATTTTATGATAAATTGGGAATTAAAGTGAAAATTATTCATACCTGGTTCAAGTAATTGCTCTCAGTACGTATCTCAATGATAGGACATACTCGTAGTATATAAAGTTGGAGATTAAATAATGGATCAGCTGTGATTAAAATCCTATGTTGAGTGCAATTTTTTCTGTTAATACATTAGCCAACTCTAGCTATAATTTTATTTTATTAATGCAGACTACACTTGAGTATTTGTATCTTCACTGGTCAAATTTAGATAAGAATTCTAGAATATAGTAATATTTCAATTCAATTTATGGCCGATACTTCACAAAGCTCTTTATTTAGAAAAGACTACAAATATAAGATACACAGTTCATCTCTTTGTCCATTCCACAATTTTCTTATTGTGTTACATATTTAAAGAAGAGTACAAATGTTCGTTTTATCTGTAGAGAAAATTGGTTCGACAACCACTGTAGCACTTCCAGAAATGACCCCATGAACACAATCATAAGATTCTAATTTATTTTATATATCTTGAAATTAAAAATTATAATTGACTTTGAACCAGGTATTAGCGAATGAAACATCTGGGGATATAATTTTCATAAGTAATGCCACGAGTGATTTCCAAATTATCGATAAATTCACGACTCACGAAGTGAGGAGTGAATTTATCTAGAGAATTCGGAAATCAATAGTGGCATTTGTTAGGACTATTTAACGAATAAAATTAAGTTGTTTACTCACAAATCATTGTTTAACTATGGTTATTTTAAAATATTTATATATTTAATGTAAACGGCGATGTTTGAAAACAAATCAGAAATGTGAGGTTATGTTCATTCACTGCTGCTTGATCATATCATATTATTTATTGCCAAATAAGATCGCAATATTGTAAGAGTGCACCCAAGTGGAGAAATAATGAAACACATCAAACTATATATCATAATCAACATTACGGGTTATTCAATTATTTTTTTAGTAAACAACTCAGTAAAATCAAGGAATATTTTCATTATTTGCTATATTCAATGTATTTGTTGGAGAAAAATAATGCTTTGACCTGTTCAGAACATTAAAAAGGAGGAGTTCCTTTATCACAAAAGCAGGAGCTGATAAAGAGAAACGATAAAGAGCGAGGTGAAACACGACTGTCATTGCTTGTAAAACAACATTCATTGAAACGTGATTGGTCATTGACTAGCATTTGTGGCATGAGGACAGCGGGACATTTTCCAAAAAAAAAAACAGGACTGTCACGGGAAATACGGGACGAAAGGACATCCTAGTGTAAGCTTATATAGTATGAAGGTGTGTTTTATGAGGGATGATGATAATGAAGAGATGGGAGAAGGTGAAACCCAATGCCCGCACGTAGTCATAATAAAAACATTGACTCGTCAATAACACGATGATCTAATGAAAAGAAGAGGTTTTAATAGTAAATTCTTGATGTTGATAAGAATCTTAAAATTATCACTGTCTTTAGTTTTACTTAATATATCACTTATGTTCGTCTAAAAGGGTTAACCACCTCGAATAACTCGTATATTAATGTCCAGATGTAAATAATACAAAATTAGTACATCAAACATAAATTGTTTATAGACAAAGACGCTATGTTTATACTGAATGAATCAGCCAATAACAATGGATGCAGCTGTTTCTTCTGTCTGCAGCCTACTTTTACTCCGCTGCTATAGCTACAAGTCCGCTAGAGCGCTTTATTGGCCGCTGAATGGTATGCCTGGGCATACTGCAGATAAAGCGCTTTTGCAGCGCTTTGGCCGCTGAATGCCCCCATCATCCCAAAAGCGGGACATTTGAGCGTCCCCAAGAAAACTTTCAGGACAGCGGGACATTTTCCAAAAAAAAAAACAGGACTGTCACGGGAAATACGGGACGAAAGGACATCCTAGTGTAAGCTTATATAGTATGAAGGTGTGTTGTATGAGGGATGATTATAATGAAGAGATGGGAGAAGGTGAAACCCAATGCCCGCACATAGCCTACTGTGGAAAAGCACCAATGGGGCATCCCAATCCTACAGACAACAATACCATGTGCGTTCTAAACATATGTATTGTACACTCAATTGAACCCAGCAAGTTACCACAGACCTTATGGGTATGCCAGTGTCCCCCTACCTACAGAGGGTACATGTTGCCAAACTCATAATAACGGTATTTGTTTGTTAAGGAGGAGTGGAGCGGCAAGGTTAGCAGTACTTTTTCCAAATCTATATACCATACATTTAAAAAACAGTTTTTCTTTTACGGCATGCAAACTAGTTTTATAGTAAATATGAGAGTCGACACTTTCACACAGGATAGTACAGATCCGCAAGAGCTCAGTAACAAGTGGTAACTTTTTTTCTTTAGGGCCGGTTTCACCAACACAGGTAACCGTGTTACCGGTGAATTAAACGGAGCGTTTCCCAGCTTCACTACAATTTGCGTTTCACCAACAACAGTAACTTTTCACCGGGAGTTATTTCGTCGTATTTCGTTAGTAAACCGTAACATGACCGTAACCGCACGAATTTGGTCGGTAGAATCGGAGGGTGATATATAACGGAGGGTGATTCCTATATTAAAATGGCGTGTGAAAGACTGTACATTTTTAACATTGAAAGTGAATATGGTTTTAATTATTATTTTGAAGGCCAATTGCATTGAAAATACTCTAGTTGGGTAGAAGAACTGTGTGAATAGTTTGAAAATTACGATTACAGTGATATCGCAGACTTTCGAAGATACCAGGCCTGTGTACCTGATAGGCTACTGTACATTTGGATCATCGGAGAGATAAGTTTATTTCATTATTGAAACTGACTTTATTGATGTATAATACCAGTACTTTACACAATGAATTACTAATTTTATTCACTCATGCTTATATATTTAAAACCAAGTTAGTATCGGTACAAAATAATGTCAGGTTATGTTTATTATTTGACTATTTTTTAACAATATGTTTAATTACTGATTACAGAATATATTTTAGAAAGTATTTGAGTTTTATTTCATATTCATAATACTTTGAGTTCTTAAATACAGTTGGCCTATTTTTGTTAAAATTGTTAGCAAATAATATAAATCTAGTATGAATACTGTCCTATTATATAAAACAAGTCAGGCATAAATACGAGTACAAGTAAGTTTAATTCGTTAATGAAAATTACTTTATTCATGTATAATACCAGTACTTTACACAATGAAATTACTAATTTTATTCACTCATGAATACATATTTAAAACCAAGTTAGTATCATTACAAAATAATGTGAGGTTATGTTTATTATTTATGGACTATTTTTGAACTATATATTTAATTACCAATTACAGAAATATATTTTATAAAATATTTGGTTTTATTTGACATTCCTAATATTTTGGGATATTAAATACAGTAGGCCTATTTTTGTTGAAATTGTTAGCAAGTACCGTAATTTAAATCTAGTATTATATACCTATTATATAGAACAAGTAATGAGATCCTAGGTCTAAATACAAATATTTCTAGAGATAATTTCCAAAAATGTGTTAATCTTAAATGCCTTGTAGATAATCAGTACCGGTAATATATCTGACATCCAAGAAAATTTTCCTGTTATTTAACGTTAGAGCAGTGGGAATTATACTAAAATTGTATAGTGGTCTAACATATATTGTCATTAATTGTAAGATCAAGTATTTCTCTGAAAACATGTTCCAGAACAGAACAGTCATTATATGCAATGCAGCAGTTTCTCTATTATTTGATTTTATTATTCTAATTCTGTAATACTACTTTTCGGCTTTCCCTACTTTTCTTTAAATAATATGTTTTGACGAGTCTTAATATTGTAGACTACACACCTGTAGCACTAAAAATAATTAATGAAGTAACTGCAGATCAATGATAACATTTGATATATCAGCATATGCAAATCTATGATACACAGAAGTTACAAATTGTAAGAAATGCAAGTTACTAAGCATACAGGGAAAAACTGCACTTAAACTAGCGTCAAATATTTTCAAAGTCCTATAGATTAACAGTGCGCATGCACCAGAGTTTGTAGAGCCACCGATAACCCACAATCGAACCACATATTGATTATCATCCTCGATTACTATCCGTCGCTATGAAATTTAAATGACCAATATTTGCAATAAGTCCCCAAATCTATGTTATAAAGATATATTAATAATATTAAAATTACCAAACTTTATTAAAAATGGGTGTACACTTACTTATCGCTCCCTAACGCTGATCCAACAGCGATAACCCAAAACAGCGATAGAAAAATCATAGACTAAGTAATATACTCTGTGGAGAAAATAGCAGTTAGCATCACAATATTGTCTAACAGTGTCATAATATTGTGATTTGCATATTTAAATAAATACTTCAAAACTGTCTAATAATGTTATAAAATTGTTTGAAAAAGTTTAAAATAATAATAAAGTAAAGTAAAAGTAAAGTGATCCCACAACAGACCCGGAGGCCCTTGGGGTAGTAGGAGGTTAAGGCTCCCACTTTTTTCTAGACAATCGGCACTTTATGTCAGCCGGGTTGTCAGCCCTGCGTGACGGCCGCCTTTACCCCCAGAACAAGCGTCTGGTACTCATTTCCGTTAGAGGCTGAGTCGACCCCAGGGTCATAGTGCCGCCAGAGGGTTTGGGTCAGTTTAAAAATCCTGACCCCAACGGGACTTGAACCCTCGACCCTCCGGCTTGTAGCTCAGTGCCTTAACCACTACTCTACGGCGTGCTCCCCTTAAAATAATAATAATGTTAGTAAATACAAAAGAAGAGCTATAGTTTACAATAATATAACTGAAAAATCAAGCGCTAGTAAAAGTGCAGTTGAGCCAGCATTCAGTAATCCTTATGTATTATACACCAGTGGTATACTATGTTGATTGTGAAATCTATAATTTTAATTATTGATAAAATAACTTCAGCTAGTTATGAATAATTCACTTGTACTGCTATATGCGTGTATTATGTGAGTTGATTTGTACAACACAATAAGTTTATATTACATGTTGCTTTTTTTTTTTTTTTTAGAAATCAAGCCATTTCTCCAATAAATCAGCTGCTCCTGGCTTTGGACAATGATTAGATAAGTTGTTCGTCATTCAGGAGGGGACAGGAGATCAACAGTCCTAAGATTGTCTACCGAGTCAGTTGTGTCATTGCAAGTTCTCGACTTCAAGCTACATCCCTAAAGACCGGATGTTCAATGGATTACACAAACAAAGAATAAAGATCTGGTGATAGTGTTGCAGAATACTTCAAGTAACTTGAAATACTACTTCTCTTTAAAAGTGAAGGCTATTTGTAAATCAAATATGAAATTTTGTGACTAGGTGACCTGGAAGCAGCAATGACAGCAATATATTTAATAATTGAGTAAAAAATTATGAAGAACAATTTATGGCAAATTATAACATTTGCAACTATTAAGTCTAACAGTTATAAATATTTATACACATCAGTCTTAAACTTAGAAAAGCTTAAAAATAACTCACCTAGCTTACATTTCTCACATTGTAAAATGTAACGTTAATGTATTTCTGTCTTCTTTGTACACACTTGCAGACAACATGTACAATGAATCTTAAATCAGAATGTTGAAGGTTACTGAGAAGCTCTCCAGTTCTAGGAAGTGATATAGGAATGAATTTAAAACTGATTAATGAATTTCATATTATGGGGCTACTGATGTTTTACACAATATTTTAAGATATGCAGGTGAGCAAGTACTTCAGGATGTTCTTAACCTCAATTTATTTGTATTATTTGAGAAAGAAAAATATAATTTTAATGGAGACAACAATGGTGTAAAGTGAAGGCTCGTCAAATCCCATTGTAGAGTAAATTGTTAATTATATTTTTGTTCTATAATATTTTAATCAGTGATGATACTGTAATAATTTTAAAATATTTTAGGTTTTTATGTGATTTATTGTTATACATATATTTTCTTATTAATTATATAATAAATATGAAAATCAAATAAAACTATGTTTTATTTTTATTTAATTAATAAATATGGATTTTCATCAAGTAAACACCAACTCAATTGATTATATATTTTCTTAATTAGCTTGGTGTTCATAACATGCAACTAATATAAACTATTCAAAGTAATGGTCAGTAACTTCAAAATGTGCAGTACAATTTTAAATTTTTACTAGAACTGATTGCCTGTGAACATTTGAGAGATGCTGTAGAATGTTACGCAGTATGAAATTATAAAATGAGTAAATTATATACAATGTTCCCCAGTCTTATTGTTTTGCAGTTTGTTGTATCTGATAGAAACAATAAGATATTTGAAGCAGTAAATAATAGAGACATGAATTATTGTATAATTTTGAAAAATATTAAATAAAATTATAATTTCAAAATAATTACTTCTGTGTGTTACCCACTAGTGTTTTCAAGTCATTTTCAAACATATTCCTGTATTTAATGTTTTATTTTAGGAAGTAATATTTTGAGGTTCTTTTAATTAAATTATTTGGAGTCTGTTCATCTTAACTCAATATTAATGTTGATTTGTTCTTGAACATGTTTCGATTATAGCATATCAATGATTATGATATAAGCGAAACATGTTCAAGATCAATCAAGATTAATATTGAGGTAAGATGAACAGACTCCAAATAATTTAATTAATATTCCTGTATGTTACGTTGGAGACTATCTTTTCTTGAGGAAATGCAGTGATGGAATTGAAGACTATAGGGAAAAAGAGAGGTAAGTCAGTAAATGTGATAAAAAAAATCAGTTAAGGGCACATTCATATAGCTTGAGCAGTGAATTTTATATGGGCTAAATTACGGAGCAAAAGTAAGGCTATTCACTGAGATTTTTTTTTTTGCAAATGCCCCAGGTTGCCCTTCGACATTCCTGGTGTTCTCTCCTGGCATGGCGTACTTGTAACCCACTTCTGAGGTTGGGGCGCCTGGAAGACAGGGTTACGTTGCCCCGATGATATGATGGATGATGATAGTGGTGCACCAGGAGAGTCCCTAATCCCAAGCTTAATCTAAGATGAATATGAATACGATGATTGCGATGGCCATATGATTTCGGGGACCGTTTAGGCCTTAAAGTTTTCCTGACATTTGTCTTACAGGTGAGGAAAACCCAGAAAAACTGTCCCGACCGGGGATCGAACCCAAGGCCCATTTGATAGTGAAAAAAAAAGTAAGTCTATAGTGAACAGGGAAAAAGGAAGGCAAGTCAATTTTAATCTAACTGTTGCAGTGCTGAGTAATAAAACCGGATTTATTCAATATTGGTCTTATTTGGGAGGAGAATTACATGTACACTATTTTTTCATTGTATTGCTTCATATGTTGTTTTACTAGTAATATTGTGCGAGAAAAGTGAAAACTGGAATCACATACATTCAAAATGAATGAGTATGCTCAATAACAGTGTATCTTATGAAAGCTGTAAGAAGAGGAAGAGTTTTTGGCAGGATGAAAGATACTAACAAAAAATTGAGAGCTCAGATTGATGAATGAAACTGGAGACTCCTGTAATTGTAGGTTAAAATGTTTAAAACGTATTGATGTAAATCAGCAAAATAAATGAATCAACAAATTCAAAATTTACAATGTCTGAGGCACAATCTTTATATATATTAAAATTAATGTTGGGAAGTAAACATTATGAGGTTATATCATTAATAGTGAGTGGAGAACATATTTTTAATAACTCACGTCATACAATTTCAAATTTATTTGATTTAAGTCCATTGGTTTCGAATGAATTTTTCATTCATCTTCAGTTTATTTTTATCACTCCAACTGTTGAAATTCTGTTTGTTGATATCACCATGGTTACCTCTAATGCTGCCATCTTTGGTTGGCTTTATAAATTTTGAAATAAATTTTTTTTCTATAGGAATATCAAAATTCATTGATCAATATTTATTCTTTGAATGAATATCTTCTCCCAAACTGTTAATTCTAATAGTTTATGCAATTGTTTCAAAAGTTTTGCATCTCTATTAATTTTATGATGTTCTAATAAACTATGTGCGGCAATTGCTGATTTTTCAATTTCACAATTTGAAACAATTGGATAAACCATTAGAATGAACAGTTTGGGAGAAGATATTCATTCAAAAGAATGAATATCGATCAATGAATTTTGATATTCCTATAGAAAACAATTTATAAAGCCAACCAAAGATGGCAGAATTAGAGGTAACCATGGTGAAATCAACAAACATAGAATTTCAACAGTTGGAGTCATGAAAATAAACTGAAGATGAATGAAAAATTCATTCGAAACCAATGGTCTTAAATCAAATAAATTTGAAATTGTATGAGGTGAGTTATTAAAAATATGTTCTCCACTCACTATTAACTTTATATATTTGGTCCCACAATATTAAACAGAGGAGGCCAAAATAAATGAAGATGATGCTCTCCTTCATAGTAAAGTTTCAGATACAAGGTAAGAATTTCAGATGACAATGATGCAAATGAAATAAAGATATATGTAAAAAAGTTTTCAGGTTTATAAATGCCATTTCAAAATAGAGAATTGAAAATATCCGAAAATCTATAAATACTAATGCAGAGATAGGCAAGGATATGAGAGGGAAACACACCAACAGGCAGACCAAATTGTCCAAAACTGGTTATGGAACACATAATTTAAGGGTCCTAAAAGCCATTATAGCATAAAGAAAACAGAAGTTGTATTTACCTGGGGAACTGTATTTTAACAACGTATAACATGTATAAAGACAATTATTCTGAAAACTTTATATCTTCTGAAATGTATTAAACCATTTTCATAACACAGTTCAACATTTAATTTGGATACCCCAGAAACGATTCATATAGTATCTGTGCTGAATTTACTGCTAATAAGAAGTCGCTCCTGTTCAGTTAAGTACCACTGCAAATGAAGAGATGAGGCTGGAGATAGAGAAGAAGGTAATGTATCTTGACACTGAAAACAAGGTTCACATAGCAAGAACTGAGATTATTTATAATGGCCAGAGGGAAGCATGGAAAAGAAGTACTAAATTTATGTCCATGGATTTTCAGAAAAATCTCCCCTGTCCAAACATCGTATATTACAAGCAAAAATTTAGCTACTTTCTTTCAACATTCAAAAGTTGTTTGATAACAAGGCCATTTTCTATATTTATTCTGAAACTCATGGTAGGAAAGGAGCCAATAAGGTAACTTCATTTCTTATTAATCAGTATATTACAAATATCCTTAACCCAAAAATCCAGTAGTTAAATATATTCTGTGAATCTGCAGGAGGGCAAATAAAAATTACATGCTCTTTAGATATTTACACTACATTGTTCATGAGAAGACACATTTGCAGTCAGTTCTTGTCACATTCCCATTAAGTGGACCTACATACCTAGAATGTGACAAGGGTATGGGTCTGATAAAGTCAAACATTTGTAGTGAAATTCGTTAAGACTGGGTTGGAGTATTCCAAAGTGCAACAATGAAAATAATGAATATATCTAAGACAAAAAGAAAACTCTCACTGTTCTTATAATAGGTCCAGGAACAACCAAAAAAATTGAGCTTCCCAAGATCTACTCCAAGTTTTACAAATTAAACTAATCTGTTCCATCACAAGTTCATCCGCAGACAGGAGTTTCCTACATTATGATTACACCTGACTAACCATGAAGCACAAGTGTTTGTAATCTAGCAATTCTATGTATTGAGAGGGAGAAATGTTGGAATTTTTTTGAAGGACCTCTCATCAGATTTGTTGCTTGATGGCTCCAAATCACCTTATATATATATATATATATATACTTACTTACTTACTCACTGGCAATATCGAACCCGTAGGTTCATGGCCGCGCGGACATAAGCTCTCCATACATCCCTATCCTGAGCTAATGCTTTCCAATCATTCCCTGCATAATCTACTTCCATCAAATCATAGTTAATGTTGTTCTCCCACCTCATACTTGGTCTACCAACTGGGCGTTTTACTTCTGGCTTTCCTATAAGAAGTTCCCAGGCACATCTTTCATTCCCCATACGTGCAACATGTCCTGCCCATCACAGTCTACGAGACTTAACTGTTCTTATTATATCTGGCTTCCTATAAAGACCATGTAGTTATATATATACACATGACTTGCATTATCATCATCATTTGCATGTTATTAAATAATTCTTCCAAGAATGAGAGTTGACAGCAGCAACATTTTCAGGAGATGGATTAGATACTTTATAAACACTAATACATGGTCCCAACCAAAATAATTACTTTTCTTATACCATTAAAATGGCTTGTTCCATGAAAACTTTTACATAACCCAAATATACTAAAGCATTCCAATGATGATGATGATGATGATGATGATGATAATACACCCATATTATATTAATGTAAAAGTGTTTTTAAATCAATCATTAGGTTAATTTAAAAACAGGCCTAATCAAGAAAAAATATTTTTCGCCGTTACGCATGTTTTATGGATAGTTTCTTATTTCCTATTGTTTCAACGTTTCTATATTAATTCTATTATAGTTTTGAAAATCTTTCGTTGGACATGTTCTTTATTTCTGTCAAAAATGTACCACGTGTACGACATGATCTGTGGAACGTGTTTGTGTTGGTTCAATGTGTTTATTTAGGTTTCTATGGTAACGCGATAAGTAACAACCAATAGCATTTCTTTCCCCTCCTTCAAATTTGTTCCGCTTGAATATGAGGTATGAGAAATATACGATTCAAAATAATTTTAACGGTAAACCGCCAGTTTGTTTACGTCGGTGTTATATGGCGTGGTGAAACGCAAACACGCTTAGTTATTTTTCACCCGGTTATGTAACTCGTCGTGAAGGTTAAATTTCACCGATGTTGGTGAAACCGGCCCTAAGAGGGGGTGGCTTGGACGGCTACAACTTACAACTATGTATGTGCTGTGTTGCAATCTTCAGTTTTATATAAGGATTTCTCTCAAGAAAATACTGTTAAAAATGGCAACCCAGTTCTCTATTCCAAACACACAGTAACTTCCTGGGTTGAATCTGAGTGTAGAGGGATTTGCACTTTAATGAAGGAATCTGGTGCACAATCTACCGGTTAAAAATTGCACATCACCACCCCACTTGGCACCAAGATTGAAATTTTTCTAAATGATTTGATTTGAAATTTTTCAACTCTGCCAGGTATCAAACCCAGCCTTTGCTAGTCAGGTAGCAGACATGCTACCATCTGAGCTAGCATGGCGACTAAACAAATTTGAATCAAGCAATGTAACAGGATTTCGGCTGCCCAGGTCTAAGCTCGAACGTTGGGCGCTACGTGTAACAGGATCTTATTCTGGTTGGTTAGATTGGGTGTCCAGGGACATAGTATAAGGACAGTTTGGTGCGCCGGACTAGCGGGTTCAAGGTTCGTTTTGGTAGGTGGAGCAAGGTTCTTATCCAGGTACACGAGAGGATAAATAGGTGTTCTGTAGACTCGAGGTGGCTTCCAATAAAATACTGTTTTTATTGTCAGTTTATATTAAATTCGTCGGTATTACGACACTTAATTAACGCCGTAGGTCACAGGTGGTGGAATTGTAACTTATTGTATTAACACTCTGATTTTAAGTATTCTTTACTAATGACTGCTTGCTATCTTCTCGTGCACCGCGCGGGATCCTACCAATCTTTTATTATTACCTTGAGTTTGAAAGTTTTGAGAAACTATATCCACATTCCTTTGCCCGGGCCCATAGAAGGCAAAGATTAATCCACCTTTCCTTAGTAAATTATTAAACATATGGTACTGAATGCTAAACAGTATTATAATCGTGGAAGCTAGAAGGAAAAAGGGGATTCATTTGGCTTGAGAAAGCTTTAGAATATATATCAATACTAAACATGACTAGCTACGCAATCAGTAAACATAAGTTAACTAAAAAAATGTAACTTTTAATTAGAGTCATAAGTCAGATAATTGAAATACAAATAATATAACAATGGTTTATGTCCCGCGCCGTAGCCGAGTGGTTAAGGCAGGAAGCCTTGGCGCAGAGCTACGGGACTTGCGCTGGTTCGAGTCTCCATGGGGGAAGAAATTTTCTCATGGTATTTCGGCCAGTATGGTACCGGTGCCCACCCAGCATCGTGAGACATTTGGGTAGCTACGATATGTAGCGGCCCCAGGTTGAGAAAACCAGTTATAACGGCTGGGGGACTCGACATGCTGACCACATGTCACCCCAACACTGGCTGATGATCATCTACCTATGTCATTGACACATGTGGATGTGAGGCCAGCAGCCGGAACGTAGGCTAAGGGCCCTCTAGGCCTGTCGCGCCGGGAGTTTTATAACAAAATCCCCCTTGTTGACCATTGAAAGAAAAGACATGAATGAAATAATATAAATCGGTCATCAAAAGAAAAAGTCAATAACAATAATAATAAACATACATACACACACTCAATCCAGTCTAGCCAAGGGTTCACAGTCCTGGTTGCCCTACCCTGGCTTATGGGACTGATTTAATCAAACAGCTCCTTCGAGCTACTGTCGACTTGACCAAAGTTGACGATGACGCTGATATTAACTTGCACAGCTTATTTGAGGCCTTCAATAACAAGGGGAAGATGAGCAGTCACACGCAGCGCATAAAGGAGGAAGGGGGCGGGGTACATAGGAGAGAGGACAACGAAGACGGGAATTTGGCACTGTTCTATAAGATCACTGTAGAGGGAAGACACGATGACGTAGTTCTTGCGTAGTATTACGTACCGAAAATGTGATTTCGGTACACTCTGATCCTAATTCACTATGCTCTGAAATTCTACTACGCTATTAAATGCTTTAATTAAAATTTCTCTGTTGAACACGAATTACTATCTAGCAACAATCCAATCTCCGCCGGATAAAGCGTGCCCTATCGAGTATCGTAATAATGTAAACTTGGCACCTATATTAATAATAATAATAAGAAGAAGAAGAAGAAGAAATGTGCACTCATGTTGAGCATTAGTGGTGGTTTAGTCTTTACTGTAGTCTGTAATAGTTTTTGTTATTTTCGCAAATGTTATGATGTGGCATTTCCTACATCTTTGTCCACATAACGCACACTTGCATTCTTCGGTCGGCTCGTGGAATTTCTTGTTTATACATATTTTGTTGTGAAATCCATGTACTGCGAGTCGTGTTGTGACGTGTCTCTGGTCCATCTGTCGTCCAGCATGGCAGTTGTGGTGTAGAAATCTATGTTTATTTCCTTCTTCTTCCTATTTCTGATGCTTATTAATTTCTGGTATGGTTCTGTGGATTGTAGATAGAATTGGGTTCTTATGTCCTCTATGAAGTAGGTCTCTCTCATGAGTTCGTAAGTAAAACGAGATGGCGCTGTTTTTCCTATTCTCAGGATCCGTTTCATGAACATTGCTTTGACTTTTTCTATTCTTATCAGATCTCCGATCTTAAGTTTTTCTCAAATTATCTCTATCCCATATGTTATAACTGGTGCCACTGTCGTTTTGAATAACTGCATTGCTGTACCTGTCGATTATATTATTATTATTATTATTATTATTATTATTATTATTATTATTATTATTATTATTATTATTATTATTATTATTATTATTATTATTATTATTATTATTATTATTATTATTATTATTATTATTGGAAAAACGCCAAAACTATAGCCGTGGAAATCTCTACTTTCAAATTTTGGATTTAGACCGGATTTTTTGCATTATAAATCCCGGACACCCTCTCTAGATAGTATTTTTGCCTATATTAATGAAGCGCAGATATAATATAGACTACGTTCTATGTTAAAACGTAGGAACTTAACGAGATGCCCTCATCTGTATCGGTCTCGCTAGTAGACTAGACTAGTGCCAATTTTTTTGTAAAGCAATAATTTGTATCATTTCCCCACCATATGCAATCCACGACATTTTACAAAGTTACGATGTTACATGAATCGGGGTTACTCCTTTTTTTGTAATTGGGCGTTTATAACACTATGGTCCACACGCCGACATTGGTGCATCTCTCCCATAGTTGCCAAATATTTCGCTAATTAGTTTTTCTTATGACTTTCTAGAATCTTTTAGTTATTTCTCTGCTAAGATAATATTTCTGGCTGATTGACATGTTCACCCTAATGGCTAAGGAGTAATTATTCATCACTTTAATTTGGGGTTTTCTACCGCATTGTGCGCAATTGCCATAGTCTATTATGCTGCTCTTAGGATTACTTATTTATAGTAAGAAGTTCCAATAACCCCTTGCTTGTAAGTTGGTGACACAAAAGAAAATGTGAAATTCCTTCCTGTTGTGAAATGATGGGCTTTTCCAATATTACAATGCATAAGGTTTCAATAATTTCCTTGGTCTAAAATTATTTTAGTATGATTTTTTAATCATTAGATATAAATTGTATGGGGTTGATGCTATCCTTACGATGTTATTATTTCTGGAATCGCTGTTTCTCGCTGATTAATTTGAGTATCGACAACATATATTTGCGGTAATATATTAAATAATTATTTTTAATCATTTATGCTTATCATTGGTGAGGAGATATGGATGTATGGGTGCAGCAATCTGTGTACAATATTAAGAAAATACATCTGACAACATGTGAATTTGTTTGATGCTTATCGCAGATTCCTACAGTGGAATTGTAATTGAATTTCTTCAGGATCGGGCGTATGATATCACAGGATGTAATAGACAGATGACAATGTGTTGACACTATTGATGGTGTGATGTGGTAATGTCAGACGCACAAAAGCTGCAAAACATCAATTATACTATATCCGAGCTAAGTTACAGTTGTACTGTAAACAAATTTGTAAAATGTATTACTTTTATCTGCCATGTGGGCGAATTGTGTACGGAATTGACATCGACAGAAACTGTTTTTAGGCAACATTGAATTCAAAGGAAAATAAGACTGAATACAAGGTAAGAAGAACTCATTTACATATTAGTTGAAACGTGGCCTTGGATGCACAATGGAGTGCGTGTAGTCTTGCAGTACATGTGTTTCAATCATTCCAAAAATAGTGTAGTGTCAGTCTAAAAGGTATTAATTATACTACTGTTGTGTTTAATGGAACTATTGTCATGCTTCATCTACAATATCGTAGAACCGTCCTTTCCCTATCTCTTCTCTATAAAATATTGCACACATCATTACCTAATCATTTTTCACACCGCTTCATTAGACTGATACACATAAATTAGGCATGTAATCCCATCAGCACATTGCCCTTTATATCCCGCTTCATCACACTATAGTGTAAAAGGACTAAGTTGGCATGATTTATGCTATCCTTGTCTAGAGAACTGTTCTTCCACCCTTCGCAAAACACAATGGGCTACCCTTGTAAAATTACTTAGGAATGCTAGAAAAACTCCACCCCCCCACTTCCGTCAAGTGACTTTTGTGTCAGGTAATTTTTGTCAGTGCGACTGGTTCAGAGTGCTCTGTTAAAAGTGACTGCAGAGCGTGTGAAAAGATTGAAGAGTCATATTGGCAGGCAGACGGTTTAATGGACGAAATTAGTGATCGGTTTGAAATAAATTTAGACGATACCGACGACGATGAAAATGAAAATGAAGACATAGAAACTTGCCAGGAAGAATCTTTAGAAGAAGGGAATGCCACCACTGATCTATGTTTACTACAGGGAGTGTCTGCCCTACCGCTGCCACCGTGAAGATATATGTGTATGAGTGAGAAAGAAGATGGCGAGTACTCTCTTTCTCTTTCTAAACTATTCTAGACAAGTTAGCCCTCATGGACTATACCAATTACTCAAAATCTTCTATAATTTCTCTTGCTAGAATATGGAATTCTCTTCCATCCTATGCCAGATACTGCCAAACTTTACCATCTTTCAGAAACGAATTTTAATTTTACGATTAACTGACAAAATATCTCACTAATAGTATTTTTTAACGATTAATAAATAATTTGTTATTCTATTATTTAATATAAATATAAATAGTATTAAGATTTAAAACTTTAGGCACAGGAAGATGTGTAAAGATTAAAAATCTGTCTATAAGTACAAATTAGGATTTATAAGTATTTCTACCTAATGTCTTATTACTTTCTTTTATTAGGTTTAATTTTGATTATCTTTAACTTTGTCTTCTTCTTCCTCTTCTTCATCGCAACGGATTAGGCTTTTTGCTAGCCTGTTCCGGCTCCAAATTGTTGCTCTTTCCATCTTTTCTTTGGTCTTCCCAAACTTCTTCTTCCTCTTGGTGAATAGTTATATGCTGCTTTTGGTATTCTGTTCTCACTCATCCTTGCTAACTCAGGGGATGAAATAAGAGACCCAGCTCGGGGGAACAAGAGTCAAGTCCTCAACGGCAGAAGGTGCAAGAGACAAACCTCCCTCCGTGTGGGAATAAAACAAAAGGAAGCAAGTCCAAAGGCTTTAAGGAGGCAGCCGTTCCAAAGGACTAACCCTGCAGATCGTTAGTACTGTACTCAGGGGACATTTAAAAATACTTTCAAGCTCCAAAGAGATAACCGAACTTTATTGTATTGTGTATATATATATATATATAATGTTATAACTATATTTTTGACATTTGGCAATGAAGGCAAATATGATATGAAAAGAAAAATTAATGCTTTAGTCGGGATTTGAACCCGAGTATCTAAACTCTGTACGTTTAGCGCTCTAACGACCTGAGATACCCAAGAATTCCAACACAAACATACATTTTTTCTTAGCGGATATTTCTTCCGACTGACATCTAGTGGCTAACATAACAGTTAAGCAAATTTTTAAAGAGAATATTTACTTTATAAACGTACAGAGTTTAGAGACTCGGGTTCAAATCCCGACTCAAGCATTCATTTTTCTTTTCATATCACATATATATATATATATATATATATATATATATATATATCCTATACCAGGTCCACCGCTGTGGTATCTAGGTAGTGCGCTGCCTTGTCATGCAGAAGGCCCGGGTTCGATTCCGGGTTGGGACGAGCTCCCTGAGTGAAGTTTTTTTGTGGGGTTTTTCCTCACCTGTAAGAAAAATGTCAGGTAGCTTTAAGGCCCAAAAGGTCCCCAAACACCATGTGGCCATTATCATTATCATCCTTCACCGATGTGGAAAGCAACGGGAAGCTACCACACCTATAATTACCTATAATTCCCTAGTAAAGCTGCAAAGCATAGCATGAAAATGCTATGATTGCAGTGAAAGGCCTGCCCTAGGACAGAACACTATAGATAGATAGATACCCTATACCGTCCTGCACCATAGTCGAGTGGTTAAGGTAGGATGTCTTGGCGAAGATCTACAGAACTTGCACTGGTTCGAGTCTCCATAGGGGAAGAAATTGTCTCATGGAATTTCGGCCAGTATGTGACCGGTGTCCACCCAATACCGTGAGGCATTTGAACAGCTACAATAAGTAGCAGCTTCAGGTTGAGAAAACCAGCTATAATGGCTGGGGGACCTGACATGCTGACCACATGTCACCCCTACACTGGCTGGATGATCGTCCATCTCTGTGATGAATACATATGGGTATGAGGCCAGTAGCTGATTGGTATACCAAGGACCTTCTAGGACTGTCACGGCATGGAGTTTTATAAACCCCATACGCCCCGTGTTGGGACACCGGTGCTTTCTAGCGGGAGTTCCTTAACCAAGTTAATTTAGTTACACTTACTTACCCACACTTATCAATGAGTGAGATGTGGTTAGCACATCGCCTGAATAGACATCTAGTAGGCAACTGGATAAATTAACGTTGAATAAATTTTGCATCATTGGCCTTATTATAAACCCAAACTGGATTTCTTAGGCTTAAAGGACCTTCGGGACTTGGAAAATCTGGTAGCGTTTATCTAGCCGAGCGCTAGTATGAGGATGTACAGTATGCATGTTTTGAAATAAACAAATGGAGTCTTAATTTAAACTATTTTATTTCTAAAGTATAAATAATTAGAAACCTTTAGTATTCTAGCCCTAAATCTAATCTAAGCCTATATTAAAAACTACAGTACTTTCTTGGGGGGGTTGAGAAGAGGGAGTTGTGGAATTTTTAAATCTAACCAAATCTACGTGATTAAAAATGTTATATCCCCTTTCTAAAATATAGTATAGTTTCAAAAATGTTAATGGTACTTGATTCAAAATCCAAAAGAAATGGACTACATTATTAAGAAAAATGGTCGGTGACTTACCCTTCAGCCGTTTACACACACAGACAGACACGAGACCCTCACTTCTCAAGTGTTATATACTAAAAATGACCTCAAGTCACCCTAACTGTACCAACTAACATTCCAATGAACTAAATGTAGGGATGTTTACAGTTAGCTTAAACAAGACTTTGCTCTGAACTATATCATGTCTATACTCTATCTCAACAGACTTTGAATGTCTAAACTCTATTTCAAAAGACTTTGCTTGAATAATTAAAATAATCTATAAAACAATAAAAAATCTATATATAAAGACTATGTATTCATAACATATTCCCCCCTTCTCAAACCCAAGAAAGGGTCTTTTAAGGCCCTTTTTGGGGCCGCTGAAGTTGTGTACTTAGACTACGCACAAGCTTTTTAATTGATCTGGATTTTGTTTACATTTGATACTACAGATTGGCTCTATCTCCTGTTCCTAAAGGCTACTTAACTCTTTCTAACATAGTATTCACAAACAGGAATTTTAACAGGAACAATTTTTAACATAGTCATGAAAATTAGTGTGTTCAAGTTAATCCATTTTCTCTTTACAATAAACCGCAGTTCCCTTCCTCTATATGGGACATAGACGTTTTCATACTTTATCAAACCACATTTATCTGGTTTTCAAATTACATCTGGAAAATGGATTAGCTTGTCACTCCGGACCTGAAACAAGAAAACATATATAAAACACAATTTATCTACTCTTCTTCTTTTTCAAACTGTTCCATAGTTCTGTTTTCTTCAATGATGTTTCTTTTCCACACTGTCATTCTGAAAAAAAGAAAAATCTAAAACTTTAATTAGAGCTTATCACTTTCTTCACAACACTCGGCTTTTCCACTAGCCGCGTCCACCGAGAAACTTGAGCACTTAGTTCTTGTTTGTCGCCGCGCATGTCCGCGCTCATGTTGATCTCTTACAGCATCCCTGGTTGAATCCGATGCCTGGGACCACGTTCGGTGATGGTATCTTCCTTCGGTCGGGAGAGAGCCATGCCGGATACTGGGTCTGTCCTTTGAAGTTCTCGAGACCAGCAATTTCTTTTAGGAGCCATGGATTATCCGGAGGATAGGTTTAATGGGATTTCTGTGTTTTTATCCAATTTTCTTACTGTATAATACTGGTTGGGAATTATTATATGATCCACGGACGATCAGAGGTTCGGTTTGATATGGTTAAGGTATTTGCTTGGTCTCTCATGTCGCACCGTATTGACTGGTGGACATTTCCCATGTTGAATGACTATCCCTGATGTAGTAAGTCGTACCCGCCATAGACCCTGTCTTCCTCCTTTTTGTTTTGGGTATCAGCTGATCTATGTTTCGTGGTGTGGGGGATGTCCTAGGTGACTCAACATCCTTCGTCGTTTCTAGTTAGCCCAGTCGTGCTCGTAGTGTTAGATCGTGTGCGTAGTCGTTCTTCTTGTGCTGAGGGTTTTTACTTGTTTACCGTTATTTTTGTTTAGTTTTGTTGGTTTTTTTCTCTTTTTTCTTTTTTTTTTTGATTTTTATTTGTTTAAATACTATGGGTTTGCACTACCTTTTTCTTAATAAATTCCATATGGACTTTTAGAAATGAATCAATAGTACCTTCTGGGGTTTCAAAACCAAATCCTAGTTTCTTACTAAGAATAGTATCCCTCTTAACTAAACCCCGAATCTTGAGCAACCATGTACATCTTTACTTTTATAATTTTCCTACGTTCAGTTCCTCTAAATTTACTTTTAGTTAGTCATATCTCAATGGTGCAACCACCAAAATTGTATTTTGCATTAAACTTTAAACTGCCAACCTCGTTCCTATACAAATTTTATCCCTGTTTTTATCTTTTGGCGTTGCTAGATTTTAAACTGGAAACCGAAAAGAGTGCTCTTATGCCTATCAATTTGCATAGCCATCATCAACAAATATCAGTTTCTAAATCATTTTATATCTTCCCGAAACTTTCAATTTGACAGTACTTCAGGTGTATATATACACATAATTTCCATAATTAGATCGGTCGATATTTTGCTATATTTAGCAGCCCTAAATTTTGCCTAATTCTAAGGGTTTTTATCTAGTCCCTTTCTTTATAATAGAGTCCTAGGTTCGACTGGGTGCGCTCGTCTTCACATCAGTCGGAAAGACATATACTACACTTATTTATCATGTAAATGCTACTTGACCAAAGCCGAATTAGTCCTTACAACCACCAATTAATACTCGCATCCTGAATTTCTGTCATCGTTTCCTTAGGGTCCTGAGTTTGAGAGCATTCTTTCCTTTCTCCACTTCTGAAATAACTGCCTCTATTTCTTATCTCTCCCTTTCCTAGTCTTAATTGTTCTTTAATTGAGATATGATTTTTAAGCTACTTGTGTCTGGACAGGGATTCAGGTTTTCATTATTCATTGGTCTAATTTTCCCGGACTATCTGATCTTACTGCTAATATATCAATCCACTTAGTTTAACCTCTGAATCCTTACTGATTCAATTTTAGAAGTCACCGTGATGTTACGTAACCTGAGTCCTTGTCCTCATTCTCCCTTCTGCTGCCCTAACTTCTGATACGGCGTACTTTACACTCTTACCTCACCTAACTGTTTGTTTGATTGGCAAATTCTCATAGCTGATTTGTTGAACTTTTATACATTTATTTTACGTTTTGTATACTTTATTCCTTGATTGTTTCTTGATCTACATGTATTTAAACTGCTTTTTCTCTACTTCTTACTCCCGGGGTTTCCTTGATTTCCCATTACATACATATCATCATTTATTGGGGTTCGATTTTTCCCTTCTTACTTTGAAATATTTACCCACGTCCTACTCCAGGTTCTTTCCTTACTTCTTCTTTCACTCGGAACTACTCCTATCTGTTCTGCTTGTATCCTAGGATTCTATTTACTTTAGACTGCTTATGCGCTTAAACTTATCTACACCACCATAGGTGTTTAACCTCTCGTTTTATGTCGTCTTCTTCCCTTTCCATCCTAGGTCAATCTGTCCTTCTTGGCTCTACCTGTCGATGGCACAATCGTATGTATGTGCGTTTCCCAATTTTCCTTCTGTTCCCTCTAGTGCACTAGTGTTTCCGGTGTTATTTGGCTAGTATTTGTTATCTATCCGTTAGGACCATATTCTATTTGTGCGTACGTCTTTACTTCGCGGTATTCCTTTCCGCTTTCTCACCGCCGGCGGATTTCCTGGTATCATCATCCGAGGTCTACGTCCCGTCGACCTCACTTATTCCTAAGTCTTGGCAAGTCGGTGGACTTGTCGAGCTAATCGCCTCAATGGGGGGTGGCGCTAGTTCCTTACTCCCTTCGGGACCCAAGAAAACTCGAGCGAATCGCCTCAAGGGAGGGGATCCATCATCACCCTGGCCATTCGGGGCCCAATTCGTCCCTACCGCACTCCCGCTTCTTCCGTTTTGCACTACCTGTGTCGTGTGAGCCAGCGAGGTCGTCGCGCTGCGACCTTGAAGACAAGGAATGGACGTCGTCTCCCATTGGTGGCACGGATTTCTCCGCACTGCGGCCTCAAGAAGGAGGACGAGTCGATACATACTTATCGACAGTGGCACGAGTTCCCCCTAACACCCCTCTCTAATTCTGTTGCCTGAGAATTTTCGTTTTCGATGTTAATCTTATGGAGAGCCTTCTTGAACTCATGGACGCCGCCTCATCGGAAAAGTGGATTTTATCCTAATCTCTTTGATGGGGTTCCCCTGTTGTCCTCATCACTCCCTAAACCCGGGTATCACTAATGTTTATTTCCTCGAGAATCCGTGTTCTCGTTTAATATTCATTCTCCAATGCCTAACTCTCTATCTGCTGTTGTTCCATGGTCCTAAACGTCAGTGCCAAGTCGGCAAGGTGCTATTGCCAGTGCCCCAGGATCACCGAGGAGGTCTGTGACTCCAGATCCTTTTATTACGGGGGTGTCCCACCTTCCAACTGCGCACTCCCTAACTCCTCACTATTTCTCTGTCTCTCTCGTCTGTGCAATGTTTTCCTCTAAGAATCGCTGTTCGCATCTCTATCCCAGTGGCTCTAGTATATGCCAGGCCTCCATCAAGATAGAATGCCTTCCTTTACTTCCTATCCTAATTCTGTTACTCTTCTAACTTCTTGTGGGTTTCTGTGTGATTTCCCTAACATCGCTTAGCCAAGATTGACCTAGGTTGCCGGCTATTCGCTCGTTTTTATCTCGATATGGATCCGAGTGATTTGTAGGCCCAAGTCTGGCGAGCCTTAAAGCGATCTAGTGGTCATTCACTAATCTAATTAAGTTCCAAATCCCATGTGTGTGTGTCTATTCTCAACTGGTCACTAGTCCCACTGATATGCTATCAAGGTATACAGAGGGAGAGATCCCGGCCGCAGATTCTTTCTCTGTTTCCTCCTGTATGCATCTCAGTCAAGTGTCATGATCAGACGAGTATAATAATTGTTGTGTAATTTCCATTAGAAATATATTCAGTGTAGCCCTTGAATTCCCCAAATTATATGATAATACTCTCCACTAGATCGATTAAGACACCCAACTACCGGTGAAGTATCCTAACCTCCATCTTCTAAATTACTATGGGAATAACTTAATTTGTTTTCGATCATTTCTGCATGTTTGTCACTCGATAATTCTGGGGAAATCTTTCAACGCTTGTCCTATTCTTCATTGCGTTTCAAAAAGTTTATAAATTTTTCTAAGTTCCCAGGCCCCTCTTCCGTTCTCTTTGTACTACATTTTTAAACCAAGTTGGATAATGCACATCCTCCCTTCTTAATCTGAACTGTTGTCACTCCTTATTTCTCGCGATGTTAAAATAATTTCTATCCTCCGTGTTGGCATAACTGCTGGTTAATTGAACCTATCATTCGTCTTCCGCTATAGGCTTAACATACTACGTGCCTTTATCTGGACTGCTTTCACGTTATTTTCTCGCGAACTAGCCTACTACTTATCCCGGAACCCATTCATACTTATATGAGTCCTAATTGCTGAAAATGAGATTGTGGTTTTCCGTTATGTTTCATTTTATTCCTAAACATAAGTCTTATTTCTGGTAGTTCGCTCTTATTTAATCATCATCATTATTATTGTTAATCATTATATTTCCGTGATTATTATTATTATTATTATTTTATATTATTATTATTATTATTGGTAGTTTTATTTAATTTACTGTGTTTTTATTATTATCATTATGCATTATCATTACTGGTAATTTTATGTTATTTTATTAGTATGATCATTAAGGTTTATTGTTATTACTGATGTCTGTTATCTTTTTCATTATTATTATTATTAATCTAGTTATTATTGTTATTATTATTATTATTTTATTATTATTATTATTTATTTATTATTATTATTATTATTTTATTATTATTATTTATTATTTATTTACTATTCGGGGCGGTTTTATTATTATTATATTTTTATTAAGTTTTAGGATCTTCATTGATATTAATAGTTTGATCTTCCTTGTTACATCCTATTAATCTCACGTGGGATATCATAACTAGTCTCTAGCCATCCTATCCTTACCCATCTGAGGGTTATTCGCCGATTTTGTTTGTCACTCTTTTCCTTGTTTGTTTTACTTCCTTTACTTTCTGGTATAATTTATTATTCAAATACTATATAGGTATTACGCTAGTCCTATCTGGTTCTCCGTATTACTATCATTGACTCGTTCCTTTTAATAATATCCGCCATCCTCAATACCTCACACCCCCGACAACCCTCATCTCCGATGATTAACCCCACCTATATCGTTAACTATAACGTTTTATGACATTTTATCCATGATGTGATCTTGCCTGACGCCACAACCTTACCCCCCCGTTTTCATCCCCCACCTTATAGTATTATTATTCTTATGGTTATTAATTTTTCTGTGAATCATTATTTTATGCAGTATGACTGTTAACTTTTTATTGTATTACGATGTTTCTCTCTGGTAATCATTGTTTTTGTTCATTAATATAGTTATTAAGGTTATTATTATTATTATTCGTATATGATATTATTATTATGATTATGATTATTAGTAAAATACTATACCAGATTATCTGAGTAGTCCTGATCGGGTATATCCGTGTTACTATTTTTTAGCCCTTTTGTTCCTTCATAATTGTTAATTTTTCGCCAATCTTCAATCTGATGTTTCCTAATATTACTTAACATCATCATAATGAAAAAAATTGGTCCTTCAATCTCGGGTCCCATATAATAATTTATTACTTACGTATCGACATCTTATGCTATTCATTTGTTATTGCAATTAGTTTAATTTATTCTAGTATTAATAATTAATAATATTATTATTATTATTATTATGATTATCTTATTATATTATTATTATTATGAGGCAGTATGATGGTAACTTTATTTTATTATGATTATTTGTTATCATGGTTTATTTTTATTAATATAGTTATTATGCTTATATTATTATATTATTTTTTCTCATCATATGTTCTCTATTATGTCGATAGTGATCATGCTTTGCTTTTATAGCTCAGATTGCCCGTTGGTTATTCACTGCGTCGCGGTCATCCTCTTTTAAACCGCAGACTGTCTTCGTATCTGAATGCTCATTTAATACCTGCCAAAATGCTTTATATTAATAATTAGTTATTAATATATTTAATTTAGTTGAGTAAGATTACTCGTAGATTGGTCCATATTACTTTCGGTTCTCCAATCTGGGTTAATTTATTGCAGGCGATTAGATTATCTACTCGCTCCTAGTGTTTCATTACCATTTCCGTTGTTCAGGACTTACCTAACGTTTTACTTTTTAATTTAGTAGTTTAAATTCACAGATTATTAGCTTATTTAGTAAGGTTAGATTTATTAGCCAATGATATCATTGTAGTGGTTATGTAGTATTTATTACGGAGTTCATTAATTGAGTTCTACTTCCCAAATGTTCTTCCTTTCCCAATATATTTCCTTCATCGGGAAGATATATGAAAGTTTTTTTATTTATGAGAATCGAGCGTTACGGAATTTAAGGTTAAACCACTAAGTCTGCTTCACTACTCAAATATTCGAAAAACTGCGTTGGAAATGACAAGAAAATGATTTCCAGAGTACTATGTCCTACAGTGCGCCGGCATTATCAGCCGTTTCAAGTAATCAACTGCGCTGCGACCATAAAATGCCAAAAGATCTACGACTCGATTGGCTCCTCACCTCACTAGGAAATTAAATGATCCAATAGATTATAAAATTTATCGGAAAACAGTTCACAATTTTACAAGAAAAAATGCTGCCACCAGTAAATATATAATTATATTGTTTTAAGTATGTAATCGCATAAAAGAAATGTCAAAACAACTAGACACTCGTGATCTAAATCCAACTCTCACTGCATAAAATCTCTCTGGGGAAAACTGCAAGTCACAATCAACATATGGTTTTCAAAATTAATTACTCAAAAATCCTAAGTAATGTATAAAGTCGGTTGAAAATTCAAAAAAAAAATTTATAGCGGTAGAGATAAACATAAACTATAATTCCACAACAGAAACTCAAAAAAATCCCTGGCTAGCAGTATCATATACTGGGGGTTAGGATTAATAGACAAATCCAGTATTTATCATTTTTTTGATATTATTTTTATTATTTTTTATTTATTCCCTTCTGAAGAGGGATCTAAAACAGACGTAATTATCACCCACTAAATATAAAAGACTATTTGAAAAAAAAAAATCTTCCTAGTTTAAAAAAAATGTTTGACTCTGGCGCTCCTACATTGCCTTTAGATTTTAGGGCACGTTACTGTTTGTGAATACTTTAGGTGTTTCCATCATTAATTTCATTGCGATCGTTAAGGTATAGAATATGTATGATTCCTAGTATTTTTTTTTTAACATCTTCGGGGCCTATCACTGTATGTTTATTTTGCCAAACATAATGTTTCTGTTATTATTTAATTAAATGCATAGTTCTATGGCGGGCAAGGTCGTTTACTCGGACAGAGAATTATATAGGAATGGTCAGCATCAAGGTTTCCCTCAGCAGTACTACTATCTCTCGTCTTATGAAGCAACATCATTTACATCATTATACAGTCATCAACTACACTTATCCAACCATTATTAATAAAATTCACCGCTTATGGTTATTAACGTTCATCGACCGATTCGATAAGATAGATTAAATTCTGCATCCTCAATTATGTTCTTTTGTTTCTAAATTATAAGGAGCGTTATGGCGACAAAATGTGTGACCTAGTTCGAACCATCAGCTGACATACCTTGTACCAGTTGTGGAAAGTTTTCAGAATCTATTTTCAATACACCGTTACGAGATCTAATCTGATGTGCCCGTTACAGGTTTCCCATCCAAGTATAATTTGGTCTATTATAACTTACACTTTAAATAAACTCCATTGAACCCAAGATTTTATCTAAGTTAATTATTTTTTTTTTGTAAAGGAAACTGAGTTCCATGAGCCACTTTTATTTTATTTTAAATAATTTTGTTATTTAATCTGTAAAAGAAGCTAAGTTCCATAAAGTAAAGTAAGTAAAGTAAAGTGATCCCACAACAGGCCCGGAGGCCCTTGGGGTAGTAGGAGGTTAAGGCTCCCACTTTTTCTAGACAATCGGCACTTTTATGTCAGCCGGGTTGTCAGCCCTGCGTGACGGCCGCCTTTACCCCCTGAACAAGCGTCTGGTACTCATTTCCGTTAGAGGCTGAGTCGACCCCAGGGCCATAGTGCCGCAAGAGGGTTTGGGTCAGTTTAAAAATCCTGACCCCAACGGGACTTGAACCCTCGACCCTCCGGTTTGTAGCTCAGTGCCTTAACCACTATGCTACGGCGTGCCCCCGAAGCTAAGTTCCATACTTCCATATTTTCCCGAGATAAATTAGTTATACGAGTTGTGGAAAATTTCCAATTTACTCCCGACTAATGCCAAAATTCCTGACTTGCATAAAAATGGAAAATAATTTACGAGTTCAAGTTCCAATAACCTTGAATCAATTTTTACACTATGGCCATCTTGCGCTATTCTGGAGAGATTAACCAAATACTGAATACATTTTTCCCTGAGTTCGAATCCAAGACTTCTAGTGACGACATCCTAGCCAACACATTACACGTGTTGCCAGATCAATCTGTTTTAAAAAAAATTGATACTCTTTATGATTTCGGATATTTGATATGATGATTCGGTAACATGTATAGTGTAGAGCGAATTAATTGAAGTGTAACTCCCTCATTCAAGTTGGAAAATTTTCAGAATCTTTATCAAAAACCCGTTAGATAGCCTCGCATACGGGAACATATTTCAGACTAAATATTCCTCCGACATATCTTAACATTCCTGCTAGGAATAAACTTGTATTATAGCTAACTTAGAACACTCCTGGCTTACCGTTCTCGGACAAGAAATCTAATAAAAAAAAACAACTGGTAGTCACCGTATGTGAAAAACTTATTTTAACTGTTTTTCCTGACCTTTCAGAAACCTAGCCTTCACTCCAGCCGCCACCTTGTAAAGCTAGTCACCAGGGGTTCGAACCCGAGACTCCTTTCGCTAAATATTTTCTCAACAATACCCTGTAGTTACCCCGTAAATTATATATATATATATAATATATATATATATATATATATATATACGAACCGTCATTTTTCACTTATTTAAACAAGTCGGTATGATTTCGACTTGACATAATGTATTGCCAACTTAGGAGGACACAGTCTGTTTATTTATTTAATCTCCATATTTAATATATTTTCCAACGCATGCAGAAACGATCTGTTCGCAGGAAAAGATCTAAAAATAATTCCTATATAACGTTTCTAAATTTCTCAGTTAATTCAACATTTCGTTCATATGTTGGTATCGCTTGAGTTGCCCTGAGGTAATTAATAACCCGAGACATTAGGCTTAAAGGACCTTCGGGACTTGGAAAATCTGGTAGCGTTTATCTAGCCGAGCGCTAGTATGAGGATGTACAGTATGCATGTTTTGAAATAAACAAATGGAGTCTTAATTTAAACTATTTTATTTCTAAAGTGTAAATAATTAGAAACCCTTAGTATTCTAGCCCTAAATCTAATCTAAGCCTATATTAAAAACTACAGTACTTTCAGGGGTTTGAGAGAAGAGGGAGTTGTGGAATTTATAAATCTAACCTAATCTACATGATTAAAAATGTTACATCCCCTTTCTAAAATATAGTTTCAAAAATGTTAATGGTACTTGATTCAAAATATATAAGTTTGGACTACATTATTAAGAAAAATGGTCGGTGACTTACCCTTCAGCCGTTTACACACACAGACAGACACGAGACCCTCACTTCTCAAGTGTTATATACTAAAAATGACCTAAAGTCACCCTAACTGTACCAACTAACATTCCAATGAACTAAATGTAGGGATGTTTACAGTTAGCTTAAACAAGACTTTGCTCTGAACTATATCATGTCTATACTCTATCTCAACAGACTTTGAATGCCTAAACTCTATTTCAAAAGACTTTGCTTGAATAATTAAAATAATCTATAAAACAATAAAAAATCTATATATAAAGACTATGTATTCATAACAGGCCTTTATTATATTAGCTTTGAAAATTTACTACGGGCCTAATGAAGTTCTTGAATCCAATATAATTAATGTAAGTGCTGAGAGAGATTTAATAATAATAATAATAATAATAATAATAATAATAATAATAATAATAATAATAATATGAATAATATTTGATAAATGATTGAATTGCAACAACTTTATTCTCATTTTCCTCCAGTTTTAAGGGATTGCACGTGGAACATAGTTGTTATATTCATTCCCTACTCAGGATTAATATTTTCATTACGACTAGTCTACAGGACAGGTCTGCTGGCAGAGATACTTAGCCAAACCCGTACGGTTTGCCTGCACGACCTTTGTAGTTCATGCTTCAACTTAGATGGAACAAGTTATAGTACCAATAATTAAGAATTTCAATTTCTTATTTATTTATGACAATACAGTAAAACTTGTTTAAACCGGAACGTGAATAATGCGGAAATCTGTCGAATGCGAACAAATGTATTGGTCCCGGCGAAATAATAGTACTATTGTGTACTTATTTTGTATAAAACGGAACCTGTCCAACGCGGAAACGGAGGGATATTTCTACACAATTAATGAAAAAATATTTATAAGGCGGAAAGACTGAGAGAGAAATAAATTAGTTTTCACACCATTGAATTCCCGTTAGGCGAAATAACAATAAGGGATGATTTCTGCCGCCGGCTGAAGTAGATTTTCTACCAGTATCTGAATTTTTTTTTCGACGTCACTGCACACCCGTTATGCCAAATACAGGTTCGTTTAACAAATATTTGGCGTGTGACATCCGTCCTACAAGTAACCAGTGCACTGTAAAATCTTAAATTGTTTAAGATCTGAGACCGATTGTGTACTTATCTTTCACAGGTTGCGTTCTGAATTTCCGGAATAAAGATGGCTAAATCGTATGTATAATTGACATTAAACTAAAAAGTGAAAGTGAGTAAAGATAAAGAAAAACAAACTCTCAATTAAATAATGACTAAATTTAAATGTGGAAGAACCCCAAGTTCATGAGATTTTAAAACACAATAAAAAAATAATAAATGGATGCAAGGAAGTGATCAAAGGAAGAGGAAAGCAAAATAAATTAATAAATAATAAAATAGATGAAGAAATCAAGGAAGTAGTGTAGGAGTGTTTTACATGCGCACGATCAAAAAATCTCCAAATTTCCGGGCCGATGCTCCAAAGTCAAGCTCTAACTAACACATCCCTAGAGAATAACGATTTCAAGCATCTTCAGGTTGGCTGTACAGTTTTAAAAGACGACACAATGTAGTGTGGAATGAAATTTACCGGAAATCAAAGGATGTGGACGAAAGTATTGTTAGTGGGTGGAAACCGAAACTGCAAACTTTAATTTCAGGATACGGGCCTAAGAGACATTTTTAACGCTGACGAAACGGATTTTTTTGCGGGTTACCGTCGAAGTCCCTTGTACATATTATACTTCACTTTTCAACGGCAGTGGAACTACAATTAAATCAAGGTACGTAGGAAGACATATACGGTGCTCTATAATCTAAGATTGGTTAATTTTTTTATAATGCTGAATTTTGTCTAATGTGGGAAAGAAATGGTCCCACGCGATTCCATTTTAACAAGTATATATAATTGAAGCCCACCCAGAAAGTAAGATTAGCAATTTTATTTCCTTTAAAGGAAACGTATTTAGCCGGGACAATTGCGCATGCGCAAAAGATCTATGACGTATCAATCATATGTCAGCCGGACAGCGGTACCGTGGCATCAGCAGTGGCCTGAAATGACGGCTCTTATTAGTTCTCCCGCCGCGTGCGAAATTCAGTCTGTGATAAGGTTCCTGAATGTGCAAAACATCGCGCCTATCGAAATTCATAGTCAGATCTGTCGGGTCTACGGACCAGATATCATGAGCAAATAAGTGGTGCGTCGCTGGTGTAGGCTGTACCGAAAGTACTATTTCGGTACATTAACATCTATGTACTGTTATCCTCCCTCTCCAGTGAGATTTATGAACTGTGCTAATTCCCTTTCTCTTTGTGTTTACTCCCACTCACCTTCCTACCCCTTCCCTCTGCGCTGTCTGTAAGTGCGCAACTTCCCCTCTTCATCGGAACACTCAAATATTTAAAGCAAGTTGTTAACATTTTATCATTCAGTTATTTTGTCAGCGTCTGGTTAACGTCAGTCAGCTCGAGGAGAGCTGTGTTGTTTTGGTTTTTGATCCGGTAAGCCAGGGTAGGGTATCCGGGGGTATGAACCCTTACCCTCGGCTGGACTAGAAGGTATGCATGAGTGCTTGTGTGAGTAAATATTGTCATTTTTCTTATTATGTCTGTATTGTCCACAACTGGATTCAAGTAATGCCCAAGTTAATTGATTTATATTTATATTATTTATGTATTCATGTTTCTTTAAAGTTTTGTAATGGTCAAGAGTTATTTCTGTTTAAGCATTTTTATATTTCAACATCAGACTAATAATTGGAATATTAAATTCTATTTTAGAAAACAAGAATGATTAATTACTGTGCTTGTTAGCTATGCAATTGCTGCCTTACATTTTTCCTATATATATACGCTTTCTGAAGGTTATATTACGTCCCCACTTCCTTCTAACTTTCATGATTGTAAATATTATACTGAGTTAAATAAGAGTCATATAAATTACTACAGTGTGCTTAAAAATTCTTGTTACTAATTAATATATGTTATTAAATCTACACAGGAAAGATAAATCAATCTTTGCCTCTGATGGGCCCGGGCAAAGTAAAACAGATAGCACTTATATTTATGAACTGGACGCTACAATTAGGATAGCTAAATATATTAGTAGATTCTCTCTCTCTCTCTCTCTCTCTCTCTCTCTCTCTCTCTCCTCCTCTCTCTCTCTCTCTCTCTCTCTCTCTCTCTCTCTCTCTCTCTCTCTCTCTCTCTCTCTCTCTCTCTCTCTCTAGGCCAGTAAAGATCAAAATATGGTAACGTACTCTTCTGGGTTCAGGGACCAGAAGGGTCGACGACCGTGCAAGGCTTTATTTCCAAGGTCGTCAAAGTGTCCATGATGAAGAGCGCAGTGGGCGACCGTTCCTCATCAATGATGACCTTGTTGAGCTGGTGCGGAAACCGTCGGTTCACAATTCCGCAGATATCGCGATACTTGCTGCATGAAATTGTGACTAAGCACCTGCTGTTCATGAAATTGTGTGCCAGATTGGTGCCGAGAAACCGGACACCCGAGCACAAAACGAAACGATTAGCAGCAGCACTGAGATTTCTGCAGCGTTCTCATGATGACGGCGACTAGTTCCTCGACAGGATCGTCACGGGCGATGAGACATGGATTTCGCACTTTACCCCGGAAACCAAGCAGCAGTCAATGCATTGCCGCCACAGTGGTTTCTCCGGCCAAAGCGAAATTCAAACAGACTGTGTCGGTGCAGAAAGTACACGGTGTTGTGGGACTTCCTTCCCAGAGGTGAAACAGTAAACGCTGACCGTTACTGTGAAACACTGCGGAAATTGCGACGTGCCAATCAAAACAAGAGGCGTGGAATGCTTACTGCAGGTGTTGTGCTGCTTCATGACAATGCCCGTCCACATACGGCTCGGCGAACAGCAACTGTTCTGCGGGAGCGGTTTGATTATCCACCATACAGCCCTGATCTTGCTCGCAGCGATTTCCATATTTCTTTGCATCTAAAGAAATTCCTGTCCTCCGGTCAGCGTTTTGACATCGACAAAGGGTTGAAGACGACTGTCACACACTGGTTCCATTCACAGCCGGCAGATTTCTACGAACCAGAGATACAAAAATTGATCCCATAATGACAAGTGTCTAAATACTGGTGGTACCTATGTTGAAAAATAGCTGAAACATTGCTGTACCTGGTGTTTTCTTTATTTAAAAAAATGAAAACTTACTTTCTGGATGAGCCTCGTATATATATATATATATATATATATATATATATATATATATATATACCTACGTAATCAGACATTTAAGCTTTTCCACTATGTCAATAGATATCCTTTATTTGCAATTTTACCTGTAAATTCAGCTGTTATTTTCCACATTCTCAAAGGCTAATGTAGGATATTTTTCACTAAACTGTTTGAAAACATTCAAAATTATTGGTTTTCTCCACTTTTCAAATTATTTATTTTCCAGTCTTTTAAGAAATTCTACAGAAAGTGAGCATTTAAAACAAAAGAAATTCCAACATATTCTGTTTTGCACTTGCATAAGAATTAGACAATGAAATGCTTATTTATTTAATCTATTAAAATTGTAATTATATATTTTAAAATTCTCTCATATAACTTATGTGCTAGATAACACATATCTTTATTTTATTTATTTTGAGTGTTAGAGATCAAACTATATTTTATTACATGTTTAAAGGTGAAATAGTTATTCGAACAATACAAATACAGTTCACACATCTGGTTTGTTTACATTACAACTGGAACTTAGCTCGGAAGAGTAATAGAAGTGGTTCCTTCATGGAGAGCATATGTTTCGAGAGTTGAAACTATGTTTAATTCCTTTCTGCACCTCATTCCTATATGTATTTTTGTTCCTTAACAAGATACATCGGTTGCTTAGTATGATTTGTGAAAAAGAAGTTCTTCCAAATGAAAGGATAGAATTGATTATCGTACCGATCTATAAGAAAGGAGATAAAACTGATTTCAAACTATAGGGAGTGTTATGCCTACACTAGGGCCTAACTGCCATAATAATAAAATACTATAAAAAGCCGATAAAGGATAGACACATATACATGTGCATTATATCAGAAAATAGGGAATAAATAACCGCATTGAAATACAAATTAGTCTTACTCATATAATATAAAAAACGCTAGTAAAAAGCCATAATGTTTTTATATCCTGGATCAAAACCATGTCAAGATTCCAGAATTATCTAGTCAGAAAGATGACCACATTAGATAAGAGTAATGTGAAAGGCAAGAAGAGAAAGTGGAACAAAGTTTTCCATTTTGACATAGATGAAGGTTTCGAACTAGATCATGTACTTTCCACCCAAATTTCCCCCGATTAGAAACTTAAAATTTATCATATAAATATTCGCGATTTTTTTTAATGAAGGCAGAACGGCGGCGGGACCGAACGCGGTCCCCCTGCGGAGGGGTGCAGCTCTACAAGCTCTACATGGGTAATATGAATATTTTATCTTATTATCATTCTTTAATGGTCATTTTTCAGACATAGTATTAATTAAAGTACCAAATGGTCCAAAGAACTTAGAATAATGAACCAAGTTGAACTTTTAAATGATTGTTTTCTCTCTCTGAATTTTATCAGTTTTAGTATTTTTATCGCTGTTCAGTATGGCGATTTTAGCTGATTTTGATAAGTTGTTTTTATATGTTGTTGATCTAATATTTCGTTATGTTTTTAATTTTTCAAATAAATATGTTCATTTTTATTGTTTACTGTGTTCTTAACATGTTAAAATGTGGAATCCATCCTCCAAAACCAAGGCCAACCGCTCGGGCCAAAGACCATTTAAATTATAGAGATATTTTCACGCTACCTTAAAGCTGGGCTTAACTGTCCCCGCGTAACAACTGGATAGCAGACGGTGGTATGTTCGTGAACATAATATTCTATTATATTCACAGATAAGGAAACGAACCCTAGACCCCAAAATTAACCTTCAATTCGTATACAGTAAAAATCTATATGTTTTTTTTTCAATCGGGAAGATAAGAGTCACATTGGTACTAATGAATAAACTATGTCTTTTAAAACAGAGGACAAACCAGAAAATTTTCAACTTTGGGACATTATTAATAACTGGCTTTAGGACTGCCGTATATTTTTGTGGTTATTTTATTTTTATTTATTTTTTAGGATCTAAATTTTGGGTATAAGTTAATGGTTTTGTATTGTCAATGGGTAAATTTTGGATATGTAACTATACCGCTGTTTTTAGGTTATATTCTAATAATTTTGGTATTGATGTTTTTCAACAAATGTTTTATTTTTAGTATGGACAAATAATATTTCTTTTCTGGGTTATGTTATACGTTATGTTCATTTCAGAACTTGATTTTTTGGATACATATAGTTTTATGGATTATTTGGTGTTGTAGATGATTTTGACAAAGTTTTTCAGTCAGATAATATTTTTCGTTTGTTAACCTAGGTTATGATATTTTTTTTCAGAATATTTGTAGAGTTACACTGTTTTAGTAACCGGAAGTGTAGTTATGAAATTGATTTAATATTTTTTGTATTAATTAAGGCAATATCTCTTTTACTGTTGATAATGACATATCTTTTTTATTTCGTCTATCGGGAAGGCGTGGCACGATCAAATGTACACATAAATCATTTCTGAAAGCATCACCACGAGAAATAAGCCCAAGGGATCATAGGTTGCTTTACACGCCACTAGATTTAATTTTTTTATGATATATTTACAGGATTACAAAAAGGGTAATAAATTTGAGCAAACAAGATGGCGGACACATCTTACACTTATGCCACTAATGCACTAAATACTTGTCACACGTAAAGATTATTCACGTAAAACACGATCTTGGATATCTTACTGAACCATGGATAGAGGTAGGAAACGTAAAATTAATTTATGGTTTATTAACTAGGTATTTGTTTTGTTAGGTTAGAAAATGGGAAGTTGGCTTACATCCATTATACATGTTTTTCTTCCCAAAGTGGCAACGGTGATTACAGAGCCATCTAACGGAGGCTATATTAACCATTACAGCCACTCCCGCAACTCGTGCATACACTGGGACCTTTTTCACAAATACTAGTTAGATAATTAATCTTGGCCCACGTAAGGCTCAAGGAAAACCACATTGTAACTATTGCAAAGTAATGAGTGATGTATATTGGGAAAATAAATAAGTTAAAATAAATCTTAATAATAGGACTATAAATAATTTAATTACAAAAATGAGGACGAAAGACGAGCAGGAGGAAATAGTTGGAGGGAAATGGAATACATAAAAGTCAAAGGATTGTGGAAAACAGGAACAATTTCGTCATAAAGTAATAACCGTGGTAAAATAAAGTAAAGTATTCCCCCTACAGGAGGCAGTGAGGTAATGGGACGTTAAAGGCTCTCCAATATTTCTAGACCAATCGGCAACATGATGTCAGCCGGGTTATCAGCCCCTGCGTGACGGGCCGCTCTTACCCCAGGACAAGCGTCTGCGTACTCATTTCAGTTAGAGGCTGAGTCAAACCCCAGGGTCATAGTACCGACCAGAAGAGTTGGATCAGGTTAAAAATCCTAAAGCCACCGGGACTGAATACCCTGACTTTCCTACTTGTAGCCGCAGTGCTTTAACCACTATGATAATAGGAAATAATAATCATGATAATTATATCAAAGTAATTTTAAACACTATGAGAGTTAAACAGCCAACATTGCGAACAGAAACAAGGCAGGGGCATGAGGCAAAATAATACCGATTTCGTTTGCTGGAATTGTTATCCTAGGATATTTTATAGTAAAGGCGAGCACCTTAGAATTAGTAGGAATATTTTTCAGTAAAAACTCAAGAGGTTAGAAAAGACGAGAAAATAATAACTGAGTTGGTTTTAAATTAATAAATTAATAATAAACACAATAAAAATAATAATCAACACACGAAGTTCGGGTACAAATCATACGTTCATAATAAAAGATAATAATAATAATAATATGGAAGAGATTGGACGACAAATAATAATAACAATAACCATAATACTAATATTAGGGACCGTTCAAGGATATAGTAGTTTTCAGAATAATAATGTGTGAACT
Organism: Diploptera punctata; assembly: GCA_030220185.1. Taxonomy (NCBI): domain Eukaryota; kingdom Metazoa; phylum Arthropoda; class Insecta; order Blattodea; family Blaberidae; genus Diploptera; species Diploptera punctata. Next base: position 3,434,823 of record JASPKZ010000839.1, on the reverse strand, counting down.
CACCACCATCTTGACTTCCCCAAGGAAACAAATAACTAATTAAATTTAGGGGAAAGTCAATCTTCACTCAACATGCAAGAAGACTAAGTATCTATTAGAAGGTCAGATAACGGTAAGTTCAGCTATGACTCTGGAATGTGTTATTTTTGGATAGGAATGTAGATTTCTCCTCCAAACAAACTGCATTACTTGAATATAAACAAAATTTATACTACTGACATTTACAGGGCAATAAATACTATTTTTTTACATCAGGAAGCGTACTTTAAATAAAAAGAAATGATAGAAATTAGTAACAACTTAAAGACCCAATACATTTACAGGAAATAAAAGTGGCATGTATTAGCAAATAGAGACAAGGTATTTTAGCAACAGAGAGTATGGAAAAAGGGCATGGGAGCTTAGATTGAATAGAGAAAGCTCGAACCAAGAGGGGAATAGAGAATTAGCACAATCAAAAAAAATGGGAACTCAACTAATGAGGAATGTAGATTCCAGTTTCAAAAACAGAGAGTATGGAAAGGGGCATGGAAAACTTAGGATAAATTAGAGAGAACTCGATCAAAAGCTGGGAATGGAGATTTAGCACAATAAAGCAAAGCAGGCACCACACACCTCCCTAAAGGAAATAACATAAGACTCATGGAAGGGAAGACGACCGAACTTCAGGTTAAATAATAGCTTAAAATATTTTTTTTTGGTTAACCTCTCATGCGGTGTTGAGAGTTTTACAACAATGCCGGCGAGCGCATCATGTGAAGGGCTCAACTACAGTATGAGGCGTTTCTAAATCATAAGTGAAGTTTAAATCATGAGTGAAGTCATAGAGGCTAGCACAATTAAGGGTATCCGGGCCAATTACCAAGTAAAAGACGATCTAACCTCTTAGAATGAGAACAAAATACTTCCAGGTTACAGATGAAATCGCCAATTGATGACGTCAGTTAAAGTTAATAAGATAATTGTCAGGACAAACCCCCGGGAGGTGAGAGATATCCTATAAGGAAAAAAGACTTACGGTTTTTCAACCCTACAGTCTTATTTAGGGGGGAATGTTATGCCTACGCTAGGGCCTAACTGCCATAATAATAAAATACTATAAAAAGCCGATAAAGGATAGACACATATACATGTGCATTATATCAGAAAATAGGGAATAAATAACCGCATTGAAATACAAATTAGTCTTACTCATATAATATAAAAAAAACGCTAGTAAAAAGCCATAATGTTTTTATATCCTGGATCAAAACCATGTCAAGATTCCAGAATTATCTAGTCAGAAAGATGACCACATTAGATAAGAGTAATGTGAAAGGCAAGAAGAGAAAGTGGAACAAAGTTTTCCATTTTGACATAGATGAAGGTTTCGAACTAGATCATGTACTTTCCACCCAAATTTCCCCCGATTAGAAACTTAAAATTTATCATATAAATATTCGCGATTTTTTTTAATGAAGGCAGAACGGCGGCGGGACCGAACGCGGTCCCCCTGCGGAGGGGTGCACCTCTACAAGCTCTACATGGGTAATATGAATATTTTATCTTATTATCATTCTTTAATGGTCATTTTTCAGACATAGAATTAATTAAAGGACCAAATGATCCAAAGAACTTAGAATAATGAACCAAGTTGAACTTTTAAATGATTGTTTTCTCTCTCTGAATTTTATCAGTTTTAGTATTTTTGACGCTGTTCAGTATGGCGATTTTAGCTGATTTTGATAAGTTGTTTTATATGTTGTTGATCTAATATTTCGTTATGTTTTGATTTTTCAAATAAATATGTCATTTTTATTGTTTACTGTGTTCTTAACATGTTAAAATGTGGAATCCATCCTCCAAAACGAAGGCCAACCGCTCGGGCCAAAGACCATTTAAACTATAGAGATATTTTCACGCTACCTTAAAGCGGGGCTTAACTGTCCCCGCGTAACAGGGAGATCTCATTACTTTTAACTTCATACAAAATTCTAACAAATATATTAGTAAGCAAACTTACACCCTATATTGATGACATTCTAGGAGATCATCAATGTGGATTTAGAAGAAACAGTTCTACAAAAGTCATGTTTTTAGTATAATACAGATTTTAGAAAAGAAAATAATGGCACTGTACATCATCAACTATATGTATACTTCAAAAAGACATACAATTAAATTATGAGGGAAAAGTTATATAGTATCCTTATGGAGTTCAGAATTCTTAAAAAGTTAGACTTATACGAATGTGTCTAAATGACACAAAGAGTAAGGTGTATGTAGGCAACAGTTTTCAGATCTTTTGAAATTCACAATGGGTTAGAGCAATTTTAAATTGTGTCCTAGAGCATGCCATAAAACGTTTAGAGGACGAAGAAGGCCTACAACTCAGTGGTATTAATAAGCTGTTAGTCTATGCTGATGATGTATTATTATTGGGCGATAGCGAGGAGATACTAAGGGCGAACACACACACACTGTTAAGCATCTCCTCCCTTAAAGTAAGAGTCCATGTTTTGCATCCATATAATACAGCTGGGAGAATAACAGTTTTATATATTTTCAGTTTAATGTTTTTTTGAAAGGAATTGGAACAACAAAAGTCTCTGTAATGCATAATAGCATGCTTTTCCAGAATTGAGACTATGTTTAATTTTTTTGTCCATCTCATTCCTGTTTGTAATTATTGTTCCTAGGTATTTGAATTCAGCCACTTTTTTTTTTCAAAATTTCCCTATTTGTCATTAGCTGTCCATTTCCAATATATAATGTATTTCTATGTGTGCACATATATTTAGTTTTAGTGATGTTTACTGCCAGTCCCAATTTCTTTAAGCGTACTTGAGAATAAAGTTTTTATGAAAATTTTTGGACCAAAGATGAACACAGGCAAATGGAGATAACTACATAACAGTGAATATTATGAATACATAGTTCTTTATATAGATTCTTTATTGTTTTTATAGATTATTTTAATTATTATTGCAAAGTCGTTTGAGATAGAGTTTAGACATTCAAGTCTGTTGAGATGGACTTTAGACATTCAAAGTCTTGTTGAAGCTAACTGTAAACATCCCTACATTTAGTTCATTGGAATGTTAGTATGATACAGTTACAGGTAATTCGAGGTCAAAATTGAATATATAACACTTGAGAAGTGAGGGTCTCGGTCTGTCTGTCTGTGTGTGTACTGCTGGAGGGTAAGTCATTGACCATTTTTCTTAATATGTGACAGGGATCTTTTTGAAAAAGAATCAATTACCTTAACTATTCTGATAGAAGTCTAAACATGTAGACTGTTTTAATACGATATTTTCAATAAGGGATATAACATTTTTAATCATGTAGATTTGGTTAGATTTAAAATTCCACAACTCCCTTCTCAACCCTCCCCAAGAAAGTACTGTAGTTTTAATATAGGCTTAGAATAGATTTAGGGCTAGAGATATTTAGGATTTCTAATTATTTATATTTTAGTAATAAAATAGTTTAAAATGAGACTCCATTTGTTTATTTCTAAACATGTATAACTGTATATCCTCATACTAACGCTCGGCTAGGAAACCGCTACCAGTTTTTTCCAAGTCCCGAAGGTCCTTTAAGCCTAATAAATCCAGTTGGGTCCATAACAGTGAACTACATGGTCTTTATAGGAAGCCAGATGTAATAAGAACAGTTAAGTATCATAGACTGCAATGGGCAGAACATGTGGCACAAATGGGGAATGAAAGAAGTGTATGGAAGCTTCTTGTAGGAAAACCAGAGGAAAAACGCCCAGTTGGTAGACCAAGAATGACGTGGGAGAATAACATTAACAATGATTTGAGTGAAGTAGATTATAGAGGGATGATTGGAAATCATTAGCTCAGGATAGGATTATATGAATATATAGAGCCAGTGAGTTAGTTTAGTAGTTCCTTGATATTTGAATTCAGCCACTTCTTCAAAATTTCTCTTATTTGCCATTAACTGTCAATTTCCATTATATGATGTATTTGTATGTAATTTAGTTTTATTGATATTAATTTCCAGTTCCAATTTATTAATGTTATTTAATAGAATATGTGTTTGCTTTTAGTTTTTCCTTTTTATCGCCTAATAATACTGCATCATCAGCATAAGTTATACCAACAGCTCGTTAATATTATTGAATTGTTTGCCTTCTTTATCTTATAGAGATTTAATGACGTGCTCTAGTATATAACTGAATAGTGGGGAAGCTAACCTTAACCTACTGTGAATTTCAAACATACCCTACTCTATGTGCATTTAGACACATTCGAATAAGTCTAACTTTTTAGGAATTCCGAATTCCAGCAGAATACTATACAACTTCTTCCTCTTAATTGAATTGTATCCTATTTGATGTCTATGTTATATATAATAATTGTGAAATGGGATCTACCAAAATATTTTTCCTGATATCAAGTTGATCTTCCTGACATAATATAACTTAAAGTTAAATGATACAGAGAAGGTCGGAAATACAAATGTTAACACAATACATACCAGTTTCGGTACCTTCTTTGGTTCCATCATCAGTATTTTCACAAAATAATGTTGTCATTTTGAAGATTGGGCCCTGAGAATTGAACCGAAGAAGGTCCCGAAACTGATCTATGAAGAAGAATAATATGAGGCGAGATGATATAATTCTACTTAAATAAATAATACCTCATAGTGTTAATTCCTAAAAATCAATGAGAAATATTACTTTAAAGACACAATAAAGATCACTAAATTTTAATCAGAAGAATACATGTGTAACTTACCTGAATCTCAAAATAAAGGTTTAAAAAAAATTACATGTCATAGGAATCTACCACTTGCGTACAAGGGTCAGGTAGATAGTCTAGATAAGCAATAAATAAAGAAGATTCAATAATATTAAATTAATGTTGGGAAGTAAACATTATGAGGTATAATCATCGAAATTCATCGGAGAACATTTTTTGACAACTCACCTCATAAATTTCGTGTTTTTCACAAACTGTGGTTTCAAATGTAATCACGTTCATCTTCAACCATAACTCCGACTGATGACGTCCATCTTAAACCATAACTCCGACTGATGACGTCCATCTTCAACCATAATTCCGACTGTCCGACTGATGACGTCCATCTTCAACCATAACTCCGGCTGATGACGTCCATCTTCAACCATAACTCCGACTGATGAAATTCTTCGGCCGTCAATTATTATATTGTCAAAAAGTGTTCTGTGATGAATTTCAAAGATTCAATAAATTGATTATATAAACAATTGGAATGGTATAAGCATGTGAAACTGACGTTGGCTGAAAGAAGTATTCAGAAGGGATGTCATTGGGAAATAGACAAATAAGTACATTTCAACATACGTTGTATTAGGAATTGAAGAAGACAATGGAAGAATAAAAAACTAGAAGAAAGGAAATGAGAAGGCAGAGAAAAAGAACAACACTATAAACATTTATCACAGGAAGATGTTTTTGTACATTTTTAATCCTGTTTAATAAATAGAAAAGGACATCCTATATTTTCCATTTTTACTAAATATTGGTGCTTAAACAAGGCTACTGCAGGTCAGACAGGAAATACTCCAGACATACAATCACTTCAGAATTAAGACCTTTTTTTTAAATGTATTATGAATACTTTCACATTTTAGATACAGGTCATGTAGGCCCAATCCCAAGCCATGGCAAACCTGTTTAAGGCATCATTCCTCGGTGCAGAATTACAGGACATGCAATGGTTCAAATCATTTAATGGAATTTCAAGCAATATGGGAACACTCAGCACCATGAGGAATTTGGGTAGCTACAATAAGTAGCGGCTCCAGTTTGAAAAAAAACCGGTACAACAGCTGGGGGACCAAACACGCTGATCACATGTTACACCTATACTGGCTGGATGATTGTCCTCCTCTGTAATTAACACATATGGATGTGAGGTTAGTAGCTGGTGTAAGCCAAGGTCATTCTAGGCCTGTTAGGTTTATTTTCATATAGATCCAGGGCTAGAGGGCAAATTTGAGAGGTAACATCTTTATAGTACAAAATATGTCTTTATGCCATTCATGGTTACATGTGATTCTATTCTGCAGTGTTCAAACCTAGGGCAGATCCTTTACTGCAATCATAGCATTTTCATACTATGCTTTGCAGTTTTACTAGGGAATTGATGTGATAGCTTCTGAGAGAAGATCTTACTCGGGATGGTTTAATTTGGTGTCCAGATATAGTAGATGTAAGCTGGAACGTAAGGGGAATAAATACAAAAGAAGAAGAATTAGAAAGAGAATTAAAGAAAAAAGAAATAAATATAGCAACAATAACAGAAACAAAAAAGAAACTAAAAGGAACAAAGGACTTAAAACACTATACTATATTGTATAGCGGAGTAGAACAGACAACAATAGCGCAGTGTGCAGTAGCAATTTTAATAGATGAAAAATGGAAGAACAAATTGAATAGCTATGAGTTTATAAATGAAAGAATCCTGATAGCCAGATTTAAAATTGAAAGAGGATATGTGATGATAATTGCTGTGTACGCCCCAGAGGAAGGTAAGAAAGAAGAAACAAAAAAAAATGTTATAAAACATTACAAACATTAGTTGATAAATATACAAAAGATCACCATTTAATAATAAGTGGAGACTTAAATGCTAGAGTAGGCAATGTCCCTATACCTAATGTAATAGGATATAACGGGGAAATAACAATAAATGATAATGGACAGGATTTGAGACAGTTTTCAACCTATAATCAATTAAAAATAATGAATACCTATTTCCGAAAAAAGGACATACATAAATATACAAGAAGTGGATATAACTCAAGATCAATAATTGACTATTTAATCGTAAACAACAAGCTTGGAGCCTTGGTAACAGATGTGAGAGTACATAGAGGCAGCGATATATACTCTGATCACTATCTCGTGATAAGAAAAATAAACATAATAGCTAAATGGCGGAAAAATAACATAAAGAACAAAAGAAACCAAGAAGAAGTATATAAAGTATATTTATTACAAGATCAAATTATTAGACAACAGTATGAAAGCAGAATGAATAAATATATATCAGAGATAGCGACGTGAGAAGATATAAATATTAATGGGAAAATATATCAAATGTAATACATAAAACAGCAAATGAGATATTAGGAAAGAAAAATATAATAAGAAATAGGAAGGGCTTGAGAACTTGGAATGCGAATATACAAAATGCAGTGAATGAAAAACAAAAAGCATATCATACATACTTACAACTGAAAACAGAAGAATCTTACGAAGAATATAAAATGAAAAGGAGAATTGCTAAAAGCATTATAAGAAAAGCCCATCAGGAGTCATGGGATAAATTTATAAGCTCAGTAGAACATGATATGTATGGAAGACAAGAAATAGGTTATAAATTAGTGAAACATCTAAATCAGACTGAGAAAGATTCTGCTAGATTGAATATAATTCCAGAACAAGAATGGATACAACATTATGAAAAACTTTGGAAAAAGGAGCAAATTGGAGGAAAAGAGAACAACGAGGAAGAAATAAAAGTGGAAAATATTGATGTAATAGACATAAATGAATTAGAAATGGCTCTGAAAACCGCTAAGAATAGGAAAGCAACAGGTTTAGATAATATAAATATGGAATTAGTCAAATATAGTGGAATATTGTGTAAACTACGAATACTTCATTTAATTAATTATGTTGGCAGACCTATGAGATTCCAACCACTTGGAAAACAGCAATTGTGAAGAATATATTTAAAAGAGGAGACCGGAGAAATTGCGAGAATTGCAGAGGGATTAGCTTAATGAATACTGGCTACAAGATATATACGAAAATAATAAATAATAGATTGAGAAACATAACAGAAGTAATAATAAATGAAAATCAAAGTGGATTCAGAAAGGGAAGGTCATGTATAGACAATGTCTTTACATTGAAACAACTCGTAGAAAAGAGAAGAGAACATAACTTAGAAACTCACATAGGATTTATAGATTTGGATAAGGCCTTCGATCGAGTAAACAGACAAAAATTATGGGAAATATTACGAATGAAAGGATGCCCGCTGTGCCTTGTTGAAACAATAAAGAAATTATATGAAGACACAAATATAATTATAGATACCGGATCAAAAGAACAGATACAATCAAAACAAATACTGGATTACGACAAGGATGTAGTTTATCACCCACTTTGTTTAATATAGACGATATTTTAAATAATTGGAAAGTTTTAGTGAATCCAGGAATAAGAATAGATAATAAAGTGTGCATAAATAATCTTCTATTTGCTGACGATGTAATCATAATACAGAAAAATGAAGACGACTTACAGAAATCTATGCATGCATTAAATGAAATATGTAAATTATATGATCTAAAGATTTCTGTAAGGAAAATGAAGACCATGGCTTTTAGAGGAATAGATCCAGTGAGATCCAAAATTATTTTAGAAAATCAAAGTATAGAACAGGTGTCTCATTTCAAATATTTGCGCTGTGATGTTGGCTACAATGTGGAAGGAGATATTGATTCAAAAATAAATAAATTTCAGACGGTGTGTGAAACAATACAGAGAATATTAAAAAATAATATTAGAAAAGAAACCAAGATAAAAATGTATAATGTTATGGCGGTTCCCACAATATTGTATGGATGTGAAACTTGGGCACCAATGAAAAAACAGAAGGATAGAATACAGACGGCGGAGATGAGGTTCCTAAGACAAGTAAAAGGATGTACAAGACTTGATAGAATAAGAAATGAGGATATAAGAGAAGAATTGAAAGTACAGCCTTTATTGGATAAGGTCACGAATTACAGACAGAAATGGATTGATCATATGGATGGAATGAGTAAGGAGAGATATCCATTGTTAGCAAGAAATTATCAAGCAAGAGGAAGACGTGATGTTGGAAGACCTAGAAGACGTTGGGCTGATGCATTGTGAAGTCGGAACGGGCAATTGCCTAATTCCTGGAGTTATGATGATGGTGATGAAGTTGGTGCACCGGACTAGTTGGGTTCAGATTCGGTAGAGCAAGATTCTGGTTTCATGTACACCCTTCGACAAAAAAAGAGTCATCTCTTGAACGCACATTTCTTCTAAGTCATACTCAGCAAAGCGCTGGGTTCAAACTAGGAAAAACTAGTCATAATTGTGCAGTCCCTGAGCTACTGTGTTATATGGCATAAACTGAAGACTCTCCTACGTGTCCTGATAGGTCAGCGGTAAAGCATGCGGTCACTGTTTCTGTTAGTGAAGATCGCAAGTTCGCGTCTTCAATTACGCAATTTTTTCGTGATATTTGTATTAAAACGTTTTATGAATTAAATACATTTTATTTCGTAATTTGAATTAATCTATACTTTTTAAGTTCATAATTGTTTTTTATACCATTGAGGTTATAACAATGTTAAATTATGTATTTTTATACGCTTTATATTACTCGTATCTCCTCGCTATCGGCCAATAGTACTACATCATCAGCATAAACTAACAGCTTATTAATACCATTGAGTTGTAGGCCTTCCTCATCCTCTAAAGATTTGATGGCATGCTCTAGTACAAAATTAAATAGTAGAGGAGATAGTGCATGTCCTTGCTTCAACCCATTCTGGATTTCAAAAGTGTCCGAAAACTGTTTGCCTACACGCACCCTACTCTTTGTGCCATTTAGACACATTCGTATAAGTATTTATTATTATTAATGTTTATTATTATTATTATTATTATTATTATTATTATTATTATTATTATTATTATTATTATTATTATTATTATTATGTATTTATTTATTTACTAGCGGACCCGGCAGAAGTTGTCCTGTCCGAACGTTCAATTCTCGTGTCATGGCCGGACGATAAAAATATCAGTTACGTTTCTACCATAAAATTAATTAATTAAGACATATTAAATAAGTTCGCAAGAAAACTCCAGGATACAAGATCGAAGTTCTACAAAACAATGGCGGTACCGGTACTTTTATACGGTAGTGAGTCCTGGGTAACAAATAAGAGGAGTTCGAGTAGAATACAAAGTGCAGAAATGGCCTTTCTAAGAAGGACCAAAGGATCCACAAAATTGGACCACATAAGAAATGAAGGAATAAGAAATGAATTAGAAATATGTATTCAATAAATGACAGAATTCAACAACACCGCGTTGGCTGGGAACAGCAAGTTCAGAGAATGGAAGAAACAAGATTGCCCAAGATAGCATATCAGTATAAACCAAAGGGATTAAGGGATATAGGAAGACCTAAAAAGAGATGGAAGGAATCATTGTGAATTCGGAACAGACGAATCACCTAAACCTTGAAGTGAAGGTGATGATAATTATTATGATAAAATAAGAATATAACAAGAAATTTCCATAACAACTAATATCCGAGGGAATGAAAATAAGTGGAACATTTGACATATCACTATTTGTTCCTCGGTAACTGAATTGCAAATAAAAATGTAAAAAAAATCATTATAAAATTACGTAACAATGGAAACATTTCCTAGCAACTGTTATTTCAGATTGTATTTTATGGACGAAATCACGAAATGGAAGTGCATCAACGAAGAAGATATTAACAGAAGAATGTGGGATATATTTATACAGGAATGATTTACATTAGGATAATTTAGTTTTAAGAAACTGTGAGATAACATCTAGTTCCGGTAAAGGCTCTGACCGCAGGGCGGGACCAGTAAATTGTCTGTGGTGATCTCGGTTTATGAAGTGGAGTCATCTTCTTCCACAGAGGGGAATTAAACGCACCGCTGATGTTAATTTACATGTGTGGTGTGGGGATAGATGCTTAGCATGAGATAGTGTTAGTTCCGAGTATCTGGCAGCTGTCATTTGGTCAGTGAGTCCCCAGGACACAGTTAGTGAGCTTGTGGTTATCTCAGCGCGTTGGCGCAGCCCACTTATTGAGAGGCTCATGTAAAACAGTGACAGGCGGGCACTGCTGGGCCACAGATTGCGAAATTTCCCGGGTCTTGCCACAACAGGTCGGCCAGGAGTTTATATCCTCGCGAGTGTAACAGTGTCCGTAAGTTAGGTTTACTACAGAATTGAGATAGGGATTCAGGTTATCTTAACAGTTTAAAACGAACGATCTTGGCCTAATTAATTATGGTATTTGTTAATACACACATTTTCCAAATTTGACGCTTATGTCGCTGAAGATATTAGAAACCAGCGACAATGACCAATCGGCGGATTGGGATACCCTTCCAATGTCAAAGGCAACGGAGTAATACGGTTTATTTCTTGATACTTGGTAAATATCCAGAAATAAACCGGGGGACTGGGCGCACTACTATCTTCAAGCGACTTTGAGAGAAATGTAGTACACACCAAATTATATTACATAAAAACTATATTTATTACGGAATATTAATTACATTTAAATGTATTCTCTCTGCCTCTCTTTATCTTAGTTTAGTTTCTCCATTTATAGGTACTTTTACACTATTTGTAATTATTTTTTCTAGATATTTGAAAACTAGGGACATGTTCCTAGGAACATGGAATATTAGGACTTTATACAATAGCGGGGCACTAGAGATATTAACGCGGGAATTAGATAAATCGCCCTTGGATATAGTAGCTTTACAGGAAGTTAGATGGCCAGGAGAAGGTAGTCAGGAATCAGGAAGCTTTGCATTATACTACGGGGGTGCAGAGAGACCTGAATTTGGAACGGGTTTTTTAGTCAGAAGGAGGATCCTGTCCGCTATCCGAGATATTAAATTTGTCAGTGATAGGATATCATACATAATTCTAAAGGGTAAACGACATGATTTTATAATCGTAAATGCACATGCTCGCACAGAAGATAAAGATGACAAGATCAAGGATGAGTTCTATGAGGAAATAGAATGCTTATTTGATAGCCTTTCACGATATCATATGAAAATTGTATTAGTACGTAACTTGACCTGTATCTGTCTATGTAACGGACCTGTATCTATGTAACGGAATCTTTGAACACGATTTTCACCCACTTAAAACATTAGATCGACTTGAAACTTTGTATTATTGTAAAGGACTCATGACAATACAATAATTTAATTATTTTTTAAAATCCAGGCCAGAATCATCAGAAAATAAAAAAAAAATAAAAAAATAACCGGTGTAATAGGTTGCGGACTTATCGACTTTTTAGTCAATCGTTGTAAGAGCCCAGTTGGTAGAGCGGTGGACTGTAGTGGTATATAATTTCAGTAATCCATAGACCGCTGGTTCAAATCCAGGCCGGAGGATTTTTTTAGAAGAGTATTAAGCAATTGAATTTTCATGTGATTCCAGTTTATGACAATCAATTAAACTAAAAATTAAAAAAAAAATAGTAGTTTAAAAAATTGAAACAACACGCATTATTAGAAAACCATAATAAAAATTAAAAATAAATAATAGTTTAAAAAACTATAACACCGGGCCCGCTGCGTGACAAGGCAGCACGCTACCTCGAGACCACAGCAGTGGGCTCTAATTGGTAGCGCCGAAATTTAGACGAAGCGCCCTTACTGCTGGCGCACCCGATTGTGACTCAAATTTTCATCAAGAATGTATTTTTTATTTTCTCTGGGTGACTTGGTAATTCTTCCTCCCACCTAGAGCCTTCAACCTCTCACAAAAAGTTTAGACATTACAATCTACTTGATTCGCTACTTCCTTCTTGACGGCGGTCGTTGGGGTGTTCAACTCAGGCTTTTGAGGTCCGTATCCCCCTTTAAATTATTTATTTCCCTACATCAATTTTGCAGGGTTGTCCAAACTGAGTGTTATCTTTAATATAACGAATTTTGTTTGTCGGGATCACTCTTGATCCACCAAAGGCGCCCGCCATATAGCGTAGGCAGGTTTAGGTTAAATTGCTTTGGGAGGACTTTTCTTCCTAGCTTAGTTTGGAAAAGCCGGTCGTTTGTTCACTGCTGCCCAGCCCTTTGTATACATTTTCGGATTTAGTCATTGTTATTGCATGTTAACAATGACCTAGTCTTGTTATTCCTTTTTACAAAGAGAACTGCTAACTTTTTCTCTCTTGTATGAGGGCTTGCCGTTTCGTTGTATTTTGTTTACTAGTGCGTTTGACTACAATAGTAAAGGATGAGGTCTATAACCTACGTTAATCACGAAGTGCTGGAGTTTTGTTGGTCGCACATAAATCTGTTTTATGGTCAGTCGTATCATTTTGATTATGCTACCAATCAATTCCTGGCTTCATCCCATTTCATTTAAGTATAAACATGTCCTACTTCTGACAATAATTAGAAGTTAATTAATTATTCACCCTTAATAAAATGCTTATTTCTCTGAAATAAGAGGACTCGGCTCACTTCCCATTGCTTTCCACACCACGGGATGATGATGATGACCAGATGATGTTCGGGGACCTTTTGGACCTCAAAGCTTCTCGACATTTGTCTTACAAGTGAGGAAAAACCCCGAAAAAACTTCACCCAACAAGCTTATTCCAGTTGGGATCGAACCCAGGCCCACTGGATGAAAATGCAGCATGCTACCTCAAGGCCACAGCGGTGGACGCACATTTGATATGTATTTTATTTCATTTAAGTTCAAATTATAAGCATGCATTTTGTTTTTGTTTTTATTATTATAAAATCCGACATAAGTACATGTTATCATGAATATGCACTTCAAAAATACTGAGTTCAGCAGAGAATGATGCTAATAAATTTTGTGCTGATATTGAAAGTGATATTTGGGGTGACCATCCATCCCAAATTTTGAAGGATAGTCCTGCATGTCAAATTTTTTATTATCAATATTCCTCATTACAAAGTATATTTTAATTATATATTTATTTACATAAGTGTAACTTCAACCCATAGATTTGTCGCCAGATATCATTGTCTAATGCATCTTTTTCCCTAAGACAACATTTTTCCATAATTCTTACTCCATCCATCCATCCAACATTCTCTTGGTCTATCTTTTACCTTCCTTCCTCTAACCTCCCATTTAAGGATCTTCATTGATATTCATCCTCTTCCATTCATATGTGTCCATACTATATCAAATGACTTACTTCTATTTTTATCCAATATATTCATTTATTTCATAAATTATGGGAAATAACAATATGAGGTTTTCAAGTTAATAAATAACAAATAGTGAGTTGTAAAGATGGCTGAAGATGAGAGGGATGCCTCTTGAAACTGCTGTACCGTGTTTGAAGATCACGGAGTTATGGGTGAGATTTCACAACTCACCATTTATTAGTTATTAATGTTCCTTTTTATCTGCATAATTTCTCTTATTATACTATTCTTGTTTTTATTGCATCTTGAAATTTGTGTTGATCGCCTCCAAAAATTCATTTCTACTGCTAACAGTTTGTTGGCCTGTTGTCTGCTGACTTTTCATGTTTCAGATTCATATATTAAAACATTATGTAACAAAGCCTGAAATGTAAAATTGTAGGCTTTCACGGCCGGTGACTCGATTCATGTTTGGTTCATCTTCTGGGTTAAATGGTCGTGTTCTGGTTTTCTTGAAACTCAACTGCAGTAGCAGATGAAATGTCCAGTTTCAAGAAAACCGGACCACAGCCATTTAGCTCGGAAGATGAACCAAACAGGAATCAAAGCCTGAAATATTAGTTTCTTGGTTCTGTGTCATGTCTTTCTATTCTAGAGTACTGAGTTCAACGCACCAATGGTTCTTCTACCATCAGTTATTCTTATTTCAATTTCTACAATTAAATTCATTTTATATCAAATTGAACCTAAATATTTAAATTTTCAACATTATGTACTTACTTACTCACTGGCACTATCGAACCCGTAGGTTCATGGCCGCACGGACATAAGCTCTCCATACATCCCTATCCTGAGCTAATGTTTTCCAATCATTCCCTGTATAATCTACTTCCCTCAAATCATAGTTAATGTTGTTCTCCCACCTCATTCTTGGTCTACCAACTGGGCGTTTTCCTTCTGGCTTTCCTACAAGAAGTTTCCATGCACGTCTTTCATTCCCCATACGTGCAACATGTCCTGCCCATCGCAGTCTACGGGACTTAACTGTTCTTATTATATCTGGCTTCCTATAAAGACCATGTAGTTCATTGTTATGTAGTCTTCTCCATTCACCTGTCTGTTCATCTCTCTTTGGTCCAAAAATTTTCCTAAGAACTTTATTCTCAAATACTCGTAATCTCCTTTCCTCCCTTAAAGTAAGAGTCCATGTTTCGCACCCATATAATATAACTGGTAGAACAATAGTTTTATATATTTTCAGCTTAACGTTTTTTGAAAGGAGTTGGGACATCAAAAGTCTCTGCAATGCATAATAGCATGCATTTCCAGAATTGAGCCTATGTTTAATTTCTTTGTGCATCTCATTCCTATTTGTGATTATTGTTCCTAGGTATTTGAATTCAGCCAATTCCTCAAAATTTCCCTCATTTGTCATTAGCTGTCCATTTCCATTATATAATGTATTTCTACGTGTGACCATATATTTAGTTTTACTGATATTTACTTCTAGTCCTAATTTCTTAGTGTTACTCAATAGTGTGTGCGTGTTGGCCTTTAGTATCTCCTCGCTATCGGCCAGTAGTACTACATCATCAGCATAAACTAACAGCTTATTAATACCATTGAGTTGTAAGCCTTCCTCATTCTCTAAAGATTTAATGGCATGCTCTAGTACAAAATTAAATAGTAGAGGAGATAGTGCATCTCCTTGCTTTAACCCATTCTGGATTTCAAAAGTGTCTGAAAACTGTTTGCCTACACGCACCCTACTCGTTGAGCCATTTAGACACATTCGAATAAGTCTAACTAACTTTTTAGGAATTCCAAACTCCAGCAGGATACTATATAACTTCTCCCTCTTAATTGAATCATATGCTTTTTTGAAGTCTACATATAGTTGATGTACAGTACCATTATATTCCCATTTCTTTTCTAAAATCTGTCTTATACTAAAAATCTGATCTGTTGTAGACCTGTTTCTTCTAAATGCACATTGATGATCTCCTAGAACGTCATCAATATAGGGAGTAAGTCTGCTTACTAATATATTTGTTAGAATTTTGTACGAAGTTGAAAGTAATGAGATGCCCCTATAGTTGTTGCAATCAGTTTTATCTCCTTTCTTATAAATTGGTACGATAATTGATTCCTTCCATTCGTCTGGAAGAGCTTCTTTTTCCCAAATCATACTAAGCAACCAGCGTATCTTGTCTATCAATTTTTCTCCCCCTGATTTTATCAGTTCTGCTGGGATCTCATCTGAACCTGATGCTTTATACATCTTCAATTTTTCAATTGCCATTTCAACCTCTAATGCACTTGGCTCTGCGACTAGCATTTCTGCTGTCTGTAACTTATCCTCCTCAATGTCCTGTTCTGTATGTACATTTAATAGCTGATTAAAATAACTTTTCCATCTATTTAAAATACTCTTGGAATCTGCAATCATATCCCCATTTTCATTCCGAATTATGTTTGTTCTAGCCTGAAACCCTTTCTTCTCTATACTAATGCCCTGATATAATTCTCTAATGTTCCTATTTTTTGCATTCATTTCAAGATCATTAATCTTCTCTCTCAAATATTCCCTCTTTTTACTCTTTAGTAACTTGGTGGTTTCCCGTCTAACACTACCCAATTGCTCTAAATTTACCTCATTTGGCTCGTGTAACCATTTCATTTTTGCTAGCTTTCTTTTCTTTACAATGTCGGCACATTCCTCATCAAACCATTTCTTGTTTTGCCTCTTTTTTAAACAACCAATGCTTTCTGATGCTGACAATTTAATAGTATCTCTTATAGCCTCCCATTCTTTATTTATATCAGTTTCTTCGTCGTTTGCCACATTGTCATCTGAAGATTCCAGTACTTCAAATCTATTAGCAATTTTGATTTGGTATTCTTGCCGCATTTCATCATTTTTCAAGTTTTTTAATTCATATTTTACAGAATCATCTTTAGCGTTTGTTCCTCTCATAAGCGATAGCCGTTGTCTGATTTTCACCCTGACCAGATGATGATCTGAATTGCAGTCTGTCCCTCTAACTGATCTAACATCAATGATGCTACTGTGCCAGCGTTTATCCACTAATACATGATCTATCTGGTTCCGAGTTTCTCCATCTGGGGACGTCCAGGTGTATTTATGAATATCTTTATGCTGAAATGTTGTGCTCTTAACAATGAGATTCTTTGATGTGGCAAATGTGACTAATCTAACTCCGTTGTCGTTACTATCTTCATGAAGACTGAATTTGCCTATTGTTGGTTTGAATATATCTTCCCGCCCCACTTTTGCATTAAAATCTCCTAAGACAATTTTCATATGATATCGTGAAAGGCTATCAAATAAGCATTCTAATTCTTCATAGAACTCATCCTTGATCTTGTCATCTTTATCTTCTGTGGGGGCATGTACATTTACAATTATAAAATCATGTCGTTTACCCTTTAGAATTATGTATGATATCCTATCACTAACAAACTTAATATCTCGGATAGCGGATAGGATCCTCCTTCTGACTAAAAAACCCGTTCCAAATGCAGGTCTTTCTGCACCCCCATAGTATAATGAAAAGCTTCCTGATTCCTGACTACCTTCTCCTGGCCACCTAACTTCCTGTAAAGCGACTATATCCAAGGGTGATTTATCCAATTCCCGCGTTAATATCTCTAGTGCCCCGCTATTGTATAAAGTCCTAACATTCCATGTTCCTAGGAACATGTCCCTGTGTTTGAGCCTTTGGCATGGGTTCCCTGAAGTAGTTCCCGCCCGGAGAACCGAATGGGGGACTATTTGACCTCCGGAAAATTTTACCCCAGTAGAACCCATGTCCGCATTTCTTGACGGTTGTATTTTTACGGTGAAAGATCGTCACTCTTTCGACCAAGGTACTTATTTCGTCTGGCTTATCACCTTCGACCAGTCCGGCATGGGTAACCCTATCGGCAGCAATGCTACCGCCGGCATAGCTCTCAGGATCATTTAAGCACACAAGCCACTCCACCACGACAAGGTAAAGATACCATGGAGGGCAACATTATGTATTATTACTTATTTTAAATTATCTCTGAGTCACACTTTAGCTGTTCTGATGTAAAGGTAAAGTGATCCCACGACAGGCCTTGACTGGCCCTTGGGATAGTGGGAGGTTAAGGCTCCCACTTTTTCTGGACAATCGGCACTTGATGTCAGCCGGGTTGTCAGACCTGCGTGACGGCCACCTTTACCCCCAGAACAAGCGTCTGGTACTCATTTCCGTTATAGGCTGAGTCGACCCCAGGGCCATGATGCTGCCAGAGGGTTTGGGTCAGTTTAAAAATCCTGATCCCATCGGGACTCGAACCCTCGACCTTCCGGCTTGTAGCGCAGTGCCTTAACCACTATGCTACGGCGTGCCCCTGCTGTTCTGATATATCCAATGAAATATATTCATTTTTATTCAAATATATTTACAATTCTCATTTTTATACAGTACGGGGACATTATGAGTGGTAGTGTTGCTCAACGTTGGGGTCGTGAATTTCAAAATGGACGCACTAACGACCATGATGAAGAATGAAATGGTCGACCATCTATTGTTACAATAGTGGTCAGACAGAATCCCCATTTCACAATTTCAATTGGATTAGGGGCTCAAGTAGAGTATCAATGGGTGGCTAAAATCACAGGCGGCAGAATTTTACGAAGAAGAGATTTCAAAGCATTATGACAAAAGTTTGAATTAAAATGGAAATTATGTTGAAAAATAATTGAAGGGTTAATTCAAAAAAATCAGATGAGTCCAAAAATTGATTTTTTTTAGATAATTCTAGCTCTCCAAAACCAACTCTATGTTTATATTTTAATTTATTTTGAGTTGTATTTTGACTCACCTCATATTTCTATGTATAGATGTTTTTACTATTAACTTCAAACTGAATGACAAATTATATTTGAGGAGAAAAATGTATGCCTAGATCAGGATTTGAATTTAAAACCTTTGGCTTTCCATGTCAATGCTCTACCTAGATACCTCCGTTGGTAGAGCATTGGCATGGAAAGCCAAAGGTCCTGGGTTCAAACCCAGGTCTAGGAGCATATTTTTCTCTTTAAATATCTATGTATAGATATTATTGCTGGTTCCAAAAGCAGACAGGTACATTTATATATATATATATAATAAAGCCGGATATTTACCTGTACCCTAATAATAATAATAATAATAATAATAATAATGAGGATTAGCTTATTTTAATATGTTATTCTTAAGTACAAGGAATGTGATTTAAAACAGCATTAATGGATAGAGCTCATATTTTTTATATCAAAACTAATTGAACATAAGTTATTGTTGTCAATATAGTTTGACTCTGGAAGATTCTAAAAGCTGGTTGAGAATTTGAAATATTAACTGATCTCCAATATTTTAAAATGATTGGATAATCTGGAAATGAGTTAACCAGTAATACTCATGGCCAGGTTCATGAACAATCATACTTGAATGGATATTGTGGCGAATATGATACGGCCCTAATAGTGATTAATGAATATAAGAAATGAATAAATAATGAAGGAATAGAATATAGTTAAAAATAAATTAAGTTTCATATTGGTAAATAGTTCTCACAAGAAGCGGTTGAAACCCTAAGTAAAAGAGGTCATAAACATGTAACTCCTCAAATTAGACCTGAAATGTTTAAGCTGGGTCTAGCTTCAAAACTCACGTTTGGGAGAAATGTCAAACTCCAAATTTACAATCGCGAAAAGCCCAAACTGGCAAACACGGTCCCTAGCCGTGAGAATAAAATCAAAAGGTAGGTGGTGGTTTAAATAAAATAGTTACGCCCTTGGAGGACATGTGATTAAATATTCTAACCAATCAAAATCAGAGTTAGGGTATAGACCATATATGGGAATAATTGGTCCTGACTTCGATACGGAACTCATGAGGACAAAATTTAATACACTTACACTTATACTCGACACTTAGAAGAAAGAAGATCTTGAATGTATAGTAAAAAAAATATCTTGTAACAACGATTATGGACTTAGGGAAAATCTCCCGAACTCATAAGTCATTTGCTAGTCCTCATTAGCGAAATATCGAAGGCCAGGGACAGAAAAGTTTTATTTTTACTGTGTAACGTTCATTTAAATTGGCAGAGATTAATTAAATAAAATAATTCAAACAATTAGTGATTGTCTGTTCCCACGCAATTCTCCTTCCGAACCCTATCTAGATAGGAGTCTCAGCGCTCACCCTGAAACAGGAACCGACTAGCTACCGAGGAAGGGCAAGTAACAATTCACAAATCAAAGCGAACCCCTAGTGATATTTAACAGCCACCTCCAAACGTACCGCCCCAAAGTGGCGCCCAACGTGGGGCTTTTTACTGTGACAAAGTGTTTTCAACGTGAGTGCATTCAAAATAAGAGTGATTCACGAAAGTTATGGACTGAACATCATGATCCAGCAACAGTGTCGAAGACAACATTCAAACCACGAGATGGAAGGTGCAGCTAGGAGTGGACAATCCAGGAGCAGATCAACCTAGATAACCGATGGCGGATCTCTACAAACCTGACGTAAGACAAACAAATGAAGATATACCAAGGTAAAGTGACAGATTTGTTTAAAAAAATAATAGAACATAAAAGTTGTCAAAAGACGGAAAAATAAAGGATGTGGAAAATTAACAAATTAAACGAAAGTGTTAGAGTGTTGAATAAAAAAAATAGTTTTGTGAATAGAAAATAAATATTAATATTAATAAATTGTAGAATTAAATAAATAATGGAGGGTAATAATATAAATTTACATGGTGGAGAAAATTTCTAGAGGGTCAAAACAAAGAGGAATCAAAGAAAACTAATAAGTCCCAGAACGACTTTTGAATATTTCGTGAGGCAAATGTTAATGTCAATTAGGGAAGAAATGAAACAATGGCATAAAGAAATGAGGGAAGACATGAGCAATTGGAGATTAGCAATAAAACAAACTCGCGATTCTTTAAAATCAGAAATTCAGGGGACAGGAGAAAAATTGACCACTAGTTTAGCAGGAAAGGGTGAGATAGGTAGAAATAATTATGATGAAAGGGAGACAGGATATGAAACTCCCCAAGAAAATAAATGTAAAAGTAACAATGATATTTATATGGTAGTTACTACAACAGGTGAAAGAAAGTACTGTAGATCCAACTCAAAGGGACTCAGATAGGGAAATGACACTTCAGAATGAGGGAAAAGAATGCGAGCCAACTATTATAGATGCAAACAAAATACCTCAAACCAATGATGATGAATTACATGGAAATATATTTAAATGCAATAATGAAATGCATGTTGTTAATGAAGTTAAATTAAATCAAAATGGAACAACTGACCTGATGATTTCGGCACAGCCAAACATCCGTTCAGTATTCCAAGTTGAAAATGTGGATATGCAAAGTAGATGCATGGAAAAGATACGAACAAAGTATGAAAAGAAAAACAAGAAAAAGGTAGTACGTAAAGAAAATATGCTTAAGTCATACCGCGTAATAAAGAAGCGCCAAATAAATAGGAGGAAATGGTCGAAAAACAGTCAATACGTTAGATCCAAAAGTAACATAATGAAGTACTGTACTAAATTAGTGCATGATGAGAGAAAATGTTATCTAGAAAAATATCGTGCTGAAATATTTGATCCGGGCGCGAAATTATCGCAAAATGGTAGAATGCAAAATTTCAGTCTATCCTGTTAGAATGGATGTAATATCACTTAGACATTAACATGCACCTGCATTGTATGCACACCAATTAAATAAATGTGTAATTAGAAAATAAGATTATATATGGTAATATTAGTATGATAAATGCAAGAAGTGTTGGTCATACATATATCAGATTAGTTATTAGGAACAGTTAATGAGAAATAGTTTAAAAGGGTTTATATTGGTACTCACTAGAAAACATAATTGAGACTAGATAAAGGTTGACGAAAACAGGGAAAGAAAAGTTAAATTTACAGAGGGAGCAAGAGGCACCACCCCGCTTTATATAAAAAAAAATAATAAAAATAATTAGCATGTATATTTGCCTTAATCTAAAGCGTGAACGATAACAGAGACGATGATAATAATAAGTAAATTGTGAAAATTACAAAGAAATGAACAGCTGATCGTAGTGGGAATATGTAAGAAAACGTTGATCCCAGTCTAGAATAGAGATAAAAATCAGTTCACTAAACTTAAAATGTTTGTAAAAGATGAAAAGAGTGCGAGTGAGACGGAAATAGGCACACCCTTCACAGGTACAAAATTCATTTGTCGAAAACAAGTTACTTACACAAATACGATGTGAAATGAATAAATAAATGTTTAAACAAAACTCTTAAAAAAAATAACCATGTGCTATTATAACTTTATAGTCAATTTCATAATGATTCAAATGTTCTTTAAAAACCTAATATTATTCTTGAGGAATAAAATGGAAGCGTTATAAGCATACGAAACTTTAAGAAAGAGGTTAAGGCATCGTCCTTTTAACAGTTTATGATTGGTGACAGATAAAAATACAGCGTAGACAAAGTGAATGAATGAATAAATACAGGATCATAGCCCGAAGGAGGCGTTTATATTATGTCCTTTTAAATGATAAAACGTTCGCTCATATGGTAGCGAGAATTATTAAGGGTAGATAGAGCGACATGATTTTGATTCGACCGGTGTTGTCGAGTTGTTTACTGATGAAAAATAAATTGTCGTCAAAAAAAACGAAATTGACGAATATGAGCTACGATGATATAAAATTCTGTATACAACGACGGTTCTGCGCGTATGAAATGTGATATTATGTTACCGACAAGTAAATAAATAAGGATAATTTCCACCTTAATCGATTGAATAAAAATAATATGCGAATGATGAATAAAGGAGTTCTATAAAGAATAAATAGATTTTCAAGGTATTGTGAAGATCAGTCAGTGAACATGCTGAGAATAAATTTTTAATGACCACAGCTAAGGGAGCGCCTATATATATATATATATATATATATATATATATATATATATATATATATATATATATATATATATATATAAAAAGATAGATTTACAAATGAATTATTATGATGAATCGTGAAATTTTCTGAAAACTGAGATCGCGATATAAAACATATATGATTCTTATTAAATACCGATATACTTATTTATAAGGATAATCATCGGAAATTACATAGGAAACTAATTAGTAAAGTTACCATTTGATTAAAAGAGGGCAAATATGTTTACGGCAACATTAAGATCTATGTCTCATTAAAGAAATAAATGACCCAAATAGAATAAATTAGTAGGTAATTGAAAAAAAAAATGTTAGTTTATAATAAGTGAGTTCCAGTGCATATGTAAAGTGTGAACCATGGAAAGTGCGAACGATATAAAGGGATGATATAAAAAAAAATGTGCATGACATTGCAATAATAAACTGAGTGATATATGGAAAACGTATTATGTGAAATTACATAGCGAGTGAAAAAAAAGTGACGTAATTAAAACAGAAACAAACGTATAATAAAGTGAGTAAAAAAAAAGCGAGAGATGTATGGGATATGATAAATTAACCATAGGGTTAAAATAAGAAAAACATTTGTTGACTATAAAAAAAATAAGTAAGGATTTAACCACCGATCGCAAATTGAGTTTAAATGTACATGTTTTTTTTGTTGTTGTCGTTGTTGTTCTAGTGGTAATATGCAGAAGACTGTAAGTAAACCAGGGTGATATATGTTCAATAATATAATCTATTTGGTGTTTGTAAAAACATTTCCATATATGGTACTTGTAGGAAAAGTAATAGTTTAATACATTTTGGTTTGATGTAATTAGCATATTTAATTACTTCTCTTCTAAGGGGAGCTGTGTTAAAAAAAAAATGTGGATATATATAACTTTACGTTAGTACTTTTTTTTTGTTTTAACAAGAGGCATTTGTGGCGAATATGATACGGCCCTAATAGTGATTAATGAATATAAGAAATGAATAAATAATGAAGGAATAGAATATAGTTAAAAATAAATTAAGTTTCATATTGGTAAATAGTTCTCACAAGAAGCGGTTGAAACCCTAAGTAAAAGAGGTCATAAACATGTAACTCCTCAAATTAGACCTGAAATGTTTAAGCTGGGTCTAGCTTCAAAACTCACGTTTGGGAGAAATGTCAAACTCCAAATTTACAATCGCGAAAAGCCCAAACTGGCAAACACGGTCCCTAGCCGTGAGAATAAAATCAAAAGGTAGGTGGTGGTTTAAATAAAATAGTTACGCCCTTGGAGGACATGTGATTAAATATTCTAACCAATCAAAATCAGAGTTAGGGTATAGACCATATATGGGAATAATTGGTCCTGACTTCGATACGGAACTCATGAGGACAAAATTTAATACACTTACACTTATACTCGACACTTAGAAGAAAGAAGATCTTGAATGTATAGTAAAAAAATATCTTGTAACAACGATTATGGACTTAGGGAAAATCTCCCGAACTCATAAGTCATTTGCTAGTCCTCATTAGCGAAATATCGAAGGCCAGGGACAGAAAAGTTTTATTTTTACTGTGTAACGTTCATTTAAATTGGCAGAGATTAATTAAATAAAATAATTCAAACAATTAGTGATTGTCTGTTCCCACGCAATTCTCCTTCCGAACCCTATCTAGATAGGAGTCTCAGCGCTCACCCTGAAACAGGAACCGACTAGCTACCGAGGAAGGGCAAGTAACAATTCACAAATCAAAGCGAAACCCTAGTGATATTTAACAGCCACCTCCAAACGTACCGCCCCAATATGGAAAAACTTTGAATTCTGGGACTAAGGCCAGGCGCCCACTAATATGATTGTGATACAACAAATATACTGATCCAACACGGACTACGACCTGACACTCAGTGGACTGATTCATAGCACAACATGTCGTCGGAGGATGAGGATTTTCTCGATCTAGTTTATTTAGCTAATATCAATTATTACAACAGAAGACGTAAAAGGCGATTCTTGGTACATCCTTTTGGCTTGCTAATGTAGAAGAAAATGGCACTTTTAATGTGTTCAAAGAATTAAATACGTACCCAGAAAGATTTAAAATATTCTACAGGATGAGTAGTGAAGCATTTAACTTATTGCTACAGAAAGTTGGACCTGCAATTTCTAAAAAGGACACTAACTTCAGAATTTCAGTTAGTGCTGAAGAACACCTTCTGATAACTATCAGGTAAATATTTGTTTATAATTGTAATTTATGAAGTTCTGCATCTTTTTGAGTGACAGAAAAAATTGTAATCTTGAATGACTGAATTATTTCTATTTAAAATTATTTTAATGATTACATAATAACTGATTATTTAACCACAATTTTATTAACCTTAGAAGTAACAAAATATTTTCAGTCACATGGAGTACCAAGAGGGGGAGACAATAATTGACACATGAAATATAAAAATATATAATATAAATATATAATATAAAAATATTTGAAGAAAAAGTTTGAAATATATCTTTAGTTCATAGTTAAATATGGGAAATAACATTATGAGGTTCTTAATTCGTAAATTATGACTCAGTCATAATGTTGAGAGAGATCCTTCTCTTGAAAACTAGATTCCATGTTTAAAGAAACATAAGATATGAGGTAGGTAAGATGTAAAAATATGACTCATTAATTTACATATCTTTAGTTGTTGGTTGTGAAGGTATTAACAAAGAGCGTAAGTGCTACGTGCCAGTGACTTTATTTAAACCACTTTAATAAAGAAATACAAAACAGTGCTTTTAGGGTTGAAGGAAGTATAATAGTTACATATTTGTCGCAAACTGTAAAGAGGAAAAGACACAGATTTACAAAAGCTGGATAAATTGAAACACTTGTCACATACAAAACAAAATCACTTAATTATAAACTCGTATTATGATATTCCTGGAATTCAGTAGAGGTGGCCATATTAATCGGATGTGCACATGAATTTCCCGGAACAAATTGAGAAGTATTCTGTTCAGGATATGACATAAATTGAGATTGTTCCGATTGTAGCCCCACTGGTGTCGAACATAATGACCTTGAGGAAAGCTGTGGTGACAGTGTTTTCTCATTTAGTATTTGTACCATCAAGTTGAGTACCTCCATTTTAAAACGTAGCTTTTGTCTCTTTGTCATGTCTTTAATGTCGGGTGCAAGACTCAATAAAAACATATGGTCTGGATCCTTTTCCGCATCTGAAGAACTGAAGTGGGCTTTTTTATTTTGAAAATATTCCAAGGCACATTTATTTACTTCCAAAAGGCTGACTGCATTTCTTGTATTCATTTTTCTTCTAAAAATCATCGGAGAAAATATTGTTTAAATAACTCACCTCATAGGATTCATGCTTCCATGATATCGCGATTTCAAACATAATCATGTTCATCGTCAGCCATAACTCCGACTGTTGAAATTCTTCGGCCGTCAACTATTCTATTGTCGCCATCTTCAGTGCTGCTATCTATGGTTGAATTTATGAACTTCGAAATCAATGTAATTTCGTTAGGGATATCAAAATTCATTGATCTATTTTTGTTTTTCTGAATGTATATTTTTTCCCAAACTGTCAATTCCAAAGGTTTCTCTACTTGTTTTAAAAGTTTAGCTTCTCTTCCAATTTTATGATGTTCTAATAAACTATGTGCAGCAATTGCAGATTTTTCAATTTCACAATTTTTAATATTTCTGAAATGTTCTTTTGTCCGTATTTCCAAATTCCTTTTTGTTTTTCCTATATAAACTTTATTGCAATCTTCACAATTTATTTGATAAATTCCAGATTTCTTACTGTCTGGAACTTTGACTTTTTTATTGGTACTTAGAAGATTACCCAGACTAAATTCATTTATTGGTGCCAAAATTTCCGAATGATGGGGTGGGTCCACAGATTCACTTTCTGAGTTATCTGGCTCTGGAGATTCTGTAATTTCTTCTTGTCCATGGTGATCAATGTGTTCACTTGACTCGGGAATGTTGCTTTTTGATTTCGAGAAGGGATCTAAGAAATTCAGATATTCTGATAGGTAGTATGGCTTTCTCAATTTTGCTGCACTTGCAGATGGTGCAGCTATTGACTTCAAATGTCTTGCATAACATGATCTTAAAATTTTCCAGCGCTCCTTGCATGCTTCAACTGTAATGAAAACTTTACTAATTAACAATAATTATAATTTGTGAGGTTTTTTTTAGCTGTAACAGCTAGGGGACTCGACATGCTAACCACATGTCACCTGGCTAGATGATCATCTACCTCTGTGATTGACACATGTGGATGTGAGGCCAGCAGTCGGATGGTAGGCTAAGGGCCTTCTAGGCCTGTCGCGCCATGAAACAAAAATTACAGTTATGTGTATTTTTAACTCTAAAATGTTTTTAATCTCCTTTCTCTTTTCTAGATATTTTGCGACTGGTTGCTCTTTCAAAGCACTTTCATTTTACTTTCTCAGAGGGCATACTACTGTGCACACGATTGTTTTTGAAACATCAGTAGCAATATGGGAATGTCTGCAGCCAGAATATTTGCATAGCCCATGTAAGGAGCAATGGATAGAGTAGCTGGCGTTATTGGAAACTGTGGAGTCTACCAAACTGTGTGGGTAGTATAGACGGCAAGCACATACGAATCAAGTGCCCTGCAAAATCAGGATCAGCATTTTATAATAACAAAGGATATTTCTCAGTAGTCCTGTTAGCTGTATCAGATGCTGATGGGTTATTCCTATCAGTTAATGTTGGCCGAAACAGTGATGGGAGAGCACTGAAAGAAAGTTCTTATGGAAGAGCCTTATTTGATGGACAACTACAACTTCCTGAACCAAGGTCATTACCAGGAGATGGGGGGGGGCATGTTAGTTTTCCTTTCTATTTTGCTACCGATGAAGCATTTCATCTTACAAACCACATCATGAAACCATATCCTCGAAGACAGCTGACAAATGAAAAAAGAATATTCAATTATAGAATATCAAGAGGCCGCAAATCTGTGGAATGCGCGTTTGGAATTATGGTTTCCAAATTTAGGTTGCTGGAAACAGCAATATGTTGTGATGTCAATAAAATTGACTCAATCATTTAGGCTGTCTGCATACTACATAATTTTGTACGAATTAATAATGGGGAATTTTCAAATCCGACGGTGGCGGTTGAAAGTGTTGTGCCTACAGACAAAGCTTTAATGCAGACACAAGCAATTCAAATGCAGCACTGGAGTTAAGGAATTGGTTGTGTAATTTCTTTTTACAGCCAAATATAGCATTGCCATGGCAAGAAAAATATTGTGTTTAGTATTTCCTATTGCACTGCCGTAAAAAAAGTGGACATCCCATATAGGCCTAATTATAATTTAAATATTACATAATCAGTCCAGCCCTGTCGTGTAGTGACTAGCAGTGCTAGCTGTTGTGCTTAGGGGTACTGGAAATACATGATATTGAAAATAACAATTGGAAGAAATATAAAATGTCAGAAAAAAAAAGAAAATAATTTATTTATGAAGTAATTTAAATTTTTAAAAAAATTAATAAATAAAGAAAATGACCAGCTTCATGGGCTAGTGGTTAGCGTTTCTGACTACAGTTCATGAAGTCCCGAGTTCGATTCCCAGTCAAGCCATAGGAATTTTTTTTACAGGGAATTATTCCAGTGGTTGCCCATAGTCTGGAATTTAGGTTAAGGACTCTCCTGGCGTTTCATTATCATTTATCACCCATCATATCATCGGGGTAATGTACCTCCACCTTTTTAGGTGCCCCAACCTAAGAAATGGATTATAATTCTGCCAAAGCCAGGGAAGAAAGCCAGAAATGTCATAAGAGACAACCTGGTGGCATTAGACAAAAAAAATAAATAAAAAATTATTAGTGTTTGCATATTTGTAAATCTCTCAATTACATAAATTCGTATGCAACGTCACAGTTGCTTTCCTACGATCATTTGTTCACAAATTCACTTTGTTTATTCATTAAATTTTTTTTTTTGCAGGCAATGTGTACAAAGAGTTTGACAGAAGTTAAAAATATTTTCATAACTGAGCTGTTATTGTAATCTATTTTGTGAATTGTGGGCTTGACAGAAAATAAATTATCATAGCATTGAAAAATGTTCGGAAATTCAATTGTTAATTTTAATGAGTTTTTATTTTTAATAATACAATATTCATTACTTACCAGATTCCGACAATTCCTTGGCAATTGTATGCCATGCCTGATCTTGAACATTTCTGTTACTGTATTGGTTCAATGTAATATCGTAAAGACAAGGATATTCTTTAATAAGTTCAACAAAGGTTATATTGAAATCAGGATTATCTCTCATCTTCACACTTGTGTAGCAACTCACAACTGACACAACAAAAAGTGGAGCATGC
Source organism: Diploptera punctata (assembly GCA_030220185.1). NCBI lineage: Eukaryota > Metazoa > Arthropoda > Insecta > Blattodea > Blaberidae > Diploptera > Diploptera punctata. The sequence continues at coordinate 3,405,426 of JASPKZ010000839.1, read as the reverse complement.
AGCACTTTCACTGATACAACACAACACAGTTAGAGTAAAGTTGCTGTCGTATCGGATGAATGGGCTTCTTGCAACATAATATTACAGGTTATAAAGAAACATACATGCTAGCAAGAAACAAAACAACAAATCCATGTCTTGTTGGTGTGCTTTGTCATTCCAGTGGGCGCCCTGCCTTAGATCTCTAACATGGCCACCAGTGCACAACTGACTTTCAAAATGAATGGTCGCATAGCAAAACGGTCATTATCTTTTAAGTAATTTATTAAGGATAAAGTATTAAAGTTTTGAATTTGTGCATCTGAAAACAATAATTACACAGTGAAACTGCTCTATGAATGATATTAGAATATATTACATTTGAAGAGAAAAATTATTCGCTCAGACTGGGGTTTCCGTATAATTTTTCTCTTTAAATATAATTCATCCTTCAGTGAGACATGTTAAATTAATAATAAAAACATCATTAGAATACTGTATATTCTTAACTTAAAACACTTTAGTTTTGTAAAAAAATCTCTTCAATAGTTAAAGCAACTTGAGTGACAGGAAAGAAGTCAGTTTATATTTATATAATAAATTTGAGAATTTTTAACATTATGAGGTTCAATTCATAAGAATTAAATGAATCGTGATTTCTTCTTACCTCATACTTCTATGTTTTTATAATAACATAGAAGTATGAGAAAAGAAGAATTCACGATTCAATTTATAAAAACATAGAAGTATGAGGTAAGAAGAAATCATGATTCATTTAATTCTTACAGTTTATATTTATTTAAATTTCACAGGAAAAAAACACTGAGGTTTAATTTAAGAATTGGATTAATAATTTTATTACCTCACATCATATCCTTTATTCTTCTAGATTGCAGTTTCGGAGCTATATCTCCATCATCAGTAACCTCTCATCGACCACTGTTATGTTGTTTCTTGGTGGTTTTCTTCTTCCTTCTATCGGTGGACCGATGAATCTCTAGATCAAATCAAAATTTGCAGGAGTTTCGAAATTCATGAGTTTTTCTTTCTTGTTTTTTGGATGTGGATTTTTTCCCAAACTGTGAGTTCTTTCTGTTCATCTGTGTGTTTCACTAGGCTAGATTTTGTATCAATTAAATGTTTTTTCAGACCAAGCATGGGCTGCTACAGCTGACTTGTCCACTTCATCCTTTTTGACATTTCTAAGATGTTCATTCAATTTTGTTTTTAAATTTATTTTTGTTTTTCCTATATAGATTTTGTCACAATCCTTGCATTTGATCTAATACATTCCTGATTTGTTTCCTTCTTCAATTTTTTTCATTTTTGTTGGTATTAATTATCTTATTTAGGCTGTGTTCATTCTTTGGAGTCAATCATATATTGAACTTTTAAACAATTTTCTGGAACTTGTGGTGTTTTAAAGGATGGTAAGTGAATTTTTTTAATTTTATGTTCTCTTCTGTTTGTTTTTTAAGTGTGCATTCACTGATTAATTTTTGCCTTTTAAACTTATTTATTTTCTTGTGTACCATGTTTTGTTCATAACCATTTTCTATTGCTACTTTAATTATGTATTCTTTTTCTTTTTCATATTTTTCTCTGCTCAAAGGTACATTCACCAATCTGTGTGTTAAAACTGTTGAATACAGTTTCTTTGTGAGCAAAATGGTTGAAACCTGATACCTTAATGTAGTCATCTTTATGTGTGTTCTTTTTGTATATCCCAAATTGTATCTTGTTTGGAGCATAACACCAGTCAACGAGAGGCTATTGATGATGGAGATATAGCTCCGAAACTGTAGTCTAGAAGAATAAAGTATATGAGGTGAGGTAATAAAAATATTAATTTAATTCTCAGTTTATATTTATTAAAGTGTGATTATCAACAAGTGGATTAAATTATTCCCGATAAATCTAAACATTATCACAATAGGATATTTAATGATGCTCCTGAATTAAAAGTTGAACAAAATATAATCACCATTTTAATATTAGTGAAAACTATTAATATAAAACAAACAGTGACAAGTTTCACCTATAACTAGAGATCCGTGAAAGTGATTTTATTTTTAAGGAAAATTAGTTTTAAAATTTCAAGATTTTGATGTTATTGGGAATTTGGTGTCATTCTAAAAAAAATGTAAATTTGAGCCTTTTTAATCCTAATTTAGTATATTAAACACAATAAGAATTATATATCAAGTAGTTTAAGGCCAACTTTAATCTTGTACAATTGATTATATTTGAAGAGAAAAATTTTCACCCAGACCGTGACTCGAACCCGGGACCTTTGGCTTTCTGGGCCAAATGCTCTACCAACTGAGCTACTGAGGCGAGTTGCGAACTAGATGCAAATTTTTCTCTTATATAAGTTGTAATTCCCTCGCGCCAAGTGCTTTGAAACCTTTGTTTCTATCTTTGCAAATGGCGGCTTCTTAGTTAAGAAGACATTTATTGGGAATTTAATACTACTTTATAAAGCCGGTAGGGCTTCTATTGATGTACAATTGATATCGATTTTAATACACTAAAATGCATAAAATTTTAATCATAGTCACTAATTTGTAAGCAAAATTTACCTTTTAAGAAAAAGCAACCATGGTGAGTATCTCTGCATTCTCATTCTTAAGAGTGGCTGACACACTTGGTTTTGGCGTGACAATAGGTAGAAAATTAAAAAACAAATGATAATGAAAATGACTTGAGACTTAAGTAAAACACAAACTGACCAAGGTATACACATTCACTGAATGTATCGGATGATTGAAACTAAGTTTGAAGGGAGAAAGAGGGGGAATTAAAATTGCGTGTGACCATTGTTGTTTAAACTGTCAGTATTTGTTTTGTTACATTTTGTTAAAAATCCATGTTATAGATATGTAATCCAATAGAAAAAATGTGTTTATGTAATTAAATTCTGTTCAATTAAATTGGGAATAATAATATTTATCAATATGATATAGGCTAATTACTCATGGTCTATTGTTGGCTTATTCAAATTTGGCAGTGGTTGCATTATTGTCAGGTTACCGCTTATGTTTTCTTCAGATTTGAACATACTCTATCTATCTTCGGGTTTTTACAGCTGCTGCCGTCTTCCCGTGCCAAACCTCCAAAGCCTACGGTCTTGGGCATCTTCGATGCTTAGCCCTCTAGCTTGCATTACTGTCTTCATGTTTTCCTTCCATGTTAACCTTGGTCTTCCTCTTTTCTTCTTTCTGTTAGGATGCCATTCATATAGTTGCTTCGGCCATCGCTCATCTTCCATTCTTAAAACATGTCCTAACCACTTTAATCCCTTTTCCTCAATTCTTTCAATTATGCTTTCTTCTGCTTCCATTATGTTTCTAATTTCCTTATTTGTGACACGTTCTAATTTAGACTTTCTGGCACTTCTTCGTAAATAATCCATTTCTAGAGCTATTAGTCTATTCTTGTAGTACTTATTGATTGTCCATACCTCATTTGAACATACCATTACTTAATAATGATTGATATAAAATTGATAATTATATCTGCAAAAATTTAGGGAAAAAAACTTATCTTATGCTATGGTTTATCTACGACGTAAAGCTAGTGCAAAAATTGCTCCACGTGTATTTAAATTGATGTGGTTTATCTACAACGCAAAGTGCTGGCGCGAAAAATTTTGCGCTGACATGTCGCATCGTGTATTTGAATCACCTGAATTCCGGACACAAACATGTAGAGTGTAATGAAGTGCAGGCTTTCGCTCTGCCTTCGCCGCTTTAGGGACTTATTTTTTTGCCCTCTTCGGCTTGTTACTTATGTGTGTTTTTTGTGTCTAAATTTGTGATACTTATATGTGTTGCCATGTCGTGGTTTGGGAGGGATCTTTTTTTTTGCTCAGGAAGGGGGGATGAATTGAAAACCGAGAAGAGAACGAAATTTAAAAATTTAGATTTAGGGATAGGGCTGACCTAAAGGATTTTTTCGAAGGTGGTTAGGCCCCCGGTGTCGGGAGGATTGGTGAAAATATGTTCAAGGTATTCTTGGGTGTTGGGATTATTTATGAATTTGTGATTTATGTTGTTTATATGTTCAGGCAATGTATTGAGATTTAGGTCGGCATAGAGCCGTAATATCGTGGAGGTTTGTATATTCTGCGTAGTGCGCTAGTTTCTATTTGGCAGAATTTAAGGTGCTGGGTTCGACAGATGTTGGGGAACATAAGTGATGTGTGGGATACGAGACTGCGCGTGTGTAGAGGTGTGTCAGTGTGTTCTTGGAGCAGCCTAGGGTTCGAAAGGCTCCAAGGAAGGTTATGAACCGCTTGGACTCCTTCATTTGTGTCTGTAGTTTTGTTGCAGCCCTGGCCCATCTGAGTTTACTGTCTAGTGTGTATCCAAGATATATGATAGTAGGTGTGTATGGTATATGTTCGTTATTTAGGCTAATGGGTCTGCATTCGAGATGTGCCCTCCTGAGTCCTCGTTTTTTGAAGATACAGGCTTGCGTCTTCTCTGTGTTTATGTTTACACGCCATGTGTGTGCCCATTGTTGGAATCGCGTAAGTTCAGTGTTAAGGCATGCAACTGATTGCATTAGCCAGGGCTGTGCCGACCAGTAGGCCACATCGTCTGCGTATAGGGCGATGCCTGTTCTCGGATCCTGAGGCTGTGGTGTGTCGCTTATGTACAGAAGGTATATGAGTGGACTTATGGCACTTCCCTGGGGAGTGCCTGCCTGTATGTTTATAACGTTAGAAAGTGTGTCATGATATTTGACTTGTCCTGTGCGATTGGTGAGAAAACTTGACACCCATTGTGTGATTGTTTCAGGAATGTTTAATTGTGTAAGTCTGTATCGAATACCATTATGCCAGACGGTGTCAAAAGCTTTTTCGATGTCCAGCGTGACTAAGACCGGGGTGTGTCTGTTGTGGAAAGCGTGTTCAATGGGTGTTATAACTCGTAGGAGTTGATGTTTGCATGAGAGTCCTGGTCTGAATCCAGCTTGACACTGAGGAATTAGGGCTTGGCCTAAGTGTGTGTGTATTTGGTTGGCTAGTATTTTTTCCATGAGTTTGGAAATGGTGCATGTGAGTGATATTGGTCTGTAATTGTTAATGTTAGAATTGTCTGTATTTAGTTTATGGAAGACTAGAATATGTGCGTGTTCCAGCGCTCAGGTACGTATCCGATATATAGACTCGCGGTGTAAAGTGTGCTTAGAAATTGGATTGCGGCGGCTGGCAATTGTTTAAGAAATGTGTATGTTATTCTGTGGTGTCCTGGGGCTGTGTTTTTTCGGCCTGCTAGTACACTAGTAATTTCGACTGGTGTTATGGGATCTGTCGTTATATGTGGTACTGCAGGGAGCGTGTATTGCTGTTTAGGCATGTATAAATGTGGATGTGCTTGTATGTGTGCATTTACAGTGTTGTAATGGTGTATATTGAAGTTGGGATTTTATTGTTCTGTGTGTCTGGTTTGTATATTGTGTCGGAATATTTCTAGTTTATCGTCTGTATTGTGTACTAGTGTGTGATTGTGTATTAATGGTGGAAGTATGTATTTAGCCTGTCCTCTGATGCTTTTGATTCTATTCCAGAAGGCTTTGATGTCTGTATAACGTTTCTCATCTAGGCTGAGTGTAAGTTTATTGTATCTATGTGTTTCATATTGTGAGATTAGTGCTTTGGTGTCTTCTTGTAATCGTCTGTATGTTCTCCTGTCTGCATCTGTGTGTGTACGCACATATTGCCTATGTGCTAGGCGTTTGTGTTTGATGGCCTGTATTATGTGTGGAGGTAATGGCCTAGTGTGTTTAATGTTTACCCTTGTTTTAGGAACTGCTATGTCTCGTGCTTGTGTGATTAGATTTGATATATGTAGATCGGCTGCGTCTAAGTGTTCGGGTGTTATTATGTCATGGTGTTGTAGGTGTTCTGTTATGTAGTTCTGGTATACTTGCCAGTCGGCTTGTTTAATTTGTTCTATTATTTTATATGTATTAGGTGTTTTAGTGTACCAGCGTTGTGTTAATATGTCAAACTTTATAGGACAGTGATCTGTGTTTAATGGAGGGTGTACTGTGCAATTGTGTGCGTGTCTGTGTATATGTCTATGAGTATTTTATCTGGTGACGTGGCCTGTTGGCCGGCTATGGTGGGTGTGCATGCATGGCCTGGTACTTGTAAAAAAGTTAGATTGGAACGTGTTAGTTGTCGGACAAGAGTGCGGCTTTTTGCATTTTCTAAACGGTCATTAAAGAATGGATGGTGTGCGTTAAGGTCGCCAGTGAGTATCAGATTTCTGTGTGTGCCTAAGTGTGTGAGTAGGCCTACATTGATAGGCCTGTTGGGTGAACTATAGTATGTGGCTACGTGTAGTGTCTGCTGTTGTAGTTGAATTTTACAGAGCACTGCATCTTCGTGTTCAAAATTGTTTGGGAGTTGGATACGTGTCGAGGGAATATGTTTTTTAATGAGAATAGCAGTGCCCTAGAGGCCTGTATGTAGGTCGTGTCTGTATATGTTGTATGAAGGAATGTTAACTGTCGTGTCTGGTTTTAACCTGGTTTCATTAAGTGTAATGATGTCTGGTGAGTGTTTGTGTAATAGGTGTTGTAATTCTGTGTGATTATTATAATAGTGTCTGATGTTAAGGTGTATGATAGTTGCCCTATCCCTGTAAATGGTCCCCATATTAAGTATTGCTAATTGGTGTGGTGTTGGTGTCAGTGAGTGGCATAGATGTAGATGGTTGTGGTGGCTGTAGGTGTTGTATTGTGGCCGTGAACTGTGTTAGCAATTTTTCTATTTTATTTTCGAAGTCCCGTTGATGTTGCATATACGTCCATGGCCGAGCCAAACTTTCCCATTTGTACTGTTTTGCCGAAAATTTTCTTACTGTGGGAATTTAGGGCCGTGTTTGTGTTGGTCATGTGTTCGGGCTTGGTTATGGATTTGGCCACCGCCGCTATGTACTGTATTAACCTGGTTTCAAGTTTGTTTCAATTTTTGGTTGACGTATTCCTCCATTTGTATCTGGAGGACCTGTATAGCTAGATCGGGCGGGGAAGTTTTAGTTTTTGTAATTTTGGCCGCTTATGTGACCGGTGTTAGATGTTGTGTGGCTTCAGTCTCGTTTGGAGAGAGGCCTGGAAAGTCTTGAGATTGGAATTGGCTTGGTTTTTGGGCGATTAGAGGTGTATGCTTAGGCTCTGTGGGAACTGGTGTGCCGTGAGGATATGATGGACAGCACATTTGGCCTGTAAAGTGTGTGTTCGAGTTGCAAGTAGCGCAGTATTTATTTCGTGCTTCTTGTAGAGGGTGATTACAGTTCGTGTTAACTGCCCCGCATGTGTGACATTTTTTATCATTTTGACAAGTAGATGTATTGTGTCCATATTGCTGGCATCTCTTACAGGGAATGTGGCGGATTTCGTCACGTGGTGGGACCACTTTGTACCGCCGGTTTACCATTAAAAGGCCGTGGGTCAAAAGGGATTTAATGGTGTCCTGATTCGTGGAAAATATTCTGATGAGTGGCGTATTTCCGTTGTTGTTCTTTATTCTAGTGACTCGAGAGAAATCAATGCCCTCTGCCGCGAGCTCCTCCATGACATCGTTTATCTCGATGTCTGGATGGACGCCCAGGACAAAGACATTGGCCTCTCTCGGGGCTTGTGTGGCTGTGTGCGATTGAGTTTTGTCAGTTGGGCCAAATGTGCTAGCAGGAATCTGCACCTGAAACTGTTTCAGGTCAGACAGTGTGCTGAAGATGACTGTGGTCATCTTGCTCTTGTCTGACCAATGGGATTTTGGCATTGGAAGTCCAAGTTGTGAAGCATATTTTTTGATGAATAGCGGATTATTAGGTCCTATTGTATGTTGGGTGATTTGAAGGGCTGTGTTCCTGGTCGTGGTGTTGGATGTGGCTTGATTTATTTCACTGTTTGTGATGGTATTGGTATTTTTGGGCGTGGGTGTGGCAGTGGCCAGGGTGACCACCTTGGGCGAGGGGGGGGGAGGCTAGGGGAATTGGTAGGTGTTGGGAGAGAACGGTCTCTATTTTCTTCCCAAGGGGGTGATAGTGTGGCATTAGGAGGTGTAGTGAATCTGGTATTGGGGCCGTATGGTTCGGGTGTTAGATCCTGGGTGACTAGTTGGAACATCTCTCTATTTGTGAATAGTGGATTCGTCTTCTCGGATTTCGATTCTGACATTACATATGCCTATTCTATGATTTAGTGTCTTTTTAAGATTTCTTAGGCCGGACTGTTGGGCATCATAGACGTGGAAAATGCAGTTTGCGAGGGAATTAGGATTCATGGCTGTGTTGCATGATTGTGAGTGTGATTTGTTTGAATTCATGTTGTTTATTTGTGTGTGTGTTTTATTTTAGAACAAGTATGTCTGGTCGTGAAGGATGCAGGTTATGGGCGCGGTACAAGTTGGCTGACAGGTAAGGAGGTGCCCTGTCCTATACCCTGGGATTGGGCAAGGCTAGGGGCGGACGGGATCTGTGAAGAGGTGACGCTGTGCGCCGGGGTGAGGGATGGAAGAGTAGGGAAAGTAAGTGCAGTTAGTAGAATGGCTGCCTGTATGCAGCGATGAGAGACACCCCTATGGGGTATCTAGATTGCCACGCCGCGCTGAAGGTGCATTATGGCGATACAGTTTTTACAGCTCTTTTGACAATTTGCTCAGGGACAAACGATGACGGCGTAAACAACCCGCAGGCTTCTATGCAGAAAAACCGATGTACCTCGTTGAGGCCCGATTTCCAGCAGCCAGAGTCGCTCAAGCTCCGTCGATCTTCTCCCAATGATCCAAATAATATAGAAGCTATTATACGTACTCATTGCTAAAAAGGCTAAAAACAAAGAGTTCATGGCAATATGTCGGTAAAAGAGCGCTTGGTTTGTAATTTTAGCACACTCAATGATGAAATTTTAATTAATTTCGTTTCAAACCATCGTGTTTTATACAACATGAGTACGAAGGAGTACAGAAAAAAAGTTATTGTGGCTTGAACTTAGTCAAGAAATAAATAAATACTGTAAATATTGTATTGTATCTTAGGGATATTATGAATGTACATAAATTTTGTCTCCTATTAAATTCTAAACCTGATAAAACTGGTCTGGCGAAAATCTGAAGTATTCTAAAATTTGGTATTATCATCAACCATATGTTCATTTAAGAACTTAGGAATAATTTGTTCTATTATTTTGCATACAACATTCATATGACGCTGTTGCTCTAGGTGCCTTTCTATCTTTACTAATATTTCGTACTATTTTAAACGTTTTGCAACGATACTTAAAACTTTTTTTATAAAGAATTATTATATGTTTATCTATGTACACAAATTATGACTTTTCCTCTCAATTATTTTTTTAGAATTGGAGTGCTGTACCGTATGCGCTCCATGCAAAACCAGCATCATGCCGAGCGTAACACGAGCTCGCATCACATCGGGCGCAACACGCTGTATAATAAACCATAGCATTATACGTTGATATAATTTGTATTTTTTAGAATTCATATTTACCATAGAACTTAAAATCTATGGAGAGCCCATATTTGAGCATGAGAAGGACAGAAAATATTACCTCTATGTTGTGAACTGTGATGCAACCATTTCTCTTTGCAAGACTGCATGGAGGAAGCAGATATGGGGCCATCAGATATGTTCAGTTATAAAGAAGATGGAATCCGAAGTGTTTAAAAATACACTATGAAAATTTTGCAAATAGAACAAAAAATCTCCAGAATTCATTGAAAAAATTTTAAATTTTGGTGTTATTTTGTGTATTGTAGATTTCGCGATTCAAAAATCACTATTTTTGTGGTTATGGGAAGTGGAGTTAAGAAATGGTACAAGAAAATGACAAAATTAGATCATTTTGCATTATTGCAAATTTCACGGATCTCTACCTGTAACATAATTTTAATAACCATAAATATTCGTAAATTAATGAGTCATTTTTTACAACTTACCTCACATTTCATGTTTTCTTTAAACACGGGAACTAGTTTTCAAGTGAAACATCTCTCTCATTTTCAACCGACATTATGACCCATTATCAGTCAGATTAATTTACGAATTAAGAACCTCATAATGTTGTTTCCCATATTTAACTATGAACCATAAATATCATAATAAAAGTGAATAATTATTTTCCAAACATATACAGTGTTGAATAAATGTGTGGGAAATATACAGTGCTTTTATTTAAAGTGACAATCATCTTTGTATTCCCTGTGTTCCCCTGAGAAAAGAATAAAAATATCTGTGGCAACCCAACATTGAACCCAATGCCTAACTTCAAAAATACACCTTAACATGCCAACATCTTTTACTTCAATGAGTGTGAAATATTGGGGATTCTACAAGATTAAGACAAGTCCAATGCATTGCCACTACTATGAGTCTTTATTGGAGGAACTGGAATCGCACACAGAAAATGAACCTTTAGAGGAAATTGCTGATGTTGATAACAATGACAATATTCTGATAGTCGTGAAAATAATTAAATACATAGTATTAATAGTAAGTGGAGAACATATTTTTATCGACTCACCTCATATATTTTCAAATTTCTTTGATACAGCAGTCATCATTGGGAGATTATTACACGATTCATCATTCTCTTATTGGAGCTTGTACAAGGTGCACGTTGTTTCTGATAGCAGCTTAATAACGCGAAAATAGATATAATAATAAGTAAATTTTCAGCGGATTTCCAGGTACTCCACCGGTCAACTGCTTCTCAGTGACCGGCAAACAAGTGCTACAGTCTACTAAGTGCAGTGGTATAGTGTTTTGTGTCCTTGGGTGCTGTGATAAAATCAATAATCAGGTGAGGCTTGGCAGCCAATCAGAAGTGTGCGTGGTGCTCGCACCACCACACGGGGCCACGCCCTAAGTGGAAAAGTTCTCTTAGTGGTTTTGTTTTTTGAGTTTATATCGCAATCCAAAGCAACTCTAAACTGTGAGTGATTTGGATAAAAAGTTCAATCCTATTTTTTCGATTTTTCTTGTGTTTTTGTGTTAGTGTTTTCTTTATTGGTAAGTACCCAAATATGGCTTATTATGATTTATCTAATGTTAGTTTTGATGTAGAAGAAGAATCCAGTCCGCTCGAAGACTGGGAAGAGATCCACTCAAAATTTGAAAGGTTTGTTGAACAACAAAATATCAGAGCTGGCACAAGACCAGCAGAAATTGTAGAAATTATCAGAGGTACATTCTTAATTGCTGTGGGTTACCTCCAAACGTACCGAGACTTTGAGCGGACACAATATGCAGATGAGCTAACTCGTCAGTACATAAAAGCAGTTGATGAATTATATCTAAATTCTGAGGATCTTATGAGCTACTTAAATGGCTTACTTGCCGAACTTAAAAGATTTGTAATTGATATTCAAACCTCAGCTTTTTTCGAGGTAGCCGCTGAGGATCCCGCTTCACCAAAAATACGTATCAAAAGGCAAAAACTTTCTGGGTCTACTGAGAGACCATCGCAGCAAGATGGCTCCAGTAGAGCAGGAAGGAAAAAAAGACTGACGAGCGAGCCTCATACAGAGATGGCATCAGTAGTGCCTACTCAAAATAGATTTGCTCTATTAGCAGATAGTATGGACACTACTGAACCATCAGACTCACCTGCTCCTTCTACATCAAAGGAAACTGGTGCAATAAAAAAAGTGAGGAATTTGCCTGCGACTACGGCGCAGCGCAGACCTATGCAAACAAATGAAAAAACTGTAGTTTCTAACAACACTGAATCTGGGAAGGGGGAAAACTTAAATAATCCAAATATTCCCAAAGAATCGAGACCGCCACCCATAACAGTCATTGGGCACGCTGGCTTGTTTAAAATGAACACAGAAATTAAATCGAAATTAACTGGCGATCTAAAGGTCGTAAACACTCGCGAAGGTCTGCGCTATTACGCCTCCAAAGTGGCAGACTTCGAAATGCTTCAATCTTTCTTCAAAGCTGCAAATAAACAATATTACACTTATATTATGAAGAAAGATCTGCCACTTCGGGCTGTGTTGAGGAGACTACCAGCAGTCACTCCAGTCCAGGAGATAGAGCAAGAAATAAAGAGTATGGGATATCCCTTAAAATCTATCAAACAGATAACTAAAAAAGAGAATGATAATGTAATTCCTTTGCCTCTGTTCATCCTGGAATTGGACAATAGTGATGCTGGTAAGGAGATATTCAACTTAAACCGTCTCCTCTACACAGTAGTCGAGGTTGTACCGTACAGACCAAGGGCTGGGCTAAAGCAGTGCTTTAGATGCCAGCACTTTAATCACACATTTTCGGCCTGTCATAGGGACCCAAGATGTGTGGTTTGTGCTGGCGCCCACAACCATAAGGACTGCCCAGTCAAGTCTGCTGCCTTGACTGATCGGTCCTTATTAAACTGTGCTAATTGCAACGGAGAACATCCTGCCTCCTTCAGAGGTTGTGAGGTGTACAAGGCTGCCCAGGAAGCCTATCTAAAATCTAGAAACACGGCACCTGTACCTAGTGTGCAAACTCCCAGGAGTTTCCAATCTAAAACCCATTCGACCAAATGTGTCTTTCAGGCAAGCCTTGACACCTCACGTATCTCCAAAAACTAGTTCCGCAAGCACTGCTCAAGCCCGTCTTGGTACGGTAGTACAACCTACTGGGCATGGACAACAGTTGCTCAGGGAAGTTAAAGCTGCTCTTGCAAGCTTTAACTCTCCCATGGAGCGCATGATGTTCATGGCCCAGCTGGCAAATTTATGTTTCGGAGATGGATAGATTCACCCACGGCTATCTCAATGTCGTGGCATTTAATGCCAACGGTATAGCTACTCAGAAATCAGAGCTAATTACTTTTTTACAAGAAAGAAATATAGACATTCTTCTAATAAATGAAACTCATTTAAAACAGCACCAAAATTTCCAAATTCCGAATTACTATACATACAGAAACGACCGAATTGACGGTCCCCTTGGTGGTACAGCTATCTGTATAAAGCGCTCCCTCGGCCACAGAGTGGTCAATATTCCAAGGCTCCAATTTATGGAATCCACAGGCATTCTTCTACCATTCTCAAAAACCGCGAACATATTTTCATAGCATCAATCTATAGATCTCCCACCAGGCTGCTAACGAGACCACGACCTCAATGTTCTTATCATCAGTCTCCCCTAACTACTTGTTATCCGGGAGATTTTAACGCAAAACATCTCTTCTGGCATTGTCGTGTCCAAAATGCAGCTGGTGTAACATTGCAAACTTATTGCCAAGCATCGAAACATAGAAATCTCTGCACCAAGGGAACCTACCTTCTTCCGAACACCAGCCACAGCTTATGGTATTCGATCTGATATTCTAGACATAGTGCTATCGAAGAATGTCCCATTTCTCCACACGTCACTACAGAAACAGACACACTAAACTCCGACACAAACACCTATACTATGTAAAATCTCACCACCATTTTTAATTGTCCTCCCCCCGCTTTCACCCCAAACATGATCACACATACTGGCAGACTCTCACTACAACTGTTAAAAACCAATGGTTAAGCCCACACTCTCTGCCGAGTCTACACAACAAATAGAACACAGCGTCCTTGAATTACAGGCCAGTATTAAAACTGCCATAAGACTAGCATCAACACGAACCAATCAAACTGCACAGACAAAAAGCACTGATCCCACACTTCAAAATTATTTAATTCTAAAAAGGCGGTACCTAAAATGGTATCGCGATTTCGGAAGTCATCAACACAAACAGTTATACAATCACTATGCTCATCTGGTGAAAGACCGTCTTCAAGTTTTAAGAAATGCTGAATGGGAGAAATCCCTTCAGCATTTCACGGATAGCAAAACCCCACCTTGGGTTATTCTTAAACGTATGCGAAGGAGTAGAGCTCCTGCTCCTCCTTCAGCAATTCACCACAACGGAAATTGGGCCTATCTCCCTAGGGAGAAGGCCCAACTTCTTGTTGAAAACTTGGCAGATAGGTTTAAACCACATGAGCTCACAACACCAGCTCATGATGATGAAGTACGCCGTACTGTTAGTGCGTTTCTTGAGCGTCCTATCCCACAACACCTTCCTGATATACGGCTTTCAGAACTGAAAGCCGTTATCCAGTCTCTCCCCACCCAAAGAGCCCCCGGTCACGACCGGATACCAAACCTGGCGGTAAAACATTTACCGCCAAAAGCCTTACTCCTTTTTCTCCAGATAGTTAAGCTTTGTTTCCGATTCCATTACTTCCCTGAAGTATGGAAGAGGGCCAAAGTTATAGCTATCCCCAAGCCTGGGAAAGATCCTACCGTTCCAGACAATCTCAGACCAATCAGTCTGCTGCCTGTGCTGGGCAAAATAATGGAGAAACTTATTTTGGCACGTCTAAAAAATGAAATTTCAACTCTCAATCTTATACCTGATCATCAATTTGGCTTTAGAAAATCGCACAGTACTCCGCTCCAGCTAGCAAGACTGGTTGACCAGATTGTCACGGGTTTCAATGCCAAGAAATGCACTTTGGCAATATTCCTCGATATTGAGAAAGCTTTCGACACGACTTGGATAAATGGACTTATCTACAAACTAATCAAATTCAATATTTCGGCTGATTTAGTTAAACTACATGCAAAATACCTCAGTAACCGAGACTTCTATGTGTCGGTTAATGGGTATAATTCCGACTGTAAGCCTCTGCGGGCTGGAGTCCCACAGGGTGCAGTCCTCTCACCTATCCTATACACATTATATGTGTCTGACTTTCCTTCCTTACCCAATATCCATATAGCTTCCTTCGCTGATGATACATGTTTGTATTATCAGACTTCTCTCCGCGGTATACCAAAGTGTATCCGCATTATCCAAAGAGCCCTCAATACCATTCATACCTGGCTACATCTGTGGAATATCCAAGCCAATGCAAATAAGACACAAGTTGTCTTATTTAGGAGAACCTACAGATGTACTCCCATCCGGCTCACTCTGGGAACTCCAATTCGACCAGAGACTTCAGTCAAGTATCTTGGAGTCCATTTGGACTCCAGGCTTACGTTCAAAATTCACATTCAAAAATTAAAACAAAAAGCAAATGCTGCAATTGCACTTTTATATCCATTTATCAAGTCGAAAAATCTATCTATTCGGATCAAGCTTACAATTTATAAAGCTGTGATCCGCAGCATGTTGCTGTATGGAAGTGAGGCCTGGAGCGTGTTAGCCGCATATAACAAACAAACATTGCAAGTCATACAAAATAAATGCTTAAAAATCATCTTGTCGGCTCCTCCGCGCACACGAATCAGCAGGCTTCACGACCTAACGCGTATGCCCTATATTGCGACTACAATTGAAAGAAAGGTCATAGACATGTTTCATGTCATACAACATCATGACAATCCAATTGTTCGCAATATAGGACAAGCGTTACAGCAACGTGATGTTCCACCGAAATATATTCCCTCAACCAGGCACCAGACCTCGGAGATGAGTGTTGTGAAACTGCCCAGGTAGTGTGGCTCACTATCATGTCGCTGGCTTTCGGACTCTCTGCTTGTCCAGCGGCATGATTTTACGATGCCCTATCTGGGTCAGTGAATCACCTCATCTCTCACTAACATATAAATCAACAAAACATCTAGAGTAAAATTTTGAAAAACGCTAAAAATTCTCAAATGGGATTGAACAAGCGCATAAACTCCAAAAAGATAACCACAAAGGAATTTGGCTGTCAAGGGACTCACACCAGTCCCAGAACAGCACCCCGGGCGATGCAAGACATTGCCAAGCACTTAGACTTAGACACTTAGATACCGGCAGTTTCAGACAATATCTCAGTAGAAGCCATGACTCAAGAGGGACAAGATATTGTCTGAAACTGCCGGTATCAAAGAAATTTGAAAATATATGAGGTGAGTCGATAAAAATATGTTCTCCACTCACTATTAATGATAAAACCTAATAATGTTTACTTCCCAATATTAATTTAAATATAAATATTACTTATAAAGCCAGTAGTGCTTCTTTCAATGTTAATATTATTCGTTTTTAAACATCTTAATGATGGACAAATTATATTTGAAAAGAAAAATATGCGCCTAGACTAGGGTTTGAACCTACGACCTTTGACTTTCTATGTCAATGCTCTTCCATCTGAGCTACCTAGGCCTATAAATACATAGTATATTTAGCATTCAATGCTGTTCTTTTAGGTCTGCATTGAAATAATAAACAAACATATTTGAGGATTTTTTTTTTTCATTTGGCATTTAACTAAGCTTTCTGCAAAAAAAGACATCCAAAGATTTTTTATATTTTCTCAACTATCTTCTTGAAAAATAAATTTTGATTATGTGCAATACAAGGCTATTAATGAGCGAATAGTAGGTATAAATGAATTTTTAGTTGATTCAGCACAAATGAAGCTATACAGTTTTTTAAATTTCTGAACATTTTACTTTTTGGACTATATGATTTTTGGATGAACCCTTCAATTGAAAAGTGTACTTTTCACTGGTACGTAAGAAACATTCCCACAATAGAGTTTTCTGGAAAAAAAAATACAGAACTTACTTCACTTATCACCCCCACACTTAAATATGCCACTGTCTTCATGATTTATTCTAAAGAATAGCCAAAATCTTTCTTGCACCCTCGTAAGAAGAAAGTTGAACTTCTATTGATATTCTGTTCCCACAAATTATGTCAATAAAGAATTCACTTTTTATTACTTCGATCTGAGACTGTGTATTTATCATAACTTTTTGTGGGATCATAAGGTTCCCATCGACTTGCTGGGAAGATGTGTTGTTGCGTTCGTACCAGCTGCGTAGAAGCACTTTACCCGCATGTGAATCTTCCTTTTCTACAGATGCATCATTTACTAAACGAATATCGTCATGTACATCAAATGTGAAAAGTGGTCCACTCTTACCTCTTGCCTGTAACATAAGTCAATACATTTTATTACTTTTAGCAAATTCCAAAGGATGAGGTTGTTCTCATGAGAAGATTTAAACACTTTTTAGTCATCTTCATCGACCATACTTACTAGACACTGAAAATAATAATGACAAAAATGTATATGTAAACTAACAAAGGCCAGAAATATCCTCAGGAAAGTAAAAAAAATTGATTATAGTTAAAAATATTGATTGTAGTTAAACCTGTTGTGAGGCCTGGACTCTATCTGAACGAGTTATAACATGGTCCCATTTATGATCAGGAGACATAGCAGAATTACAATTGTTGTACAAAGATCATGAAATTGTTACAGATATCAAAGTTAGAAGATTGGAATGGCTGGGCCACATGGATAAGATCAGAATTCCTGTAAAACTCTTAGTTGATAAACCTGGTGGTAGAAGGAAGGTCGGCAGACCCAGACTAAGATGGTTTGATAATGTCAAGGCTGATTTTATCAAAGGCAGACATAAAAAAGATGGAGACTGATGGCTATGGACTGGAATAATTGGAAGGCTGTCATGAGGGAGGCTAAGGCTAGACTTAAAGGACAATAACGCCTAATGTATATTTTGCTGAACTGTGCATTCATAACCAATCTCTGTTAAACCTGCAATATGTATATATAAAATCAACACCTAAATTATGGATTATTGCAGAACTTACATATAGTTCTTTTTCTTCTTCTTCTTCTTCTTCTTCTATTTCAGGAGTTAGGTATTTCTATCTGTTTTGGCCCCAAAATTACTATATGCTTTGATCCATCCATTTTATCAATGGCTATACTACACTCCTCCACATTTAGCTTTGTATTACACTTCTGTTTTGTTATGTTATCTATTGGTTACCAGTTTAAAGTGTCTGTCCATTTTTTTTTTATTTTCAACTATTTTTTATTTAAGTTAAATGTATTTAATTCTTGCCTTAATTTGTCATTTCCTTTCTTATCCATTAATTTCTAACCAACCATTGTTCTTAGATATCTGGCTATATACATTAGGCTTATGAGTAATCTAAATGTTGCATGGAAGGGTTACCAACCCTTTGCAAAACCTCCAACCTGGAGGAACAGAGTTTGAATGTGAAGTGTCTTTCTCCTAGATGAGTTGCCTTTCAGGACTAAGGAGTCTCATCTACTATGAGCACCTGGTTTTTTTGCAGCAACGATTTGCCATATATTATTCTACTTCAATAAAACAGTTCCGCAATCAGAAGGCAGATGGTAGGATTTAGCAGGGGAGACTTTTTGAGACACTAGCTTAATGGAGCATTTTATGGAGAGTAAGAGCTCATCCAGCTAACCTAGTTTATATAAAAAATCACCAGTCATCTCTTCAAGTTTTAATGGACTTATGCCATCAGTAGAGCAAGGATTTTTATGAAATTTCATGTTTTAAACTATTGGTCAGTGAGCGCTGAGACAAAGTATCTTTACATTTTATGATGTGTAGAATCAAATAAGACCTTCATATTTTTTCATATTTCATAATATTTTGGCGAAATGTTCATATTTCTGTAAAAATTTAATATTCCTTCATATTTTTCAACTTTCAATTTTTTAAAATAAAATTTCTACTAATTCGTTAGAAACATTTACGGGAGTAACTGTAGTTTTGAAATTTTTTGACAATGTAATATGGTAGACAGCGAAAATTCCTAATATCCCATCTGGAACAAGATAAATAGATTTGATAAAAGAAAATAATTGAAAAAAGGAGAGATGGAATAACCACAAGTGGAGGCTTTTGTCCGAAACTACAGAAAAAGAACAGGGATTTCCTAATCTGTGACAAGAACATGAATAAGTAGAATAACAATGTTAGAATAATAACCACCCACTCTTTTTTCTCAGGTAGACACCTATTCCTTTTTGCTACCTAAGGACAGTCCTTATTGCATGAATGGATTACAGTATTTAAATATAGTTAAGACTGCTGCTACTAAACTTGAAGCTGTGCTGTGAAATAAGATCTTGCTCCATAGTTTATGAAATTTGTAAAGTTCTTGTAGGTAAGGCCAATATTAATCTCACTTACGAGACAATCCATATCAAATCGGACAAAATTTATTTTTTTAATTTTATGTATCCCTAAATATAGTGAATACATTTATAAATGTATTAATACAGAAATTTAATTTTTATCATTTATAGGTTCGTAGTTATGATGATCTAAAATTATCGTAAATATGATAAACTAAAACGTTTACTAACTGATATTTCTGAAATAGTAAACAGCAAAAATTTGTTTCAAACATATTTATATAGGTGATATCATGTAGTTTAAGGGTGTTATTTTTATAATTAGGATATTTTTATTTTCGGTGTCAATTCTCTGTTTTCTGGCGGTTTACTGCAGTACATATCAAAAAATGAAAACGGAAAAAATACAGGATACTACTCACGTAATAAGGATTAATTTCCAGCAATTACCTTTTTGGAGAGTTGAATAGTTCAGACAATATAAATGTTTTTTATTCTATTTTCGTAAAAAAACTAGCTGGTCCACGGCGCAGCAGATTCATTTCACGATCAAGGTCGCATGCGTACTTTATTGAAAGAGCTTCATCAGTGACTTTTTCAACTGCCATTAAATCGAATACGGTAGATTATTATATGTTCTGCTTAATGGAACAGTACCGTAAATTTATAAAAGTGGCGATATTTTAATTCTTACGCAGTAGATATTTATTTATCAAATTTTATTGCTGAAGTGAGAAGTAAAGAGCTCTGTTACTTACGTTTACTGTGAATTATTAAACAAATTATTTATAACTAACTCACTCACTAGCTCTGTGGAACCTGTAGCTTCATTGCAGCGCGGACATAAGCTCTCCATACATCCCATCTCGAGCTAACGTTTTCCAATTATCCCCTGTATAATCTACTTCCCTCAAATCATGTATAATGTTATTCTCCCACCTCATTCTTAGTCTTCCAACTGGGGCGTTTTCTCTCCGGTTTTCATACCAGAAATTTCCAAGCACCTCTTTCATCCTCCATACGTGCCACATTTCCTGCCCACCGCAGCCTACGAGACTTAACTGTTTTTATTATATCTGGCTTCCTATACATATCATGTAGCTCACTATTATGTAGTTTTCTCCATTCACCTGTCTGTTCATCTCTTTTTGATCCAAAAATTTTCCTAAGAACTTTATTCTCAAATACTCGTAATCTTCTGTCCTTTTTTAAAACAAATTATTTATTTTGTTACAAATTTTTCATTACAGTTTAAATGTAATATTATATAATAACTATTTCGTCATTAATTGAATAAACTGGTATCAAATTTTATTATGTTATAATTACTAATTTCAGTCTTAAAATAACTTTTTATTCAGTGTATTGTATTGTACCCTGACAACGTTGACGAAATAGTATTGTTATAAGATATCACTTCCAAATAAAACCGAATGTTTTAATACTCGTACCACTTCCTACCAAACAATAATAATGCAATGTCAGCAAGTCTTCCTTAAACATCTGTTTTATATCAACAATTCTCAAGTTCAGATTACATACTAGACAGTTGATTTACATCAGTGTGTTTGTTTAATGCATCTCGTCATTTTAAGTGTCACTGTGAAATTAAAAATAATATCTTATTGTTTTTAACCAACAAGTTTGCAGATTTACAAAGACTGAATGGTGAGTTAGAAGTTAAATATAATTTTGATTATGCATATATTAGTATACAATAGTTATTAACAGTATTATGTGTTAATATATAATTTAACAATTTCTTAAATGTTTCTGGAATGAGAGAATAATCGTAGAGATATACATTTTGTGTTATAAAAGGAGAATAATGGGAAGTTTAGACATTAAATTAAATACTATAATAATTTAGCTTATAATAAAAACTAATATTATCGTGCATTTTAATATCATCTTAGATATGTCATGAGTAGGGGATGCAAGATCAAGTGATACCAAGCCAATAAAATATTGTATTGACGATTTTATTATTAATTTAACACTTCTCATTGAAGGATAAATTATATTTGAAGAGAAAAATTTTCGCCTAGACCGGGACTCTTCAAATATAATTTATCCTTCAATGAGAAGTGTTAAATTAATAATAAAATCGTCAATAGAAGCCCTACTGGCTATAAAGTAGTGTTAAATTCCCAATAAATGTCTTCTTAACTAAGAAGCCGCCATTTGCAAAGATAGAAGCTATGGTTTCAAGCATTTGGCGCGAGGGAATTACAACGTACATAAGAGAAAAATTTGCATCTAGATCGTAACTCGCCTCGGTAGCTCAGTTGGTAGAGCACTTGGCCCAGAAAGTCAAGGGTCCCGGGTTCGAGTCCCGGTCTAGGCGAAAATTTTTCTCTTCAAATATAAAATATTGTATATTTATACCTATTAAATATTACTTGTAACAGCATGAAAATTGTTATAAATTATTATCGATAGCTTAACATTACTTGCAATATTCAACATCAGACATTGGTGTAGGGTACAAGTACAAAATATTACAACACATTACAAAACTACTCTCTAGAAAATATTTTAATAGGCCTACCAGCTTGAATGCGTAGGTGCTTAGTAATTTAAATTAAACTATACATTAGCCAAAATCAGCACAAAATTAACAGCCTACTGAATATATCAATAAAGATTGTTAAATTTAATGACGTTTATTATGTAGCAATTTATTTAAAGCGCGAGGTTCTCCTATGTACCATAAATTTACGACACGGGACTCACGGATTTCCTTCCTTCTGGAGAAAGCTACATTCAGAATTGTTACGCCTTTAAAATGCCATTGATTCCTATCGAGTTTGAACCCGCGAACCTCGGAATCGGAGGCGTGCAGAGTAACCACTAGTCCACGATGATGATGATGATGTAATAATTGTAATAATGATAATAAAAATAATGTAATGATGATAATAACAATAAAAAATATTTGTAAGTGCGCAAAGGACTATTACCAAGTAGCTCCGTCATTGTTTGTACGAGCGAGCGATCTCCACTCACGCAAAAGGTATTGCAGGCAGTCTACACAGAGGGGATTTTAGGAAAAATAATTATTTTTGATAGTTTCCTTTCAAGACTCCACTTTAATACTAATTACAAAAAATTAACTGGTGTTCAGGTAATAATGTGGCACTTTTTGATTTTATAAAATTTTTGGTGAGGAAGGTCAATTGCATATTAATTGCATTTACGCCCTTCAGAAAAACGTAAATATTAATATACTAATTTTAAAGCGATAGAGCATAAAATCATCTATAATGTGACTATCTTTTTCAAGTTGAGGGAATAGCCATACTTGGAGAAATGTATTTTATAAAAGAGACTATTTGAAACAATACAATAAATTGACAGCTCTATTACTCTTTAATTACACCAAGTGAAGACTTGAAATTCGGTTCAGATATTCAGTATATCATAAAGTTTCACTGTAAAAAAAATGGTAAACTTTTAAAGATGTGAGTTCAATTTTCACAATTTTTTTGCCGATTTCGTATGGAATGTCCCTTACATCAAACTATCATATATGTAGTGCAGTACATGATTGCTCCCATAACATCATATAATGTGGAGCATACTTTTTGATCGTACAAAATAATTCTGACAGACAGGCGTTAAAAAATATATAAAAAGCTCCTAACTGTGTATTACGAACAGAATTGATAATTTGATTATTCAAAGCACATGCATACATACTGTGCTCGGGCAAATTTCATGGAAAAACTAATGTTAAAATAATTCTAACTACATTTCACTATGTTCATAGTGTAATGTATAGGATTAAAGATAATTGTAATTGCAAAGAGAGTTTTGAAATACTCCCTAGAATTATTTGTGGATTAATTTATTTTAACATCTTGTTTCTCCAAATATGACATATAGTACTTGGTCTACTGCGATGGGCAGGACATGTGGCACGAATGGGGGAATGAAAGACGTGCATGGAAGCTTCTTGTTGGAAAACTAGAGGGAAAACGCCCAGTTGGTAGACCAAGAATGAAGTGGGAGAATAACATTAACCATAATTTGAGGGAAAGATTATAGAGGAGATGATTGGAAAACATTGGCTCAGGATAGGGATGTATGGAGAGCTTATGTCCGTGCAGCCATGAACCTACGGGTTCGATTGTGCCAGTGAGTTAGTTAGTTAGGACTTGGTCTACGGGTGTTCTGATTCATCCAATTTAATGTTATTGTGACATTTATATATACTGAAATTCATTATCTTTACGCAAGGTAAATAGAAGTCATCCAAACTGTACCTACTCTAAATTTTGTCAATGGAAGCAAGTTACAACGGTTACTATGTTTTGTTTTTTTATTTATGTTTGGATTTCGTAATTAAATATCATTAGATAAATTAATCGATCGTGTTTTATATAAACCCAGTATTAATTTATTGAAATAAAGTGTCAAACTACAGGCTTGGGAGGCCCTTGGGGTAGATGGATGTTGAGACTTCCACATTTCTAGACAATCTCCAAGGGATGTCCACTGGGTTCTCAATCCTGCGTGACGGCCCCTTTGCCCCAGAATATGCGTCTGGTACTCATTTAAATTAAGAGCTGAGTAGACCCTAGGGCTATGATGCCGCCAGAAGGTTTGGTCCAGCTAAAAACCTGACCCCATTGAGACTCAAACCCACGACCTTCCAGCTTGTTAGCGCGATTCCTCACACAATATACTTCAATGTGAGCCATTAAAATTGCTTCAAAACACGAACATGATATTTTATTGATAAAATCAATAAAACCTCATAATGTTAAAAATTCCAAAATGTATTATATTAAATGATATTTTATATTGAGTCAGAAGTAATGAAAAATTAATTAAAATGGAAATACAGTGAAACTCTTGATTATTGAGCTACAAAAGGTCTTCTTGTCTCATTTGTGTGCTGGTATGTATACCCAGGGCTTGTGCATATAAATACGTGTAAAAAGTTGAAAAAATAGTAGCTTCATAATATTTTTGTGTCCTAATTTTCATATTTTGCTATTATGACTTCATATTTTAGTATAATTTTCTTCATATAATTCCTCGCTCTAGTCATCAGCTATAGCTGCATGTACATTATGTGTGTATGTGTGTGTCTGTTAACACTCTAGTGGCCATAATTTCTGTCTTTTTTTGGAACCAAACTCGGCATATAACAATAAATTTAAAATAGTAAGATGAAGTTAGTTCATCAGTAAAATTGGATTATTAGGAGGGAGGGTTTATATAAAGCAAAAATTTAAAAAAACCACTCTAGTGGCTGGAATTATATTTTTTTTCAAAACAAAACTTGACAGATGGCATTAAAATAAAACTAGAAATGTGTTCTCTAAACATGGGTGATATCATACCATTAGGAGCAGGGATTTACTTGAAAGCAGTAATTTAAAAATCTTCCTAGTGATCACCTTTCCATTTTTTATGTACTGTTCTTCTCCATGATTTTCTTGGTCTTCTTACTCTCCTTCCTCCTTGAGGTTTCCATTCTAATACTCGTTTTTCTATGGACTCGTTTTTCTATGGTCTCGTTTGATTTTCTTAGTGTGTCGCCTAACCACATTCATTTCCATATTTTAATTTGGGTTTCCATTGCTTCCTCTTCTATTAATCTCAATAAATTTTCATTACTTATTTTCATTGGCCAGGGGACTGTTTCATAAAAGTTATACTTTTAGTAAGATAAAATTAAATGTTTCATACCTCTCTTCTACTTTTAGTAGTTACTTATTACTCCTGGCACGACAGGCCTAGAAGGCCCTTAGCTTACCAGCCGGCTGCTGGCCTCACATCCACATGTGTCAATCACAGAGGTAGATGATCATCCAGCCAGTGTAGGAGTGACATGTGGTCAGCATGTTGAGTCCCCCAGCCATTATAGCTGGTTTTCTCAACCTGGAGCCGCTACTTATTGTAGCTACCCAAATGCCTCTCAATGCTGGGTGGGCACCGGTCCAATACTGGCCAAAATACCATGAAAAAATGTCTTCCCCCATGGAGACTCGAACCAGTGCAAGTCCCATAGCTCTGCACCAAGGCTTCCTGCTTTAACCACTTGGCTATGGTGCAGGGCAGTTACTTACTAGCAGTGTAAAATTCACTAGTTAGCAGTCTGGAAAATTCTACTTCATAAACACAAACCTACACTGCTAAATTTGCTACACTACTTTTAGCAGTTAGCAGTGTGACTTCATGTAAAAAGTATATGACATAGACAATAATTATTCTCTCTGCTTGGATTACAAGGCCTTCTCTATACATTGCATTAGCATATGACTCCAAAATATCATATAATAGCTCTGTTGTTCTGTAATATTATTCTGTAGCAAAGGTATCTAAATGTCAAAACATTTAAAGAGAACAAAATGCAGCAAACAAAAAAAAACTTCTTAAGGAAAAATTTTATTAAATTAGTTTCAAGATAAATTTATTACTTTTTAAATTGTACAACTTTTACCAGTATCTCTTAACTCATAAAATAGACTTAATATGTATTTAATTAAAACCAACTAAAAAGAAAATTTAATTAAATTTACAGTGGGAGGAAACACTATGAGGTATTTATATTAATAAATGAGTTGGAGAAAATGTTTTAACATCTCACCTCACAAAGTTGTGTGTCTTCACAATACCAGTTTCAAAAGTATAGTATTACTTCCATCTTCAGTCAAATTCAGTTGGAATTTGACTGAAGATGGAAATAATACCATACTTTTGAAACCAGTATCGTGAAGACACGCAACTTTGTGAGGTGAGATGTTAAAACATTTTCTCCAAGTCATTTACTAATAATAAAAAGAAAATATTGATGAAGGCAACAAATAAGGGATTTATCAAATTGATTGCAAAGATTGTGGAAAAAAATATACGTAGGAATAACTAAAGGGAACTTATATACAAGATTGAAAGAACACCTTAGAAAGTTTAAAAATGGGGAAATAGAAAAATCTGCAATAGCTGCATATGCATGGTGAGAAAAACATAGAATCGAAACAAAGGCCAAATTTGTATTATTCTTTTCATACATCTCAATGATGGTTAAATCATATTTGAAGAGAAAAATTATATGCCCAGACCTTTGGCTTTCCAAAGATCCTGGATTTGAGTCCCAGTCTGGGCGTATAATTTTTCTCTTTAAATATGAAGGGCCAAATTACTGCAACAGTTAGATAAATCTAAGGAACTCACAGTCTAGAAGAAAATTCACATCCACAAAAATAAAAGCAAAATCATAAAATTCTCGGGGAAAAAGATTTAATTTGGAAGTTCATCAGTCAGCCAACAGAGGGAGCAGAAATCAACCTACAGGTTCACCAACTGCCAATTCAATAATTAGGAGGGATTGATAATCATGCATAGTGTATCGAAACCATAGTCTTCGAGAAATTTACAATTATGAGTCGAGTCATTAAAATGCTAACTCTATTAATCATAAAAAGAATAATTAAAAACAAATATAAAATCAAACAAAACCAAGACCTATGTAATAAAGCCAAAGACAAAAAATGGAATATTTTAGTAAAGAAGCCACATATTATTCTAGAAATTCCACGTAAAACTACAGTAGCAAAATTTAGACTGCTTACAGAACATGACTATTTGGCCAAACATTTATATAAAATAGGAATCTACACAAATCCAAATTGTCCTCTATGTAACAAAAGAACATCTACAAACCTGTGAAGTATTACCTGTTGATCCACCATAGAGAAATAATGGAGAGCAAGAATGCTAATGGCTTCGTTGCCAAGGCCCAGCATTTGAAAACAATAGCTTAATCATAAAATATACTTCTTATCAGGAGTATAAATGACTAGTGTTCATATAATATGAAACAGCATTGTAGTAACACTGCTAAATGTTACTGAGTCCTACACTGCTAACTATTTTACTCCGGTATATTTTTTAAACAGGTTTCAAGTTTTAGCAGTCTAAACTATGATGAAAGTTAAAAATTAAATTGTACCTGTTGGTAGGTGCTGTCGTCCTCAACTTTGTTAAAATATTGTATATAAAATTAACTGGAGCGCTTTTGGAAGTTATCTTCCATCTTCTGGAGGTTGAGTTTCCACTACTCGTTGTTGTGTACGGTGATGTATACTCCAACTGTTTGTAGCAGCAACTGACTTCTTTTTGACGATCTTGTATAATGGGTTTGACTGGGGTGTGTTCTCATTAAGAAGTGAGGTGCTGTTTGTTTCCTTTATAATTTTGACGTCTTCAAATATATTTATCGCAGCTGCAATGTTTTCTCGATCGTGAGAGTGTTTTCACTAGTATTGAGTCTAAACTACTTATAATGTGATTGTTAGTTTTACAAAACAGGCTCCAAAATCACAGGATGATTTTAAGCCAATAAAAAAAAGAATTGGGATACGATCCTACCCCACCTCCAGCACTCATCACATCAACACCATCACCTGATCCATTTGGCCTATTGCAAGTATCAATGAGATATTTTCTTTCCATTCTGAGGTCAGTTCTCAAGCATAGCTTTTGGGATTTAACTTGGTACAACCACATACAATTACAATATGAAGTAACATTATGAGGTTCTTCTTAGAGTCTGTTTTCATCTCACCTCACAGAAGTTAAGTTCTTTTAGGACATGTTTTAAAACAAATGTTTTATTTTATTCAATGCCACCATAATGTCATTTCGGCATTCTCTCCTGGCATGGTGTTATTGTAACCCACTTCTCAGGACTTATGCTGTCCCGATGATATATGATAAGTGATGATGATGGTAATGATACGCCTGCAGAGGCCTTAATCATAAACTTACGAATATGTTAATGATCATAATAATGGCCAGATGATGTTCGGGGGACCATTTGGGCCTTAAATTTTCCTGATATTTGTCTTACAGATGAGGAAAAATCCTGAAAAAAAACCATCACCCAGGAAACTTGTCCCGGCTGGGATCGAACCTGGGCCTGCTACATGACAAGGAAAGCATACACCTCGAGACTACAGCAGTGGACTTTTAAAACAAATGTCTGTTCCATCTTCAGCTTGTCCAGATTGTTGATTTTTACTTTGTCTCAGCCCTGGACATCAACTCCTACTCCATCTTTTTGTGGTCCAAAGAACTTGCATATCAAATCTCTCCCTCCAGGAATTTCAAAATTCATGATTCTATCCCTGTTTTACTGGATGTAGCTCTTCTCCCAAATGGTGAGTTATTTAGTATTTTCTGTTTTAGTAGTTTGATGTTTCCATCCATTAAAACAATTAGAAAATACCAAAGAACTCATCATTTGGGAGAAGATCTACATCCAGAAGAACAGGGATAAAATCATTAATTTTTTAATTTCTGAAAAGAGAGATCTGGTTATGCAAGTTCTTTGGACCACGGACAGAGTAGAAGTCGACATCCAGGGCCAACATCTGGACAAGCTGAAGATGTAATAGAAGTTTGTTTTAAAACTTGTCCTAAAAGAATTCAACTTGTATGAGGTAAGATGATAACAGACTCACATTACTTATTAACTGGTTGTAGCTAAAATTCCATCATGACCACCTCATTTTTCTTTTGTGGCCCCAGCGAGTGTATGCTCTCATACTGCTTTTATTTCTCCATCATATTTTGGATTATTAGCTCCTGTGTGGACATACTGGCTGAAGAGTTTTAAATAAACACTTGATCCTACCGTGTCATTCATTTTTACTTTAGAGCCATCCGTGTATACTGATTTCATCAACTGACTAATCAAATGTAATTTTCAATATACATAGGTGTATCTTCTTACCTTAGTTACAATAAAGTCATAGAATGTGTAATGATGAGGCAGGATAAGATCTTCCTTGACATACATCAGCTGATCAGCTGTTACAGTTTTCAGTTCACTAAACTCTTTACGAAGAAGTTCAAGACATCTCTGTAGGAACTGGTACATTGAATTACCTGCCAACATTTGTAAACCAATTACAATTACACTGATTGTCAATTACATTCTCCTTAATCCAAAATTGTTTAATGGGCTGTGACAAGTTTTATGTTAAGGTTTAAACTGTACAGTAAGTAACATCATATATTAAATATTAAAAAAAAAAATCTTTTTATCACCCAACTTCATACTCTGTCTTTTTATGGACCAGTTTCAGAATAATTCCTATTCTATCTTCAGTATTTTTAGGACTTTGAAGATTTAAAGTAAAATTCTTTATACCTCTCCTCATATCCAGTCTTCTAATTATACAGGTATCAAAACTTATGTGGTTTCATTTTCAGTAATATTTCAACTGATGTTATGTCAATCAGGAGAATTGTTGTTTACTCCCTCTGTTGGTGGAACAATGAACCTCCAGATCAAATGAAAATCCCCGGGAATTTCAAAATTCGTAAGTTTTTCTTTCTTGTTTTTCTGAATGTGGATTTTTTTCCCACACCATGAGCGCTTTTGATATTTCTATTTGTTTAATGAAACTAGCTTTTATATAAATTAGATCTTTTTCAATCCTAGCACGAACAGCTACTGCTGACTTTTCCACTTCATTTTTGACATTTTTTTCTACATAAGATTATTCTGTTTATATTTTTATAGTGTTTATGTTATTGTTTCTATTGTGTACAGTTTTTACAAATATGTTAATAAGGTCTGTCATTTGGGTGAAAGATCTGTATTTCAAGTGCCCTGCATTAAATAAATAAATAAATAAAATTTTTGACATTTCTATAACATTTAATACACAAGTGATCTTCTTGGTGATAAAATATTAAAATATACATACAGTCAATATGCCCATTTCACCAATTAATGTTTTAAAATGGTCAACAAGTTTCTACAGCCAAGCTGTCATTCTCAAGACCAGATATTGACTGAAGACAAAATTTGTTTATTTATTATCAATTTTGTCTTCAGTCAATATCTGGTCTTGAGAATGACAGCTTGGCTGTAGAAACTTGTTGACCATTTTAAAACATTAATTGGTGATTATATTATTTTTGGTCTGGACATCTTACCTCAGTATTAATGTTGAATTTCCCAGAGTCTGGGAAAGCTGACGATAAAACAGAATTGTTTTGAAACATGTTCAAGAACAAATCAACATTAATACTGAGGTAAGATGTCCAGACCAAAAATAATATAATTAAAATAACCTCAAAATATAACTTCCTAATATTAAATATTAATTGGTGAAATGGGCATATTGACTGTATGTATATTTTAATTTCTATAACAGTGAAGTGGAAAACTCAGCAGTAGCTGCTAATGCTTGGTCTCAAAAACATCTAATTGATCATTAAAAAAAACATGAAAGAAAAACACGAATTTTGAAATTCCTGGGGAATTTGATTTAATTTGGAGGTTATATTGTGGATTTAAAATTGGTTAGTAATTTAAGTACGTTAAAATTTTACTAGGGGAAATAAGAAGCAGTTCTCCTGAATGGCATAACATCAGTCGACGAGATATAACTGAAGATGAAACTACATAGGTTTTGAAACCTGTATAATTTGAAGACTGGATATGAGGTGAGGTATAAAGAATTTTAATTTAAATCTTAAATTTAAACTCATAGAGATTTTTTCCTATAAAAGTTCAATTTTCATTGTTTTGTTGTTGTGATGCACTGCTTCTTCCTCAAAATCAGAGAAAACATGCAGCAGGGATTATCATAAAATCTACATAGGGAAAACCAGAGTGAAAGAACATCTTAGGAATGAGAAAGTGAAAATGTGCAGTAGATGTCAGAAAGACATCAAATCGAAAGAAAAGCTAAATTAATAAAATAAATAGAAAAATCTAAAAGAACTCATGGTTTTAGAAAATCCACATTAAAAAAAATGGAGGAGAAATTAATGATTTTTTTTAATTCTTGAGGAATGTGATTTGATTTGGAGGAAGAAGCAGTGCATAGCCATGTTGGTTGTGAAAATACTGAAGATGGAACAGGAGTTATTCTGAAACCAGTATAAAAAAGGAGACAGAGTATGAGGAGAGATTATATATATATTTTTTTAATCTTTATGTTAAGGTATTGAAAGAACAAAATCTTCTATTATGTTAAAATTAATGTTGGGAAGTAAACAGTATGAGGTAATAATCATTTAAATTCATCAGAGATACATTTTTTGAAAAACTCACCTCATAAATTTCGGAGTTGTGACTGAGTATGGACAAGAAGTCGTCTGAAACCACATTATTGTGAAAAGCATGAAATTTATGAGGTCAGTTTTTAAAAAAAATTATCTCTGATGAATTTTAAAAAAATAAACAAACTCTTCTGTTTAAGATCACTTTTGCTGAGAAGTATTGCTGGTATAATAATTTTGACAAACAGTCCATTTTTATGTCCACCTAAAACATTATATGTGTTCGCCTATTCTTTATAACCTGTGACGCAACTTTTTTAGTTCCTTCATAAACTCATATTAAATTTTATTCTTTTTTTTTTTTCAAATGCCCCAGGTTTGTCTTTCGACATTCCTGGTTTCTCTCCTGGCATGGCATACTTGTAACCCACTTCTGAGGTTGGGGCACC
This sequence comes from Diploptera punctata, assembly GCA_030220185.1. Lineage (NCBI taxonomy): Eukaryota > Metazoa > Arthropoda > Insecta > Blattodea > Blaberidae > Diploptera > Diploptera punctata. The sequence continues at coordinate 3,374,004 of JASPKZ010000839.1, read as the reverse complement.
TGGAAGGCGGGGTTACATTGCCCCAATGATATGATGGGTGATGATTATGATAATGGTGCATCAGGAGAGTCCCTAATCCTAAGCTTAACCTAAGATGAATATGAATGATGATGATTGTGATGGCCATATGATTTCGGGGACCATTTGGGCCTTAAAGTTTTCCTGACATTTGTCAGGATAAAAACCTCACCCAGAAAAACTGTCCCAACCGGGGATCGAACATGGGCCTGCTGCGTGACAAGGCAGCACACTACCGCGAGACCACAGCGGTGGACTCAAATTTTAGTCTTAAGGTTTCACTTTTCAAATTATTTCCCACCATTTACAATGATTTTTACATTTCTTCTAACGATTATTTCAATATATTTTTCTATGATATTTAACTACATACGTAGCATGAAGACATGGCAGCGATACTGATTTTAACAAATATTCTATACAACAAAGTCTGTTCCAGTGCAGCAACACAGATATGTACTAATTAACTGTACACATATATTTCATAATTTCAGAACTTACTATTTATTTTTGGGCATTGCAATCTTTCACAGGTTAGATAGGGTGCTTAAATTGCATTAGCTTAGCTTTTAGGTTAGTCTTTCACAGGTTAGAGTACTTAAATTGCTTAGGTTAGCTTTTAGGTTCATTAAATATTGTGTATATGTTGGCTGCAACCCATGATTCCATAGTGTAAACCACTTTGTATTTGTTGGCGTATGTGCATGGTGCATGTTTGGAACTTAGAAAAAATTTTCATATCACATATTGTAAAGAATCCCCTATGTGTTCTATTAGTGAACAATAAAAATGAGTTCAATACATCAGTACCAGTGTCCCTGAGCAGAAAACAAGATCAAAGACACTAGCTTGCTTGTTAACTCCATGACACAACAGGCCTAGAAGGTTCCACACTAGGAATATAGATGACTTTTCAATTTTACACACCACGTGGGCAGATCATGTTATGTTAAATTTGTATAGTTACCTTTCTTCATCCTCACAGTACGTCTGTGACCTGAACCATCCCAGTAACTAAACGTAATGTCTATTTCTTCTTCCTTCAGCGTGGACTGTTTGGCTGCCCATTCCTGTAAAACACAATCACATCTATAGAATACAAATATGAATCATGAACTTTACTTCACCTCATAAAATATTCTCAATTAGGCAGATATTTTTTTCTCTTTACTGTAAACTGTGCTAGCTCTAGCATAGTATTAGCTTTTAGTTGCATTTAAATCCCATAATGTCTTCTAGCATTAGAAGCTACCCATATGCAATATGAATAATGAATGGTTCGCTGCTCTGGGGTTAGAGATTAAAATGTAAAGAGTTATTCAAGGAACGAATGTTTCTATGTGGATAGGTACAAATTATTTAAGAAAAATTGTATCAACTTACCTCAAATCCTTCTACTTATTAGACTGGTTTTGGGACCTAATTAGATTCCATCCTCAGCACTTTCACGGCCATTGTTATGTCATCTTGAAGAATCACCTCCAGTTCCCTCTGTTGGTAGACTCAAGAATCCCAACTCAAATCACTTTCACCATGAATTTCAAAATTCATTAATTTCTCCTTTTTATTTTTTTTAATGTAGATTTTTTCACAAATCATGAGCTCTTTAGGTTTTTCTATTTGTTTTCTAATTGTACTTGGGAATGTCGTCAAAAATGGGAAAGTAGAAAAATCTGCAATATCTGCCCACGTATGGTCAGAAAAACATCAAATCAAAAGAAAGGCTAAATTAATAAAACAAATAGAAAAGCCTAAAGAGTTCATGGCTTGCAAGAAAAAAAAAACGAAAAGGAGAAATGAATGAATTCTGAAATTCTTGGTGAAATTAATTGGAGGTTGATCAGTCTACCAAAAGAGGGAGTTCTTCAAGATGACGTAACAACTTTGTGAAAGTACTGAGGTGGAACCTAATTAGGTACTGAAACAGTTTAATAAGGATATGAGGTGAGGTGATACAATTTTCCTTAAATAATTGGTACAAATGTCTGAAGAGATCTGTGCTCATTTGGGGTTTGATATCTGACTCAGGAAGATATTTTTCTTTTAATATAATAAATTTGAGAATTTTAACATTATTAGGTTTTCTTAATAAGAATCAAATGAATCATGAAAACAGCTGAGGATGGGAATGATGGTTCTCCGATACCGCAGTACTGTGTTTAAAGAAACATAGATATATGAAGTAAGAAGAATTCACGAAGATGATCTTGTAGAAGATTTCCGGGCTGTTGGCCGTGGTCTTGAGGCTTGTAGTTCCCCAACGTTTCGCCAGAGACTGCGCCTGGCATCCTCAAGGGTTTTCTTGAGACCCTCGAGGATGCCGGACGCAGTCTCTGGCGAAACATTGGGGAACTACAAGCCTCAAGACCACGGCCAACAGCCCGGAAATCTTCTACTAGATCATCATAGTAACTCCGGCCATGAAAGCCTAAGTCAATATAATGCACGAAGATATTTTTCTCTTTATTATAAATATGATCCCATCACCTGGATATGTTCCCATTCCCAAATAGAATTCTAACTCTTGATATACTTGTTATTTTATGCCACCAGGTTGTCTTTATGACATTTTTGGTACTATCTCTGTATCCCAAATGTAACCCATGTCTGAAGCCTGTAAGGTGGAGTTACGTTACCCCAATGATATGATAGGTGAGAATGAAAATGAAGCACCAGGAAAGTCCTTAAATCCAGACTATAGGTGACCATAGGAATAATTCCTTTTAAGAAAAAATTCTGTGGTCTGACAGGGAATCGAACCCGAGATCCCATGAACTGTAGTCAGAAGCTGGGACCACTAGCCCAATAAGGCTGGTCATTTTTTTGGAAATGTTTGTAGGTTTTGATGTTATGTTCAGTTTAACATATTCTAGCCATAGACAAATTTATTTTTTGAAAAGAAAAATTAATGCTTGAACCGGGAATCAAACCCTGGACCTCTGTCTCAAAGCGTCATGTGCATTCTGTTACACCATTCTAAACCTGTTACAACCTTCAAATTTTCTTTTCTCTTATACAATTCTCTTACGTCTGAAGGCAGATAGTCAGCACTATTAACAATGTCATCAGATGATTTCTTTTCAAAATTATTTTTAACAAGAATTTTACATTACTTTTAAGGGGTAAAGCTCAATATTTTGATGTTATATTTAGTTTAACATGTTCCAATCCTGGACATTTTTTAAAAGAAAAGTGAATGTATATCTGGCTATCTGCCTTTTGGCGTAAGAGGAAAGAAAATTTGAAGATTGTATTGGGTCTTGAATGGTGTAATGGTCTGTACATACAGAGTCAGAGGTTTGGGGTTCGATTTCCAATCTTCATTAGGGTATTTTTTCTGTTGTCTGTTTGCCCAGCCCAAATTGTTTTTACAGACTTTTCTGCTATTATGCCATGGCCTTACTCAGATCAGCTTCGAAGAAGGACAAAATAGAAAGATTACTTGAAATCGACAATAACTGGGCAACAGAAATTATCCTTCCCAAAATATTTTAGCCTTCATTATATTATTTTTGGTCTGGACATCTTACCTCAGTATTAATGTTGATTTGTTCTTGGACATGTTTCAAAACAATTCTGTTTTATCGTCAGCTTTCCCAGACTGGTTTTATTTATGTTGCATTATGTTGCACCACCTGGATGTCGATGTCAGCTCCATCCTGTGGTTGGCCAAAGAACCTCCAAACAAGGTCACCCTCCATCGGAATATCAAAATTCATAACTCTGTTTCTGTTCTTCTGAATATAAATATAGGAAATTCACATATCACCCCTGGGTACATAATAAATTTCAAAATATATTTGAGAAGTTTAATATTAAATTAGCACCAAAAAATAACTACAGTTTAAATAAACTAATAAAAACCAACAAAAATGAAAAAACTGATAAAAATAAAAAGCCAGGAATATATCAAATTGAATGCATGGGTTGTGAAAAGATATATATATAGGGAAAACAAAAAGAAACCTAAAAATTAGAACCAAAGAACACATAAGAAATATTAAAAATGGAGAAATTGAAAAATCTGCAGTTGCTGCTCATGTTTGGTCTGAAAAACATAATATTAATTCAGACACTAAATTATTAAAACAGTTAGAAAATACAAAAGAGCTGACTATTTGGGAAAAAATTTATATTCAGAAGAACAGAAACAGAGTTATGAATTTTGATATTCCGATGGAGGGTGACCTTGTTTGGAGGTTCTTTGGCCAACCACAGGATGGAGCTGACATCGACATCCAGGTGGTGCAACATAATGCAACATAAATAAAACCAGTCTGGGAAAGCTGACGATAAAACAGAATTGTTTTGAAACATGTCCAAGAACAAATCAACATTAATACTGAGGTAAGATGTCCAGACCAAAAATAATATAATTAAAATAACCTCAAAATATAACTTCCTAATATTAAATATTATATTTTAGCCTTATTTCCTAAAAACATATACAGTTTTTATTCTATAATGTATGTGCAGGCCTTGTAACATGAATAATGTTGGATAGAAATATAAATTTACTTGTCGTAATTCTTCACGTAACCTGTTTTCTTCATCCTCCCTCTCTCTGTCTGGCAAGAAACTAGTGTCTACATCTGGATTTTTTCTTATTTTTTTCTTAACAGGAACATCCTCTTCACTGTCACTTTCTGCATCTTCTTCTTCTTCTTCTTCTTCTTCTTCTTCCAGTGTGAAAGAGAGAGCCTGGATCTGTCAATTATACAAACATCTCAATAAATTATTATGAGTTAAGAATTTAGACTCACCTCATATTTTCTTATTCTTCTTGCAGATTAGTTTCTTCATTCCTTCGTGATATTGTCAATGCATCTTAACTGTCGATTTTGCAGTTGTCGATTCTGTAGGTTGATTTCTGCTCTCTCTGTTGGCTGACCAATGAACTTCCAAATCAATTTTTTTTTGTGGGAATTTCAAAATTCATAACTTTCTCTTTATTCTTGTGGATGTAAATTTTCTCCCAAATTGTGAGTTTCTTAGATTTTTCTAATTGTTTCAGTAACTTGGTCTTAGTTTCTATTCTGTGTTTTTCTGACAATGCATGTGCAGCTCTGGCATACTTTTCTGTTTCCCCATTTTAACATTTTTAAGGTGTTCTTTCAATCTTGTATTCAAGTTTCTTTTTGTTTTTCCTGTATATATATTTTTTCACAATCTTTGCAATCAATTTGATAAATCCTTGATTACTGCATGCACATGGTCAGAAAAACACAGAATAGAAACTAAGGCCAAATTACTGAAACAATTAGAAGAATGTAAGGAATTCACAATTAGGGAGAAAATTTACATCCACATGAATAAGGAGAAAACTGAATTTTGAAATTCCTGGAGAAAAAGTAAAAAAAAAAAAAGTGATTTGGAAGTTATCGGTCAGCCAACAGAGGGAGCGGAAATCAATCTACAGGATCGACAACCGTAAAATTGACAGTTAAGATTCATTGACTCCCTCCATGGTATCTTTACCTTGTCGTGGTGGAGTGGCTTGCGTGCTTAAATGATCCTGAGAGCTATGCCGGCGGTAGCATTGCTGCCGATAGGGTTACCCATGCCGGATTGGTCGAAGGTGATAAGCCAGACGAAAAAAGTACCTTGGGCGAAAGAGTGACGATCTCATTCACCGTAAAAATACAACCGTCAAAAAATGCGGACATGGGTTCAACTGGGGTAAAATTTTCCGGAGGTCAAATAGTCCCCCATTCGGTTCTCCGGGCGGGGACTACTTCAGGGAACCCATGCCAAAGGCTCAAACACAGGGACATGTTCCTAGGAACATGGAATGTTAGGACTTTATACAATAGTGGGGCACTAGAGATATTAACGCGGGATTTAGATAAATCGCCCTTGCATATAGTCGCTTTACAGGAAGTTAGGTGGCCAGGAGAAGGTAGTCAGGAATCAGGAACCTTTGCATTATTCTATGGGGGTGCAGAAAGACCTGCATTTGGAACGGGTTTTTTAGTCAGAAGGAGGATCCTATCCGCTATCCGAGATATTAAGTTTGTTAATGATAGGATATCATACATAATTCTAAAGGGTAAACGACATGATTTTATAATTGTAAATGTACATGCCCCCACAGAAGATAAAGATGACAAGATCAAGGATGAGTTCTATGAAGAATTAGAATGCTTATTTGATAGCCTTTCACGATATCATATGAAAATTGTCTTAGGAGATTTTAATGCAAAAGTGGGGCGGGAAGATATATTCAAACCAACAATAGGCAAATTCAGTCTTCATGAAGATAGTAACGACAACGGGGTTAGATTAGTCACATTTGCCACATCAAAGAATCTGATTGTTAAGAGCACAACATTTCAGCATAAGGATATTCATAAATACACCTGGACGTCCCCAGATGGAGAAACTCGGAACCAGATAGATCATGTATTAGAGGATAAACGCTGGCACAGTAGCATCATTGATGTTAGATCAGTTAGAGGGACAGACTGCAATTCGGATCATCATCTGGTCAGAGTGAAAATCAGACAACGGCTATCGCTTATGAGAGGAACGAATGCTAAAGATGATTCTGTAAAATATGAATTAAAAAACTTGAGAAATGATGAAATGCGGCAAGAATACCAAATCAAAATTACTAATAGATTTGAAGTACTGGAATCTTCAGATGACAATGTGGCAAACGAAGAAGAACCTGATATAAATAAAGAATGGGAGGCTATAAGAGATACTATTAAATTGTCAGCATCAGAAAGCATTGGTTGTTTAAAAAAGAGGCAAAACAAGAAATGGTTTGATGAGGAATGTGCCGACATTGTAAAGAAAAGAAAACTAGCAAAAATTAAATGGTTACACGAGCCAAATGAGGTAAATTTAGAGCAATTGGGTAGTATTAGACGGGAAACCACTAAGTTACTAAAGAGTAAAAAGAGGGAATATTTGAGAGAGAAGATTAATAAACTTGAAATGAATGCAAAAAATAGGAACATTAGAGAATTATATCAGGGCATTAGTATAGAGAAGAAAGGGTTTCAGGCTAGAACAAACATAATTCGAAATGAAAATGGGGATATGATTGCAGATTCCAGGAGTATATTAAATAGATGGAAAAGTTACTTTAATCAGCTATTAAATGTACATACAGAACAGGACATTGAGGAGGATAAGTTACAGACAGCAGAAATGCTAGTCGCAGAGCCAAGTGCATTAGAGGTTGAAATGGCGATTGAAAAATTGAAGATGTATAAAGCATCAGGTTCAGATGAGATTCCAGCAGAACTGATAAAATCAGGGGGAGAAAAAGTGATGGACAAGATACGCTGGTTGCTTAGTATGATTTGGGAAAAAGAAGCTCTTCCAGATGAATGGAAGGAATCAATTATCGTACCAATTTATAAGAAAAGGAGATAAAACTGATTGCAACAACTACAGGGGCATCTCATAACTTTCAACTTCATACAAAATTCTTACAAATATATTAGTAAGCAGACTTACTCCCTACATTGATGACATTCTAGGAGATCATCAATGTGCATTTAGAAGAAACAGGTCTACAACAGATCAGATTTTTAGTATAAGACAGATTTTAGAAAAGAAATGGGAATATAATGGCACTGTACATCAACTATATGTAGACTTCAAAAAAGCATATGATTCAATTAAGAGGGAGAAGTTATATAGTATCCTGCTGGAGTTCGGAATTCCTAAAAAGTTAGTTAGACTTATACGAATGTGTCTAAATGGCTCAACGAGTAGGGTGCGTGTAGGCAAACAGTTTTCAGACACTTTTGAAATCCAGAATGGGTTGAAGCAAGGAGATGCACTATCTCCTCAACTATTTAATTTTGTACTAGAGCATGCCATTAAATCTTTAGAGAATGAGGAAGGCTTACAACTCAATGGTATTAATAAACTGTTAGTTTATGCTGACGATGTAGTACTATTGGCCGATAGCGAGGAGATACTAAAGGCCAACACGCACACACTATTGAGTAACACTAAGAAATTAGGACTGGAAGTAAATATCAGTAAAACTAAATATGTGGTCACAGGTAGAAATTCAGTATATAATGGAAATGGACAGCTAATGACAAATGAGGGAAATTTTGAGGAAGTGGCTGAATTCAAATACCTAGGAACAATAATCACAAATAGGAATGAGACGCACAAAGAAATTAAACATAGGCTCAATTCTGGAAATGCGTGCTATTATGCATTGCAGAGACTCTTGATGTCCCAACTCCTTTCAAAAAACGTTAAGCTGAAAATATATAAAACTATTATTCTACCAGTTATATTATATGGGTGCGAAACATGGACTCTTACTTTAAGGGAGGAAAGGAGATTACGAGTATTTGAGAATAAAGTTCTTAGGAAAATTTTTGGACCAAAGAGAGATGAACAGACAGGTGAATGGAGAAGACTACATAACAATGAACTACATGGTCTTTATAGGAAGCCAGATATAATAAAAACAGTTAAGTCTCGTAGACTGCGATGGGCAGGACATGTTGCACGTATGGGGAATGAAAGACGTGCATGGAAGCTTCTTGTAGGAAAGCCAGAGGGAAAACGCCCAGTTGATAGACCAAGAATGAGGTGGGAGAACAACATTAACTATGATTTAAGGGAAGTAGATTATACAGGGAATGATTGGAAAGCATTAGCTCAGGATAGGGATGTATGGAGAGCTTATGTCCGCGCGGCCATGAACCTACGGGTTCGATAGTGCCAGTGAGTAAGTAAGTAAGATTCATTGACAATATCATGAACGCATGAAGAAACTATTTTTTTATTTAATATATGTAGGAAATAACACTATGCGGTTTAACTTTTATAGGAATTAATCACTATGAGGTTTAATTTATGGTGAAATTAAATGTTTCTTACCTCTCCTCATATAAATCTTCTAAGTTAATCGCGATTTCGAGACTATAACTGTCTCATCCTCAGAACTTTCTTGGCGACTGGTGTTATGTCGATCGGATGAAACTCTTCTTCTTCCCTCTATTGGTGGACCGATGAACCTCTGGATCACGTCAAAATTTGCAGGAATTTCGAAGTTCATAAGTTTTCCTTTGTTTTTCTGAATGTGGAACACCAGTCGCCAAGAAAGTTCTGAGGATGAGACAGTTATAATCTCAAAACCGCGATTAACTTAGAAGATTTATATGAGGAGAGGTAAGAAACATTTAATTTCACTATGAGGTTTCTTTCAATTATCAATGGGTTGTTTAGTTTGACTCACCTCATATTTCTTGATTTTTATGCAGATCTGGTTTCATCACTTTTGTGCGACATTGTCAATGCATTCCAACTCATTTTCAAGTTGTAATGCATCGACAATGTCGCACAAAGGTGATGAAATCAGATCTGCATAAAAATAAAGAAATATGAGGTGAGTGAAAGAAACCAACTCAATAATAATGTGAAGAAACTAGTCTGCAAGAAAAATAAGAAAATATGAGGCGAGTCTAAATTTTTAACTCACAATAATTAAAAGAAGCCTCATAGTGTTACTTCCTTCAAATATTAAACCTCATTAGATTTTGTTGTTATATTTAGCTTAACATATTCCAGTCCTGGACAAATTAAATTTTTGAAAAGAAAAATTAATGTCTGAACCGGAAATCGAACCCTGGATCTCTGACTTTGTACATCAGTATGCAGTCCATCAAACTATTTGAGACACAATACAAATGTTAACATTTCTTTCCACATATGTCTGTCTTTTCAAAAAATAAATTTGTCCAGGACTGGAACATGTTAAACTAAATATAACATCAAAACATTTAGCTTTACCGATTAAAAGTAAAGAATATTCTTGTTAAAAATACTTCAAACAGAACTCATCTGATGGCGATGTTAATATCTCTACCTATCTGAGAGCTTCTAACATAGTGGGAACAAATGTTAAGGTTTGTATTGTGTCTCAAATGGACTGATGTACAGAGTTGGAGGTTTGGGGTTTGATTCCTGTTCAGAAGTTAATTTTTCTTTTCAAAAATGTCATTATATAGTAAATAAGGTGGGTCTGTTCACTTTACCTCATAAATTATTTCATATTGATACATGTCGAAAAAACACAACAAGTTATGAGGTAAGATGAACAGACTCCCCTTATTTATTAAGAAAGAATCTCATAATGTTACTTCCTACTTAATGTCATTAGATAATAATCATTAAATGAATTAGATTTTATATTTCACCCCATATATATTCAAAATATACAAGGTGAAGTGTAAAATCTGATTTATTTAATGTTTATTAAATAAAACCTCATAGTAAAATTCATCGGAGAACATTTTGTTTAAACAACTCACCTCATAGGATTCATGCTTCCATGATACCGCGGTTTCAAACACAGTTGTGTTCATCTTCAGCCATAACTCCGACTGACGAGATTCTTCGGCCGTCAACTATTCTATTGTCGCCATCTTCAGTGCTGCCATCTATGGTTGAATTTAACCATAGATGGCAGCACTGAAGATGGCTACAATAGAACAGTTGACGGCCGAAGAATTTCATCAGTCGGAGTTATGGCTGAAGATGAACACGACTGTGTTTGAAACCGTGGTATCATGGAAGCATGAATCCTATGAGGTGAGTTGTTTAAACAAAATGTTCTCCGATGAATTTTAATGATTATACCTCAAAATGTTTACTTCCCAACATTAATTTAATAAAACCTCATAGTGTTACTTCCTAGAAATATAAATTCCATTAGATATTTAGGGGATGGTAATACAGACAACTATTTATAGTAAATACATTTTAAAAATAATGGACAAATTACTGTTAATTACAGTAAAACCTCTATTAAGAGACCACTGACAGTTCCAAGAAAAACTGGTCGTTATGTGAGTGATGTTAAAAAGAGGAAATAAAATTACTGAATAAAAATATTTTGGAACTTGCTAAAAGAGATTAGAGTAGTTTGGGAATGAAATGAGATATCCCAACAACACTGGCCCAAAAAATTCTCCAACAGTCACCACTAGGAAGACAGGTAAGTGGAATACCACGCTAAATGTGGTTAAAAACTATTCAGAGAAACTATTCACAATAGATGGCCTCAAGAAGATGATGCATTAGAGTGAGAGAGGTGGTGATTATGAACAAAAAAGGTACAAAAATCCAAATACTACTACTAGTACAAAAACACACATAAAACGTACCTGCTGTTTCTGTCTGTTTTTCTCTGCCTGTTTGGCTTCCAACTGTCTCTGTTTCTCTTGTTCTTTCTCCAGTTGTTTCTGTGCAAGTTTTCTTTCTCTTTCTTTTACTATGTTCTCTTGTTTAGCTTTCATTTCATCCAATGTCACCAAACCAATTGTTGAGCTCTGAAATCAAAGAATCATTTACTTTAATGAACTCCTTAATGGCTAAGGTAATTAAATTATATTTCAAAACTGGGCAGGAAGGGTCAAGCGAATTTTGCTCAGAGGCCTCTCATTTTATGATTGAGATTCTTTTCATCATCACTGGTACAACAACTCATTCCTGAGTCCTGGCCTCCTCCAATTAGCTTGGTCCTGTGTCTCTCTCTCTACCAATTTCTCAATCCCAAATCTCTATCATTTCCACCCACCTCATCCTTGCATTGTAGTTTCGGTTGAGATTCTTTTGCATGCTGTAAATCTATGACACAGGAATCATGGCTTTACTTTCTTTTAAAAAAATCACACTCAGAATTTTTATTCTCTTTCTCTAGAGCTGTAGGTTTACATTTAAATAAATACAAAACAAAAGAAATGAGAATAAAAAATTTAATTCAAACAAAATTATTTTGGGACAAGAAGAAATATAAGGGGTAAACAAATTTCTGTGGTCCTGCACCATAACCAAGCAATGTCTTGATGCAGAGGTATGGGACTTGCACTGGTTCAAGTCCCCATGGGACTCATGCCTGCCCAGCATCTTGAGGAATTTGGGTAGCTACAAAAGTAGCAAGTCCACCATGCCTGCTCACGTTGTAGCGTGTATACTTCCTGACTAGTGGGTCTCGGTTCAATATCCAGCGGAATTAAAAATTTTAATTGTTAAATTTATTTTATTTTATTAAATTAATTTAATTGTAAAATCTTCAACCTTAGTGCCAGAAGAGGTGATGGTATACAACTTTTAATCACTAGGTTGTGCACCAGATTCTTGTATTATATTACAAATCTCTCCATTATACATATGTTGAGAAGGCATGTGGTACTGTTGATAGCAATTAGTCTGTTGGATGGGGACGTTAAGCCTGGCGCTCTTTGATAGGAGTATCCTACATGCTGGCACAGATTTCACCTTCTCCCTTCCCTTCATCATCACAACACACTTTACACTATACAAACATACACTCTTCTCTGTGCACAATACAAGAATACATCATCTATGTAAAGTGGTGCATAAAATGAAAATAGGCTATATTAAAGCCATCTATCTGCCAAGCGCAGAAACCGAAGTATATAAAAGTGCAGTGGATAGCATTAGAACACACACACACAATATGTAGCAGCTCTAGGTTGAGAAAACAAGCTATAATGGCTGGGTGACCCAACTTGCTGACCATATGTCACCCCTATACTGGTTGGATGATCATCCACCTCTGTGGTTAACTCATGTGGATGTGAGGCCAGCTGCCAGTTGCTGGGCCAAGGACCTTCTAGGTTTGTTACACCATGTTATTAGATTAAATTTAAATTTGTGTACTTGGTAGTACCATATCGAATGGAGGTGAATCGAATGAAGATGTGGAAACAAGAATTAAGAAAACAAAATCTGCCTTCACACAATTCAATTCATTATGGAAATCTGTACAAATCTCACCTAAACTGAAGATCTGAATTTTTAACATGAACATTAAAGCAATGTTACATGGAAGTGAAACCTGAAAAGCTCTAAACCAATTTATAAGAATTGCAAGTTAACGCAAATAGATGTCTGAGATTTATCACAAGAATTTGGTGGCAAAAAAATATTTCCAACAAAGAATTATGGAAATTAATAAATCAGTGTGAGATTTCTAAAAAAATTAAAAAAAAAAAAAGTGGAAATGAATTGAACATGTTTTGAAAAGGGAACGTATAAATGTAGCAAAAACAGCTATGGAATGGAATCTCCAAGGAATTTTCAATGTTTTAGTTTGAATTAACATTTTCCAATCCTGGATAGAATCTAATTTAAGAAAGAAAAAATAACGCTTGAACCAGGATTTGAAGCTTGGACCTCTTGTTGTCCTTATGGGTGTGCTGTCCATTACACCATTCAAATGACGATACAAACATTAATATTTCTTTCAACTTATACAATTCTCATTTGTCCAAAGGCTGATAGCTGTTGCTACCATCATGCCAACTGACATCTATTCAGAAGTATATTAATTGAGAATTTATACATCACTTTTTAGCGGTAAAGCTTCATATTTTTTATGTCTTTGTTTGAATGTATAAATTCTCAAGAATTCTCTCTGTAAGAAGGGAAGATGAGCAACTGGGTAAGATTAGGAGTGAAGTTAAGATGCTGGCAAAGAATAGAATCTGTTGTTTATTTTTTATTATTTCACTCACCTCATACTTCATAATTCATAGCAGACCCTGGGTTTCTTCACATAATTTGTGACATTGTCAATGCTGCGTCACGTTCACAACTGACGTCCAACGGCCTTCTATCCTGCAGACTGACCTCCGCGCCATCTGGTGGCCGACCGAAGAATTTCCAAATCAGTCCTCTTTCTTTATAACCGGGTATTTCAAAATTCATAGTTGTATTTTCATTCTTTACATATGCAAGAATGAAAAATACAACTATGAATTTTGAAATACCCGGTTATAAAGAAAGAGGACTGATTTGGAAATTCTTTGGTCGGCCACCAGATGGCGCGGAGGTCAGTCTGCAGGATAGAAGGCCGTTGGACGTCAGTTGTGAACGTGACGCAGCATTGACAATGTCACAAATTATGTGAAGAAACCCAGGGTCTGCTATGAATTATGAAGTATGAGGTGAGTGAAATAATAAAAAATAAACAATATTAAAGAACCTCATAGTGTTATTTCCTATCTACATAACTTAATAGAATCTGTTGCCAATCTTTCGTGGAGGCCCTATGCTCCTTGGAGGGGTGAGGAGAGGATTTTAAACTCTGGATCACACACATACTTTTTTGACCACACAAGGATTTAGAGGACCTCCCTGGATGAGTGATCAGTTCAATTCCAAGGCCACCTTCAAGACAACATGAATGTTTAAGATGAAAACACAGTATTCATTCACAAATTCATATTAAACAGGCTGAATATAATGGTCAAAGAGTGTTTGGTTAATATTTGGGCCATTTTACATACAGGTGAGAAAAATCTCCAAAAAAACCTAACCCAGGAAACTTGTCCTAACTGGGGATCAAATCCAGGCCCCACTGCATCTAAGGCATCTACTTACCCCAGACTACAGTAGTGAATAAAGATTTTTAGGCCATGACATAATCTGTCTACCTCGGAAGAGATTGATCCCTAAAATTCTAATATCCATTCTGTGTTTATTGGCTCAAGTCTAGTATTTGTTGCTAACAATTTTCCATACAACATTTTTATGCCACGGTTGCACTACATACTTTTACCATTTGTAATAATATTTTGTATTATTTAAACATTGTGCAACGATACTTTAAACATTTCTTAAGATTTTTAAATATTTATATAATTAATGCAATTAATGTGAATGAAGTTCAACAGAATTGCAGTACGCATGCACGGGATGCACAAATGCTTAATGTAACTTCCACTAGATAGTGGTGGAATACATGTTACCAACATTTGCAATTAATTCTAAACCATATTTCAAATAATAAATTAACTTCATTTTATGATGATCTTGAAGAAGATTTTCGGGCTGTAGGCCGTGGTCGTGAGGCTTGTAGTTCCCCGACGTTTCGCCAGAGACTGCGTCTGGCATCCTCAAGGGTTGTCTTGAGACTGGCAATTCTGTTCGCTGTCTGTCTTATTTATACGTTCACCGCGATGTGTTCGTAAGGTGTATCTGCCTTCTGATTGGTCAGCGTTAGGGATTTCCATTGCTCCAATGAGATTGCTGTTTGATGGTCTAGTCGACTGTACGTTATATCTGTCTTCTGATTGGTCAGCGGTTCTAAAAAATGCAAAATGTAAACCTCTACAAGCACAGTCGACTAGTCTATCAAACAGCAATCTCAGTGGAACAATGGAAGTCCCTACCATTGACCAATCAGAAGACAGATATAACGTACAGTCGACTAGACCATGAAACAGCAATCTCATTGGAGCAATGGAAGTCCCTAACGCTGACCAATCAGAAGGCAGATACAACTTACGAACACATCGCGGTGAACATATAAATAAGACAGTGGACAGAATGCCAGTCTCAAGACAACCCTTGAGGATGCCAGACGCAGTCTCTGGCGAAACGTCGGGGAACTACAAGCCTCACGACCACGGCCTACAGCCCGAAAATCTTCAAGATCATCATAGCAACTCCGGCCGTGAAAGTCTACGTGAATACATAACTTCATTTTGTTAGGGCCCAATGGGACAAGTTACTGTACTGTACACAAATGTGTTTATTACATAATATGCGTGTAATTAATTTTGTTAGGTTAGGAAGAGGCAAGTTGATGTACGTCCATTTATTATAAACATTTGGGAATTTATTGCAAAGGTTGGTAATATCGATTTCACTGTCATATTGCAGAAGCTACATTAAGCATTAGAGCATCTCGTGCATGCGCACTGCAATTCTGTAAAACTTAGAAAAATTCATGAGCAACAAATACCACACTTTTTCCTTCTATTTCTATAAGTGGCAACGGCTATAACATTATTCTGGAAGTTGGATGTATCAAATTAAATTAATCTGCAAACCACAAATAAGCAATAACATTTTGAGATTACCTTAAGTTGCTGTTCCACAGCATCATAGTGAGCAGCAAATTTGTTTTCAATGTTAGAAATCTTCAAATCTTCTTCAATCTTCTTTTTACGAAATTCAATTTCTTGCTGTGCTTTTTCTCTCTTTTTCATGAGGTGCATGGCACGTCCAGCCTCACTTGCTGCTCCCTTGTAATGTGCCATTTTCACTTGAGCTAATGTACAATATGTAACCTATAAAATAGTAATTATATATTAACATTCAAAATATTATGTGCACTGTTTATATTATTTTCAATATCACAGTATTCTGGAGGAGGGGATGCAGACAAATGAAATGTAATTTAATTAACACTCTCCATAAGATCTAAACTACTATATTATAACGAATTTGATGGCTCTGAATCCTCTTCTAGTAAGATTCATCAAATTATAACCAAACAAATCAGCAAACTATAGGTTACCTCTCTTGTTTATAGATACAAAGGGAAGAAATAACTTGATCAAATCAAAACGAAAAAGTATTTACACAACAGCATATTAAATTAATTAACACACTACGATTAAATCAGGATTCTGCCAAAATTATATACTTTCATTGAGTATACATATTTTTGTACTTGCCTTCAATTATCAATTGCTTCAAACTAACCTTAAGCCGCCTTAAGCTAAAGCTATGTTTTTGTTATATAGCGTGTCGCGCTCGATACGACGCGTCCTAATCGTTACGCTCGGCGTGATGCTAGTTTCGCATGGAGCGCATACCGTCCATCGCTTATGCTTATGGAAATGTCGCCAGATGGCATTACATATACGGGAAATCGAAATGACCAACTTCTTAATAAATGTCCAAATGTTTTCATAAAAATGGATGTATACAAACCTGTCCCAGCATAACCTAATGATATAAATTACATACATTCTATATAGTAAACTATAAACTAATCTGGTTGTACACTAACCTGACCCATCGGAACCTAAAGGTACGTACACACTTGCGCGCCGCGCGGCGCGCGCGCACCATGTTCGTCAGATTTGGACGGGGTTTCAAGGTGCACGCGCATGCGCCGCGCGCGCGCCGTTCGTGTTCGTGGCGCGCATATGTGTACGTACCTTAACAAAATGAAGTGACTAAACATTTATTTCTTAAAATATATTTTGGAATGTTCGTCATTCACACATGTATTTCCTGCCATCGGTGGTTTTAATTTTATAAACGATAATTTTATATTCTAACTTCAATTCTAAGGAACTTCGAAAAATAATTGAGAGAAAAATTTATAATTTATGTACATAGATAAACATATAAAAATTCTTTATAAAAAAGTTTTAAGCATCGTTGCAAAATGTTTAAAATAGTACGAAATATTAGTAAAGACGGAAAAGTACATAGAGCAACAGCATCATATGAATGTTGTATGGAAAATAATAGAACAAATTATTCTTTAGTTCTTAAATAAACATATGGTAGATGATAGTACCAAATTTTAGAATACTTCAGATTTTCACCTGAGCAGTTTTATGAGGTTTTGAATTTAATACAACACGAAATTTATGTACACTTAGCGACAAAAAGAACGTGCCGCTTCAAAAAGGAGAGTTCCTGTTATGGCCTACTGCGCATGCTCGAAAAATCATAGCTGCGGTTCACGAGGTAACGCGTAGTTAAATGTTTTAAATACGCTGTATTTGGTTTTAATCGTCTTAAATAGTTAAAGGACAGCAAAGAAGACATGTTTCTAGGTATTTACGAGTGTTCGACAGATGCAATATTACTCAAACTGCGACATTTTAAATAAAGCTCAACTCTCATTCAAAGTATAAAAGTAAACAAGGCAACTAGTATCCGACGTTCGAGTAGCGTACATCGTTAAACTACTTACAGGATGGAATGTATGTGGAAACCAGGGTTCGAATCCTCCGACAATTTTTTTATTCACTTGTATTTTCACAAAGTACATTCTATAACATTTAATTCTTGCCAAGTAATAAGTTATATGTCCACCTTACACTATCTTAAGTAATATTCCTGCCTTCGTAAACTCTGTAACACTGATTAGCTACCGATATAAATTTAATAGTGTGTGCAGTAGCACGTTTTAATAACAATGCTATAAATTTATGTAATAAAATATAATATAGCTTCATATATTTATGCAATAAAATATAATATAGCTTCATACATTTATGAGTATATCTATATATTGCGTATTAGTTAGGAAAAAGTTTCACCCTTCAATTAAAATATTTAGTTTATATATGTCAAGTCAAGCAAAAAATCGTCCATAGATGATGGATAATAATAATAAATAAATAATAATAATAATAATAATAATAATAATAATAATAATAATAATAATAATAATAATGGGATATATCAAATGATGTGAAGAATGTAATTACCTGGGGATCAAAATTAACTCAAAATGTACCCAAGAAAAATGACATAAAATATAGACTTGAAAAAGGCAGATCAGTAATAACAATGTTAAACAGAGTTTTGTGAGATAAGAATATAAGAACAGATACCAAATTAGAAATTTATAAATCCATAATTCCAAGCACGCTAATATACGATGTAGAAACGTGGAAGTTCAATAAAATTTTGAGTTTAAAGCCTATGTCTACTGAAATGGATTGTTTCAGACGCTCAATTAGACATTCTAAATTGGAAAAAATCAGAAATACAATCATCACACAACAAATGAAAGACCAAATCCCTCAGGGGTCCTCATCTAGGAGATATGTGGATAGCGACCATAAGGTGCCCAAGCTGTGCAAAACATTTCTTCCACTTACTTGTGTTTTGCACTCTTCTAACTTTACTATCTAACCTCTCTTGGTTAACTCTTGTTTTTTCAACCCCGACGCTATTAGAACATCCGAGGGCTAGGGAGTCTTTCCTTTCTTCCATTTCTTCTTTCTTTTATTTTCTTTTCTTCTCCACAAAAGCCTGACCAGAGGCTATAAGATGGCAGCCCCATCACTGGCCTTGCCTTCCTTTGGCCAGCAACCAATCGAAGGGACTATTATTATGCTTTCAAGTCTTATACGAGAATTTCCCGGAAGGATCACGCTGGAAGGAAAATTTTCTATAGGATCGTAACAGGCCTTGGCCTAATACATGGAAGGAAGAAGAAGAAGAAGAAGAAATTCAATATTAGATTTTGTGAGATACAGACAACTAGAATGGTATGGTCATATACGTAGGATTCCAGAGAAAATATTACCCAGACAAGCTGTGGATTGGATTCCACCTGGGAAATGAAAGAAAGGTCCACCTAGATTTAAATGGATGGATGATGTAAGAAGAGGTATGAGGGAACTAGGTCTGGAAGAATTGGAATGCGAAGATAGAGGAGAATGGAAAAAGAAGACAAAAATTTAAAAAGCTTTAGGCGTAGGAAGATGTTTTATTAGATTGTAAACCTGTTTATAAATAAATCATAATATTAACAATAAAAATAGTAATACTTCCAAATAGTTAGTACGTTTTTTCTTTCTTTAAGAATGGGCATACAGTATAAAATAGAAAGCATTTTAACAATTAAAAAATTAACCTCACCGGGAATCACTTGTGACCTCTTACGTATAAATCAAGCCACTAAGCACTGAGCTAAGCTAAGCTTCCTTGCTGTGTTTAGTAAGAATGCTCTTCAAAGGAAAAGGGGAAACGTATTGTAGTTCTACTGTGCAATTAGTTTACTTGTGTGAATCGCGCATTAAAACTTGAAATAATCGAGATCAAGAGTCGGCCCATTCTTTTTTGTCGCTAAGTGTACATCCATAATATCCATAAGATACAATACAATATTTACAGCTTTTATTTATTTCTTGACTAAGTACAAGCCACAATAATTCTTTTTTCTGTACATCCTTGTACTCCTTGATGCTCATGCATAAAACTCGATGGTTTGAGACGAAACTTATCAAAATTTCATCATTGAATTTGCTAAAATTGCAAACTAAGCGCTCTTTTACCGACATTTCACATGAAATCTTCGTTTGTTTTTAGCAATGGGTATGATCAAAGTAACCCACTATGATAATAGCTTCTATATTCTTTGTTTGCGCTGGCAAATTGCATCCCGGATTCAAGTGATTCAAATATACACGACACGACATGTCAGCGCAACAAGACAATATTTTTCGCGCCAGCGCTTTGCGTTGTAGATAAACCACATACATTTAAATACACAGGAAACAATTTTTGCGCTGGCGCAAATGCTAGTTTCGTTGCAAATCATCGAGTTCTATATATGTTCCATACAATATGAGCATGAAGGAGTATAGAGATGTACAGAAAACTGACTGACTGACTGTTGTTGACAGCTGTTTGCGCTGCCCAGTGTGCCTTTTGCTGGGACTGTTATTTGTCCCTTGACGACGAATTCGCGTAGGTGTGTGCAGTATTGGGTTTCGCTGTTTTTCCCTAGCCTATACGGCGGTTATATGGGGATTGATTCTATTTTAGCATGTGCTATTGCTATTGATATGTGGATGTTTGATTCCAAGGCAGATAGATCTCGCTTAATTGGGGCATCGGAAACCGTGTCGCTGATAACTTTCAGGACCGGAATGAGCCACGCCAATCTGCGCTGATCTCTCTGATCTTGGTTATTTCATGCTGAATACTATGGGTATGTACAGAAAAAAAGTTATTGTGGCTTGAACTTAGTCAAAAGATAAATAAAAGCTGTAAATATTGTATTATATCTTGGGGATATTATGGATGTACATAGATTTCGTCTTCTATTAAATTAAAACCCTGATAAAACTGCTCAGGCGAAAGTCTGAAGTATTCTAAAATTTGGTATTTTCATCAACCATATGTTTATTTAAGAACTAAAGAATAATTTATTCTATAATGTTCCATACAACATTCATATGATGCTGTTACTCCAGGCATTTTTGTCTTTACTAATATTTCGTACTATTTTAAAAGTTTTGCAACGATACTTAAAACTTTTTTTTATAAAGGATTTTAATATGCTTATCTACGTACACAAATGTTGACTTTTCCTCTCAATTTATTTTCAAAGTTCTTTATTAGAATTGAAGTTGGCATTCGTGAACGCTTATAAATTAAATGCACCAGATGGCAGGGCATATGTGTCGATGACCAACATTTGCATCTAATTCCAAACCATATTTTAAGAAATAAATTCATTTTTTAGGTTCCGATGGGTCAGTTTAGTGTACATCAGATTAGTTTATAGTTTACTAAATAGTATGTATATAATTTATTTCATTAGGTTATGCAGGGACAGGTTTGTATACATTAATTTTTGTAAACATATTTGGAAATTAATTATGAACGTTGGTCATTTTGGTCATTTCGATTTCCCATATATGTAGTGCCATCTGGTGACAATTCCATAAACATAAGCGCTGAACCGTATGAGCTCCATGCGAAACCAGCATCACGCCGAGCGTAACGCGAGAATGCGTCACGTCGGGCGCGACACGCTGTATAATAAACCTAGAACACCGTAAAAGTTAATAAACGAAGTAGAGCAGAGAGCCATCTGTTTTTTATTAAAAGATTTAACATGTTCCTTATACACCAACTACGATAGCTTAATCGGACAAGCTGTTATCTATAATAAATAACATCGAAGTTCGAAATTATTTTTGTTATTATGCATTACAGAGACTCTTGACGTCCCAACCCCTTTCAAAAAACGTTAAACTGAAATTATATAAAACTATTATCCTATCAGTTATATTATATGGATGCAAAACATGGACTCTTACTTTGAGGGAGGAAAGGAGATTACGAGTATTTGAGAATATAGTTCTTAGGAAACTTTTTGGACCAAAGAGAGATGAACAGACAGGTGAATGGAGAAGACTTCATAACAATGAACTACATGGTCTTTATAGGAAGCCAGATATATTGAGAACAGTTAGTCTCGTAGATTGCAATGGGCAGGACATGTGGCACGAATGGGGAATGAAAGATGTGCATGGAAGCTTATTGTAGGAAAACGAGAGGGAAAACGCCCAGTTGGTAGACCAATAATGAGGTGGGAGAATAACAATAACTATGATTTGAGGGAAGTAGATTATATAGGGGGTCATTGGAAAACATTGGCTCAGGATAGGGATGTATGGAGAGCTTATGTCCGCGCGGCCATGAACCTACGGGTTCGATAGTGCCAGTGAGTTAGTTTATTTTTCTTAATGGCATGTCCTAAAGGGTGCATGCTGTAGCGTATAGTGGTTAAGCTGGAAGGTCAAGGATTCGAGTCCCAGTTTGGGTCAGGATTTTAAAATTGACCCAAACCCTCTGGCGGCACTATGGACCTGAGGTCGACATAGCCTCTAACGGAAATGAGTACCAGACATTTGTTCTGGGGTAAAGGCAGCCGTCACACAGAGTTGACAATCCGGCTGACATCAAGTGCCGATTGTCCAAAAAAAGTGGAATCACTTTACCACTTATGTAGTCCTAGAAGAATTGTTACAATTATTTTTATCATTATTTTTCATAGAAACTTCACTTGTAGAATGCTTGGTTGTACAGCCTTAGACAAAAAAAAGAGTCATCCACTGATTCTATCAATCGATCGGGGAACTTGGTGAGCGCTCGCAGAAGCCGTATTCACATCAACACGTTTTCAGTAATTGTACTGAGTTGTTTGCTAGTTAACACAGTGCACACTCAAGCAGCATTAAAGAGAGAGTTTGGCTTAGTGTGTTTCCGTGGTCGAGAGTTTTAATAGGCATCGTCTGTGTTCGTAACCTCACGGGTTCGATTCTCGTTCTTTTTTTGAGTGAATGTTAAAATAGCATTTTGCCTGTAATGTAGTTTCATATTTAATTTTATATTTGAGTTTTATGGCTTTAATGCACACACAAAACATATACTAAAACCTTCTTCTAATAAGTAAATGAGGAAAGAAAATATTTTCTAAAATGAAAACTTTAAGAAAAAAATCAATATCGGGTGTATGAATCCTCAGCATCTATTACCACCCTCAATCTGCGGGGCATTGATGTAATCAAATTTCTACAGGCACGTGGACGATCGGCTAGAGCATCCCAGGTATCTTGAATTTGTGTCCATAAGCCATCTTTCGTCCTTCGTGCAACTGCAGGCCAATAAGAGTTCATATCTATTTTCATCTTAGCCCACACATTTTCGATTGGATTCAAATCTGGTGAACAGCGAAATTTGATTTGCCTTCTCCTTTAACAACCAAATCAAATTTCGCTAAACACATTTCAGAAAGCGCCCACAGTTTCAACAATATCAATAATACAATGTCAATTATATACAGAGAAAACAACAGACACAAAATTAATATTTTACAAAAAATTAAAATTATCAAGAAGGCCAAGAATACAAACATTCTCAACGAAAATATGCCTAATGAGCAAAACCCTCTATTAGACATACAGTTAATTCAATACTACTACAACAACTCCAGAAGATGAAGCATGCATCGAAAGGCCTAGAGTGAAATCAATGAAAATTTTAAATAGTTGAGGAAGACAGTAGTATGCAAGGTAAAAATAAATAATAGTTTAAAAAAACTAAAACAACATGCTTTATTAGAAAACCGAACTAAAAAGTGAAAAATAATTTTAATTTCCAACATGCTTGGGATAAAATTAAAGTGGTCAACAAAAAAATCATCTCCAACACATCTAGAATAAAACTAGAGTTATCTACAAAAAAATACCACCAAAAGCGTGGGGTGCTCTATATTAATTAATATGTCTTGCATATACAGAGCCAGACTAACTAATATTAAAAAAGGTTGTGAACATCTAAACCAAATCCCCATCCCTGAAATCGAAAGAGAGGAACATTTCTTGTCAACTGGTCATCCTAGCACTTATCGGAGGCCACTTATGCTAAATGATTTCAGCAACAGTCATCATGATTATTTTATTTATACTGATGGCTCTCATATCTCTGGAATGGAAGACCATAACTATCTAGTTGGATGTGCTTTTGTGGTATTTGGTAATGAAGTTGAGATCTTTCACCAAGGATACAAGCTTGCTTCCAAATGTACGATTTTTCAAGCAGAGCTTTTAGCTCTACTGCAAGCTGTGGAGTGGGTTATAACCAACAAGTCTTCTTGTATCTATAGTGACTCCCAGGCAGCACTTTCCGCTATCAATGACAGATTCAACCGTTACTCGATTGCAACCTCCATAAGAACAAAATTAAACCAACATCTTGGACATATTGGCCTAGGCTGGATTAAAATACATGTTGGAACTACAGGAAATGAACGTGCAGATTTTCTTCACAAATCAGCTGCTAATTCAAATATGGATTACTTTTATTCCTTCTGTTCTCTATCATTTATTAAAGAAGTATTAAAAAATGATCTCTTACAAAATTGGAATGCTGGGTGATTAAACAGTATTAATGGTGCTTTGACAAGAACATTATTTTTCCTAACTGTTTTTGACCGAATAAAGTGCAAATATGTAGAACCAAATTTTCTATTAACACAATTTATGACTGGACACGGTAAATTTGGACATTAGTTGGAACAATTTAAAATAGGTACAGATACCTGTATTTGCAATAAACTCCAGCCAGACTATCTCACATCTGTTATTTGAGTGTCCTGCATTTGATTCCAAAAGACATGAATTTATTTAAAAATTAGGTTATTGCCATAATAGATTTCAACTGCCTTTGTCAAATATTTTATGTAAGAAGTGTTGCTATAGAAAGCTGTGTGACTTTATCCATTATATTTTTAAGAGACTTTGAATTAGTTTTTTCTTGGGTTTGTTAATTTATTTATTAATTTGTTCATATTACGTTATTATGTAACGCTAGAAATTAACCATACTCTAAATTATTGTAAATAATTAATTGTATTGTAACTAAAACCCTAACATACCGGATGGTAAAATAGGGTTCATATTATTGGAGATTCAATAAAATATATTTGATAATAAACAGATATTGGTAAAAGTAAAGTCTCTAAGAAGAAAATGTGAAAACCATAAAAAGCACCCCACGCTTTTGATGGTAAAACTATTTTTTTTTTGTAGATAACTCTAGTTTTATTCTAGATGTGTTGGAGATGATTTTTTTGTTGACCACTTTAATTTTATTCCAAGTGTGTTGGAAATTAAAATTATTTTTCATTTTTTAGTTCGGTTTTTTAATAAAGTGTGTTGTTTTAGTTTTTTTAAAACTATTATTTATTTTTTAGTTTGGTTTTCTAATAAAACATGTTGTTTCAGTTTTTTAAACTATTATTTATCTTTTTAACTGTTACTTTAATTATCATAAACCGGAATCCCATGAAAATTTAATTGCTTAATACTCTTCTAAAAAAAATCCTCCGGCCCAGATTTGAACCAGCGACCTATGGATTACTGAAATTATATACCACTACAGTTCACTGCTCTACCAACTGAGCTCTTACAACGATTGACTAAAAAGTCGATAAGTCTGCAACCTATTACACCAGTTTTTATTTTTTTGATTTTCTGATGATTCTGGCCAGGACTTTAGAAAAAAATTATGAAATTATTGTATTGTCATGGGTCCTTTACAAGTATACAAAGTTTCAAGTCGATCCAATGTTTTTAAGTGGGTGAAAATCGTGTTCAAAGATTCCATTACATAGATATAGGTTATATAGACAGCTAATATAAAGCATGTAAAAATATATAATTTAACATTGTTACAACCTCAACGGTATAAAAAACAATTATGAACTTAAAAAGTATAGATTAATTCAAATGTCAAAATAAAATGTATTTAATTCATGAAACGTTTTAATACAAGTATCACAAAAAAAAATTGAAGATGCGAACCTGCGATCTTCATTAACAGAAACAGTGACCGCATGCTTTACCGCTGACCTATCAGGACACGTAGGAGAGTCTTCAGTTCATGCCACATAACACAGTAGGTCAGGGACTGCACAATTATTACTAGTTTCCTAGTTTGAACCCAGCAAGTATAACTTAGAAGAGATGTGCGTTGAAGAGATGGCTCATTTTTTTGTCGAGGGGTGTACCCTAGTAGTATGTTGGTTGTGTGTGTTTTAATAGCAACTACTGATTAATTTGAAATAATGATTGAATGGATCTTGGTTATGAAATTCCAGCCAAATATTTTTCTTTGCATCTAAATAAAACAAATACATAGCCAATTTAGTCAGTCTTAAGATTTTGACCAAATAAATGTGTCCACAAATAGGTGTTATATTTGAAAAGGCATTAATTATGAACAAGCCCTGCACTGTGCTGAGGCAGTCTTAAGACATGTCTTGATGGGGAAGGTACATGAAACACTTGCTGAGCTATTTGGGAAGATACAACAAACAATAGCTCCAGGTTGATACTGGTGTAATAGGTGTGACTTGTCACCCCTTTACTGTGAAATAATCATTCACCTCTGTGACTGACACATATAAATGATAAGTCAGCAGTCAAGGAATTTCAGGTCTTAAGTGATATTTAATGAACACTTTCCATATACAACAATTAATTCATCTTATGCTTCCGTTTACTTCATTATTTCTCCAATCAAATCAGGAGAAGTAGGTGAAGTGCCACTTCATCTTATTTTCCTTATCACGAATGTTGGTTTTAGTAGAAGAATGTTTTTATATCATTGTACGATGTGAGACTCAATATTGTGACACAGAGCACCCATGCCTCATGCTGTCATTCTGGCCTATAGCCAGCACTCAAGTGAAGGAATTTTACTTCTAACTTGATCTACTTCTGGGGCGGAGATTACCTCACTAGTTGCCATGACAAACATGATGTCACCCACTGATGTCTAACATAACAAAATACCACAAGTGATGTAGGGGAGAGGAAAATAGCTATCTGCTTCATGCATGAAATTATATCGTATTCAGCTATTGTGGTGGTTTAAATGATATTCCCTTATATGATGTAGTTTGTGTTTTATTGGTAACACCTTTTTCACACTGGAAAGATGAAGATAACAAGGAAATTTTAAATTGTGGACATCCTATGGAATCTCTAGAAATATGTGGTACAAACACAGTTAAAAATTCTTAGTTTTAAACAGTCATGGTTTAAGGAATTTCCATGGTAGTTCTCCTCTCAAACTCTACAGAAATTGTTTTGTTGGCCTTGGTTGCTTTTAGCAATAAATTCAACTTTTGGAATAGAGAAAACTTATTCTGCAATTAACGAAGGCACACCCTTTCCATGACGATATTACCAAGAAGTTTGCAGCCTTAAAGGACCAAAGGATAGATTTGACGTACAGAAATATATGAGTTAAATAATGATTAAGGTAAGCATGCATAAAAATAATTTTTCTTACTGTAGCTGTTCATCGAACTTAAAGACACAAGCCGCCACTGCAACACAACATTTCACTTTAAACCCTCTTTCAGGTTTCTTTATCCCTGGCAACCAACACCATGCTTTAATTCAGTTTCCTCATGTCATTGTGAGATACTTATCAAATAGAATATACAGGTGTCCCATTCAAACCTCCCAAATTTTAATTAATCATAACTAACAAAGTATGCGGAATTATGAAATGAGGCCAGTATTAAAAGAAACAGAAACTCAAAGAATTTTCATTGCCACACACTAAAACACCTCTATATGTCCTCCATTAGCAGCACGAACAATATGAAGTCTGTATTAGATTTCGTGCCACGTTCTGTCCAACATGTCCATTGGTACTGCTGCAATTGTGTTAAGGATACGGGTTCGTAAATCATGAAGATCTTGTACTGGAGTCGCAGACACGCAGTCATTTACATACCAGAAAACAGTTTGTGCTCGTTGCTGGGGAGTCACCATTTTGTTTTATGTCATTATTGTCCAACATGCGACAGATAAATTAACTGCAACAATGAAAACAAACATTCTTTGAGTTTCTCTTTCTTTTAATACCAACCTCATTTCATAATTACGCATATTTTGAGAGTTATGATTAATTAAAATGTGGGAGGTTTGAATGGGACACGGTGTATATATATATATATATATATATATATATATATATACATATATATAAATATAAATAAATTGGAAACTTTATACCTCACCTCATAAACTATGCTTTTCTCACCTGACATGTTTTAAAAATGTTTCATCTTCAGCTAAACTCTGACCAAACTCAGGACCCACAAGAATTTTATACTGCAGGTAAAATTGCAATAAATTTAACTTTTACAGGAATTAATCACTATGAGGTTTAATTTTACCATGCAATAAATTTGTTTCTTCATAAAATCAATTATGAAAAAAAAAACATTATGAGGGTTTCTTCTTTCTTCTTCATCAATGGTTTAGGCTTATTTACTAGCCACTTCCGGCTCCAAATTGCTGCTGTTTCCATCTTTTCTTTGGTCTTCCCAAACATCTTCTTCCTTGGGGTGAATAGCTGTATGCTGCTTTTGGTATTCTATTCTGTCATCCTTGCCAAGTGTTCTTTCCAGTTTATTCTGCATTTCACTATTGTTGTGTTTAATTCCTCTACTTTTAGTTGTTTTCTTATTTCTGTGTTGTTTTTTGTCTGTTCTTTGATATCCTGCTATTGGTCTGAGGAATCTCATTTCAGCAGCTTGTATTCTGGCAGATTGTTATATTGTCACTGTCCATGTTTCGGATCCATAAGTAATAATAGGAACTGCCATTGTCTTGTATAATTTCATTAGAGTCTTTCCTGGCTTTATTTTTCAAAGTTCTTTTTAGTGTTCCTGTCATATAATTAAACTTATTTTATGTCTATTTCCGCTGTGTATGATATTTTGCAACCTAGGAAATTATATCTTACCACTTGTTCTATTGGTTTATTTTCTAATATTATCTTTGTCCAAACCGGATGAGCGCCCTTGAAGGCCATTGTTTTTATTTTTCTGAAGATATTTCCATGTTGTATTTTTTTTTATATTTCATTTAATTTATACAGCATTCTTTGTAGTTCGTCCTCTGTTTTTGCTATTATGAGGTTTTCAATTAATGAAATGAGTTGTATCTCACCTCCTATTTCAAGTATGGAAACTGCAGGTTCAAGAGGAATCCCTCCCATCTTCATGACTATCAAGTTTTGGTCTACATCTTTGTCTTCAAAGTTGCATCTGATGTTGATTTGATGAACTCTGAGATCAAATCTTGGTTGCCGGGAACTGCAAAATTCATGGATCTAAATTTGTTCTTTTTAATATATATCTTTTCCCAAACTGTCAGTTCCAAGGGTTTTTCCGATCCGATTGAGGGTCTTTCCACTTTTCAGCGGTTGCCCTTTTACCAGCTGGCTGCTGGCCCTTCACATCCACATGTGTCAATCACAGAGGTAGATGATCAACAGCCAGTGTAGGGGTGACATGTGGTTAGCATGTCGAGTCCCCCAGCCGTTATAGCTGGTTCCTCAACCTGGAGCCGCTACTTATTGTAGTTACCCAATTGCCTCACGATGCTGGGTGGGCACTGGTCCCATACTGGCCGAAATACCATGAGAAAATTTCTTCCACCATGGAGACTCGAACCAGCGCAAGTCCCGTAGCTCTGCACCAAGGCTTCCTACCTTAACCGCTCAGCTACGGCGCGGGTTTTTCCAAATGTTTTAAAAGTTTAATTTTTTTTTTCAATTTCACCATTTTTAAAATATTCATTTGTGTGTGTCTAAATTTCTTTTTGTTTTTCCTACATATACTTTATTGCAATCTTTACAACTAATTTGATAAATTCCAGATTTTTTTCTATCATAGGTGAATATTCTAACTCCTTTTATTATGTTGACCAGTCATAATGAAGGCTGAAGATGGGAGGGATTCCTCTTGAAACTGCAGTTTCCATTCTTGAAGAAGACAAAGTATGAGGTGAGATAAGGTTCATTTTATTAATTATTAATCTGTTTCTGTTTTGATACTTTTTTTTTTCAATTAAACTTCATTATGTCCACCACTGTATTCCCGCACACCAAATGCTATGAAATGTTTGTTCCTATCTTTGGAAATGGAGGCTTCTTTATTAAAGTAGACATTTATTTGGAAGCTTTTATTATAAAGCCAGATGGCTTCTTTCAATGTTTTTATTATTCATTTCCTTATACTTGTAACATAAATTTTAATTATCACCTTGAGACAGAACAGATTGTTGTCACTTGAACCCAACACACACCAGCTAAGTCCAACCACACTACTTCTATTTAGACCGGCTTCGGAACCACATTCATTTCATCTTCAGTACTTTCACGACCATTGTTTTGTCGTAATGATGCACTACTTCTTCCTCCATCTGTTCGCATTCCCCGGGAATTTCAAAATTCATTAATTTCTCCCTCTTGTTTTTTTTAATCTACATTTTTTTCCTTTATATTTGTTTTATTAATCTAGTCTTACTTTCAATTAAGCTATTAGTTTGGATAAAAAATCCACAACAGAAAGAAGAAGGAAAAATGAATGAATTTTGAAATTTTTGGAGAAGTTGATTTGATTTGGAGGTTCATCGGTCTACCAACAGATGGAATGCTTCAAGACGTCAGAAAGTCAGTTGAGAAAGTACTGAACATAGAACAGACAAGGTTTCAAAACTGGTCTAATTAGAAGACAGGATATGAGGTGAGGTGATAAAGAATTTATTTTCATGTTTATAACACAAATTTTAACATTTGCAATGATGTGGGTTCAAATCCCAATTCAGGCATTAATTATTCTTTTCTAAATAATAATTGTCTTTCATATTTGAAGAGAAAAATTATTTGCTCAGACTGGGGCTCAAACCCAGGACATTTGGCTTATCATTTTTCTCTTCAAATATGATTTATCCATCATTGAGATGTATGAAATGAATAATAAAAACATCAAATAATTGCAAATGTTAAAATTTGTATTATAAAAATTGAAATATAAGCTTTTAGTGCTGTATGGTAATGTAAAAATTCTCCTTAATACTTTCTCTTGATTTAGAAGTCATCTAAATGGCTCTGGTAGCAATGGCTATCTGGCTCAGGCGAAAATAGTATATGAATAAGAAAAATTAGTGTTTGCATTGAGATGCCTGAATCTTGCAGTCAGTACCATGTTAAGTATAAAGTTATAGGTCTCTGGTTCAAGTCTCAATTCAGGCGTTCACTTTTTTAAAAATGTATTTTAAATTTAAAATATACCTCAAGTGTCATATAAAGTAATTGTTATGTTTCTTTCTACTAAATGAATATTATGTTTTCAAATGGCCGGATCTTGGTTTACACCATTAGTCCTCTTGCTTCCCAATAAAGTCCTGCAATGTCTTTCCTGTCCTTTTTTCTTAGGGTCAAGTCACCTGCAATATAGCAAATGTTCCTTGCTTAGGAGAACATTTTCTCCACACAAGGAGCATCCCATAGTTCTAGGGACAATCTCCATTCTATGAAGGTGGTCATCCAGACAGTCATGACCCGTTTCCGATCTGAAGAGAGCTACTGCTGTTCTTCTAGGGAGGTGTTTTATTGTTTCAGCATATTTTGCTATGTCTTCATATTTCTTATATTACAGATCATTTATATTCTGTTCTCTTCTTTTGAGATGTATTTTTTTTATTTTAGCTCCTGTTGTCTCCTTTGTAGGGATATCTCTTTTGTTGTCCTCAGCCTGATTTTGGAGCTAAGAAGTCTGCTCGTTCATTGCGCAGTAATTCCACATGCGAAGGTACAATGTGTTTACCTTGAGCTTCTCCAATTTTATACAGGGTTCTTATGTTCTGGATGTTACCAGTTATTGCTTGTATTGCTGACATTGAATCTATCTTCTTGCTTATACTGAGCCTGTATAAAATATTCTGTAATGTGATTTCCATTGCCTTTAATTCTGCATCAAAATTTGTTGCTCCCGATTCAAGTGAAATATATTGGAAAAAGATTTCACTGTATATTCCTGCTCCATCTTCTGAGTTACTCAGGGAGCCATAAGTGTATATCCTTAACCATTAATCTTGTATCTAATGGTTTCCAAGGAGACTTGTAACATGTTACATGGTAGGTCCATAGATTTGGATATAGGTTGTGTAAGCGACAGTTCTGATTTTATATCCAGATAGTCTAATGTGTTTATGAGTGGTGGGCTGGGCAATACCTTGCTTTTTGTTCTTTCTGGGATTATATCACTTACTTTGTCTTTGAATGTTTTTTGTGTTTTCAGTGATATTTTACTTGTTTTCCTCTGGTACCAGGGATGTTTGCATTTAGTTTCTCATGCAGTACTAATGCTTGTAGTTCATGATCATCTTGAAGTGGGTTGTTCCCTGTTGCCACTCTAGTGCTATGGTTGGGGTAGCCTTGACTGCACCAATTGTTATTCTTAGCATTCTATTTTGACAGAGTTCCAGTGTTTTCCAGCTGGTGTTGTTACTTAGAGGTATAATTTGTCCTCCATGTTTGGGGATTGGCTTGATATATGTTTTATAGGTGTTGTTTAGAGTGGTCATGTTTGCTCTCCATTTACATCATGCCAGTCTTTTCAGTATTGTTGAGCGATTCTGAGCTTTTGTTATAATTGATTCAAAATGTTGTTTCATTGAGAGTTTGTTATTAAGTGTTATTCCCAGATATGTTGTAGTGCTTGTCATTTATCAGAATATCTAATTCTTGTGTTTTAAGGAGAATATTTGATAGACAGTTTTATCTGCATTTACTTGCAGATTGTTATTGTTAGCTTATGTAGTTAGTGCTTGCATAAGGCTGTTTATTTTCCTTTCTATTGCTTCTTTATTGAACTTTTTGTTGTCTGCTTTTGTGTACATCACATCATCATCAGCAAACATAGCTATTTTGGTATCATTACCTTCAATTATTATTGGCAGATCATTTATATAGGTTTAAGGGGGTCGGGCTGGTCACTGTACCTTGTGGTATTCCTGCTTCGGTCTGTTTCCATTTTGTGTTTATGTTGTTCCAAATTGTACTAATCCATCTCTGCGTGATGAAGTGAATATAAAGTAGTGTATTTATGCATTTCTATACTAAGTATTTTTTTCGAGAAAACAATTGATTTATAACTCAAAATGTGTAAGTATTTAACATGAAGTTGGTCTGATTTCCACTTAGTACATAAACATGACATGACTGGGAACCGAGTTCCATGCTCTAGTGATAGACATTGTGCAAGATTCAGTGTATAGACATGACCTGTGCTGTGATATAGACAGTAAAGAAGTAATATTTAATTTTAGGAAGTAATATTTTGAGGTTATTTTAATTATATTATTTTTTTAGTCTGATCATCTTACCTCAATATTAATGTTGATTTGTTCTTGAACATGTTTCAAAACAATTGTTTTATCGTCAGCTCGTCCAGACTCGTTTGATTTATGTTGCACAACCTGGATGTTGATGTCAGCTCCATCCTGTGGTTGACCAAAGAACCTCCAAACAAGGTCACGCTCCGTCGTATTTCAAAATTCATAACTCTGTTTGTGTTCTGAATATAATTTTTTTCCCAAAGTAAAGAAGTATCTTATGATCTTGTGCCTAAATTGTGATGAGCCGATAAATTTTGAAAATACATTGATAAATAACTTGGTAAATGTGTGTGTGCAGAATTTGGAATAGCAGAACATTTGTATGTAGAGTTCTGTCATTTAGACATAGCCATGATAAGAGGTAAAATGAAGGAGACATGTGGTCATAACAATGGAGATTGAATATAAATTGAATACATGCAATATGTAGTCTGTCAGATTGGTCCGTAATATGTCGCAGTAATCAAAGTGCAGCATTATAAAAGTCTCTACAAGTTTATTTCATGAGAAGTTAGTTTCTAACTAAATCTATTTACGGAGTAAACACTTTCTTGTATGTATTATTCACCTCAATTTTGCAATCCAGGTGCAGCTCCATGTAGATACCCAGATTTCTTATTACTGAGCTGTAGAGGATGTTTTTGTCATTCAGGAGAATGGTAGGGATATTTTTATAATATTTAATGCTTTACAATGATGAGTGTCTTGACAGCATTAAGATTACATCCATGTGCATTGGGAAATTGATTTCAATGTCTGGTTAGGCAGGTAGAATAACACACAGAGTACAATGTATAGGACATTTTTATTTCATGAGTGTTACATAGCCTCGTATTTTCAAGCAGAAATACATTATGTCCCTAGTGTATTTACATAAATACAAACAAGCAATCAAAACAAAACTGTCTTCTGTTTCCACAGTATTGTAACAAATGCCCCAAAAAACATTACACATTACACATTTTTTATATTATTTATATAATTTGTATATATTATATATTTTTCTGTTTGATACTAACAACTGCAAATAAATTGATTTCTAATAAATCTTTACAAACATAATAACAATAATGATTTATAGTCATGCTAGTGTTCCACGGCAATCACATAATCTCACACTGTTTCATCATAACCTAGAAAATCATTAGATAAGATTTAATTAAATTAAATAAATTACTGATTTTTCATGGTTGATAACAACATAAAAGTCAAGTGTGTACGGGGAAGCCAGAGGCCTGCCAAGTTTCAAGTCTAGCAAGAGCTCATATCGGTATCTAAAGGATGAGATTGAACTGAGTCAAGAGATAACAAGTGATTCCAATCACTTACTTACTTATTGACTTTACAGTTCTTTGAGTCTCCTTGTGTTACGAGTTTGTAGACCAAGCTAATTTAGTTACACTTATTTTTCCTACAGATGGCATATGGTTACCTAAGGTATTACTTGGTTGATGAAGATTGGCAAATTTTACTTAGAGGTCTCTATTTCAGGCAGGTTCTTTTACAAGCCTGAGAATCAGGGTTGATTTTTTTTTTCTGGAGTTCACTGAATGAATCTGGAATGTATTTATTAAAAATAGATTATTTTAAGTTTAATATGAAGGATATTTTGATGCACTCGAAAATTCGAAAAAATGCACAAAATTTTCGAAAAATGGCTTAAAAAATCGAAAATTTTGAGACCTTCAACTTAAGTCTCTCCTGGAGAATTTGTTCCTTGGATTTTTTCATCCTAGAAATCCATCGACTCGGCCAGGTTTGAACCCATGACCCTCAGGACCAGAGCTTAAAAACATAATTACTAGACCACCATGGCCAATTCCTAAATACTACTACTTCTTCTTGTATCTTGTAAACCCACGTTTCCCTTATCAGAGATTTAGGCGCTCTCCCCCTACATGGAAGAATTTGAACCATACTAATTTAGTTACACTTGTTTTCGTATAGATGTCATTTGAGTGGTCCATGGTCAGTGTTCCGCCTCATACTGACATCTAGGAAACCAAGATAATACTAGGACGGCAACATTCGGTAAATTCTGCTTAGAGGCCTTTTCATTCAGGCTTAAGGATCTTTCACGAGCCTGAAAATCTTCAGACTCGGGACCCACGGCTTAAAGTCCCTCCCAGAGGACTTGTTCCTTGGATTTTTCCATCCTAAAAAAAATCCATCTACCCCGGCCATGTTTGAACCCATGACCCTCAGGATCAGAAGCAAGGAGCATAACCACTAGTCCACCAGATTTAAATTATATTTCTTTATACCTCACCTGATGTCCAGTCCTCTGTATCTATAACGTTGAGCCATGGCCTCTCCATTGTAAGGAGTTATTAGACCAAGTTATTTTAGTTACTTTATTTGCTCATAGATGTCACAGATGACATGCGGTCAATACACTGACCCAATGAGACATCTAGTAGGCAACAAACATTTTACTAGGATGTCGAGATTGGTAAATTTTGCTTAGATGCCTCTTTATTCAGGCTTAAGGATCTTTTATGAGCCTGAAAATCTTAGATTCAGGACCCACATCTTAAAGTCCCTCCCAGAGGACTTGCTCCTTGGATATTTCCTTCCTAAAAAATCCACCAATCCTGATTGGGTTTGAAACCGCGGCCCTCAGAACTAGAGGCAAGGAGCATAACCACTAGTGCACTGCAGCCGACATCCAGTCTTATAATTAATTTAATTAGAAGACAGGAAATGACGTGAGGTGTAAAGAATTTAAATTTAAATCTTAAATTATACCTCATAGTGATTTTTCATAAGTAATGCCACGGGTGATTTCCAATTTATCTAGACAATTTGGAAATCAAGAGTGGTATTTGTCAGGACTATTTAACGAATAAAATTAAGCTGTTTACTCACAAATCATTGTTTAACTACAGTTATTTTAAAATATTTATATATTTAATGTAAACGGCGATGTTTGAAAACAAATCAGAAATATTAGGTTATGTTCATTCACTGCTGCTTGATCATATTATTTATTGCCAAATAAGATCACAATATTGTAAGAGTGCACCCAAGTGGAGAAATAATGAAACACATCAAACTATATATCAATCAACATTACAGGTTATTCATTTATTTTTTTAGTAAACAAATCAGTTAAATCAAGGAATCTTTTCATTATTTGCTATATTCAATGTATTTGTTGGAGAAAAATAATGCTTTGACCTGTTCAGAACATTAAAAAGGAGGAGCTTTCTTTATCACAAAAGTAGGAGCTGATAAAGAGAAATCGATAAAGAGAGAGGTGAAACACGACTGTCATTGGTTATAAAACATTCATTGAAACGTGATTGGGCATTGACTAGCATTTGTGGCATGAGTTAAATAGTTCAATTCTAATTATTTATCCAACATTTAAAAATTTTGTGTTAATCAATGATACATTTAATTTTAAAAAAATAACATAATTTCTAGATACCTTAAACTATGAATGTGCATTTGTAGCCAATAACTGAGTTGTGACATAATGTGTTCCTCCACAATTCTGTTGCTGTCACAAACTATGTAACCACAACATCAAAATGATGTAATGTGTTTGCAAGGAAGGGTGACCAGACTGAATAATTTATCTACATTCTACAATAGAATGGCATACTAATGAATTATAGTTGTATGTCTAGACTGATGTTTGAACCTAGGACCTTTAAGCTTTATTACACTAATGCTCTTCCACTGAGCTATCCAAGGCCTCCAATCTAAATGCAAATTTTTCTCTTATACATTTTTAATTCCCAGAGGCTCAACATGTGAATGGTGGCTTCTTATTTAAGAAGACTTTTTAATGGGAATTTTAACATTGCTGTATAAATTTTTCAGCCAGACTAAATGGTATAAGACTTAAAGAGAAATGTAACCTTAATTAACAAAAAAAATGTATTCTTACGTAATTAGAATCAGAGATATAATAATAATTTTTTTCTAAATGTTACTTTTTTAAACTCTTCAAAGGCGACTTTTAATTTTTATTTAAAGTAACAAAAGATCGTCGGCAGCAATCATCTAGTGGTGATGTTCATTGCCTCTTGTTTCATGGGTTGCAGGTTCAAACCTGGCCAGGTCGATGAATTTTTTAGGAAGCAAGCTCTCAGGAGGGACTTTAAGCCATAGGTCCCGAGTTGGAAGATTTTCAAGCTCGTAAAAGATCCTTAAGCCCGAATAAAGAGACCTCATCCTTGTAATACCTTAGTTGTCCACTAGATGTCTCATTGGGTCGGTGTGTTGATGGCATACCATTTATGACATATATGGGCAAATAGGCATAACTAACTTAATTTGGTCTAGTAACTCCTAACAAAGAAGAGGCTAAGGTTGTTGTAGATAGATAGAAAGTTAGTTGTTTACTTATGACATTTACTTATTGTAGATATCAGTGACATACTTAGCTTTCTCAACAAATTCCTGTTCATATATGTGTGTATTTTAATGCCACCCATTGCATTTTTACTGCTTTGGATTCTGCTCTGGATGGATACATGACATTAATGTGGTCTATTTTCAAATTTACGCACCACTTTAGCAGATCACTTTACATAGATGATGTACCATATTTACGCATGTACAGGCCGCACTTTTTTACCTAAAATATAAATTTTGAAATTAGAGTGCGGCTTATACATCAAATAACTAGATAACTGGTACATATCAGGAAGTTTCTGCGCTATTGATGTACGCCACCGAATTACAAGATCGTGATGTGTCATAAATTGTCTTGCCCAGCCGTAACTTGCCTTAAATTCATTGCACGGGATTTCCACATTCTTGGCTATCTTAAGTTCTTCGAACTGTATCATTTCAACGGATACAGAAAATCTGCCTGCCCTTGTTTTCCATACGTAATCCTAATGAACTCTTTCTAACTGCGGATATTTCGCTTTCTTTCCGCGGAAAGATTGTCGATATTGTGATGGGTTTTCAAGTACATGTTTTGTTTGGATCCACCGTCACACATTTTTTTGTCCACATCAAACTTTCTTCCTGCTGTCCTGTATAGCGCACCACTTGAGGTTTGAATTAGGAGGTATAACTTGTGCTACATCGACCCATGTTTACATACAGTGAACAGGAATGACAGTGAATACCGTACCTACCAACTGACCGCCCCTTTTACCCTTGTCTTAAAGACCGAGCCGCATCCCCAATGTATTGTTACATAGCCGGCAAAAGAACCTTGGAATTTACAACATTGCCAGATTTAAAAAACTTCTGTCTTTTGCACTGCTTCTTAGCGAGAATATAACAAATATTTTCCCCCAATTTATTACTGCAAAACTTGGATGCAGCCTATACATGCACATGGCCTATACAAGTGTAAATACGTTATGCTTGTATTGCATACAGAGAGGAGTGTATGATAAGTGTATGTTTGTGTAGTGTAAAGTGTGTTGTTTAAGGAGATGATGACGAAGAGAAGGTGAAACCTGATATCAGGGGTCGAGTCCTGGTGGAGTCAGGATTTTTAAACTGACCCAAACCTTGGTGGCACCATGGCCCAGGAGTCGACTCAGCCTCTTATGGAAATGAGTACCAGACACTTGTTCTGGGGGTAAAGGCGGCCGTCATGCAGGGCTGACATCAAGTGCCGACTGTCTAGAAAAGTGGGAGCCTTAACCTCCCACTACCCCAAGGGCCTCCCGAGGCCTGTAGTGGGATCACTTTACTCTCCACATACAGGTGGTGACCTGTGCAACTCCCGAGATTAAAAATTTTATAATTAGATGGCATTATGTAAGTTTTGAGTAAAAATAAGTTTAAAGTTTAAGTCAACCTTCATTATATATTGTAATGCCAAACTAACAATACTGGATATTGCAAGTTATTTTCCTAGTTTGACAGTTATACATCAACAATCTAAGAGCAAGAACATTTGGCACTTAGCTGCATGATGCAAAATTTAGATTAGCATTTATGAAGATCTGGTTTGTTATAAAACATAGAACCTCTAATAGGGCTGATGGCATTTACATTTTTATAAATATTAAGGCTATATTTAAAGATTTACTGCTAAAAGTGTGCGTACACTTACCTCATGAGCCAGTGCAGATGGCATCAAAATATTTTTCTAATGGTGCTTAGCCACTTTATACATAACATTGTCCAATTATATTGATTTTACAATTAAAAAATGTAAACCCTGCCGGATATCGAACCTGCAGGTGTTAGTCAGGAAGCAGGCACAAGACCACCTGATCCAGCACAGCAGACTCTAATCTTAACATTTCCTCTCATAATTCAGGTTGCAACATACAAGAGAGCATTGCATACATTTTCATGCTGAAACAGAAATTAATTTAATTTTGTCGGGTAAAACCAAATATTCTTCCCTCTGTTGTATTCCTGTGGAACAAAGTTAAACAAATTGCACAGTTTTTCAAATTCTACAACACCTCATGACAGACTCTAATTGAACAGTCTGTTGTTCAGAACAAGGACTTGGTAACAAAACTTTGCAAGGGAAGATTGTGCTTAATCCAAAAAAGATTGACATTTTGTTGGCCAGCAATCAAAACTGAGGAACTCCATAATTGAAAAAAAAAAAATTAGGAGAATGAAGAAATCTTATAAGTGGTTGATTTTTAAGTCAAAATCTATTATATTTCATTCAACATTAGTTTCTGAAGAGTGCTACGCTACAGCTGCAAGATTAGAGCAGATGAAATCTCAGTATCCCTCTCCGCTGGACATGTGAGTTTTTGTGTCTGAGTTTATAGCTGAGGAAATGCATGGTTTTTGTAATCTTAACAGATGGCAGCAAAATCATCTTGGAGTTACAAGACTTTAACAGCATCCAGGTGATGCCTTTGAATGCAAAAATTCAGATTTTAACTCAATGGTGTTATGAGGTTTTGATCGCCGGCCGACAATATGTTATTTTAAAAAAAGAAGCTAACATATGTAAGGCACACTGAAGAGCATAAAAGAAATCTTATGTGAGGCATAAAAGCTGACACTTGGCAGGCCAGGAATTACCAACAATCTCCAATATTGCAAAAATAAATAACATAAAAACCATTCAGCATAATAAAATAGTCAATGTTCAATAGTAAAAATTCATAACAGTTTCACTTAATAATATTCTATAAATATGTGGTTTTTACCAAAGTGAATTCCATGGTAACTGATGTAACAATTGCAACAAAATAAAACAACATTTGAATTTTTTTTTATCCTTCAAATATTAGGATAATAATTTAGTTGCCTATTAGAAGTCTCACTGAGGCAATGTGCTAATCACATGTTACTCATTGACATCTGTAGGTAAATAAGCTTCATTTTTATGTTATATTTAACATATTCCAATCCTGGACAATTATTTTTTTCAAAACAAAAATTAATGCTTGAACCATGAACCGACCTGCGGATTCTGACTATGCATCAGTATGCTGCTTTATACCATTAATGACCTGATACAACTGTCAACTTATCCAGGGTTCAATTCCCAGTTCAAGCATTAATTCTGTCTTTTGAAAAAGTAAGCATAACTAAATTATGTTTGATTAAGAAACTCCCACTAGGGAGCACCCATGTCCCCACATGGGACATATCTTAATATATGCAAATGATTTGTTATTTTGGCAACTTCAGAGGATGATTTACAAAGGTCATTGTATAATTTAAATAAATAACAGAAAAATATTTGTTGGAAATATCACCTGAAAAATCCAAAATGATGGCTTTTATGGACCCTGTATCTAGTCAAATTTGCACAGATGACAAAATTATAGCAAGAAAAACGAAATAATTATCTCTGTTCCAGAATACAATTTCTGATAGAGTTGGATGTCTCTGACAAGATTGCAAAATATAACTAATGGAGTCTGGCATAACTGCAGAAATTCATTACATATACAATAAAACAATTTACCTTAGTAGTAATTCTGCTAAAAGAATTGGCAATCAACCTGGGATGCAAATCTGCCCTGTGTCGGGATTAATATGCATATGTTTCTTGTCTGTTTTATCGCTTTTACTGGTATCTGTGGTTTTGATTGGACAGATTTGCATCCCAGATTGATGCAGATTCTTTTAGCAGAATTACAACTAAGGTATTTTTTCTATATTTTAACACATTGGTGACGGGCCACGGAGATCTCCGTGTTTAAATGGCCAGCACTAGATGACGGGTCACGGAGATTTCCGTGTTTACGTTTTCTATGGTTTTCCAGCCTCTTCGCTTTTGAAGGCGCATGCAATTTTGTTTTTTCTCATTGTGAAATAAACTTTAGTTGTTTTTGTACCCCTCTCTTCTCTTTTATGAATTTGCCAACTTCACAGAAAGAGTTGTTTACAATTTTAAGACAGACGGC
This sequence comes from Diploptera punctata, assembly GCA_030220185.1. Taxonomy (NCBI): domain Eukaryota; kingdom Metazoa; phylum Arthropoda; class Insecta; order Blattodea; family Blaberidae; genus Diploptera; species Diploptera punctata. The sequence goes on along the minus strand of JASPKZ010000839.1, from coordinate 3,332,597 downwards.
TGGTGAAATATGGAATTTTAGTGCCGATAGTTAGGCGAATACGGGATACGTATGTAACCTGTAAATATATGTTGCAGAGGGGAAAAATTAGAAGAAACACTATTTTGCGTTCTGGAGCCAAATTTATATCTGTTGCATCATGTCTACCAGGATAATTATTATAACAGTGTGGCTATAGCTGAAAATGTGCTCGCAAGAAAGATGATAGTTTGTGGAACAATAAGGATTAACAGAGGGCTTCCAAAATCATTTGTGGAAGCAGGAAATAAACTCAAACCAGGAGAATGTGTATTTTGTAGTAAGGGGGACCTTTTGCTACAAACATGGAAAGATAAAAGAGAAGTAAGAATGGTTAGCACATTGCATCAGGCAACACGAGAGTGGGAGGGGTAAAGTTGTAAAAATGCCCTATTGAATACTTCAATATAACAAGTATGTGAAGGGTGTAGACAGGGCTGACCAGTACCTATCATATTACTCCATCCTTAGAAAAACAGTGAAATGAAGCAAGAAAGTTGTATTGTGGCTTCTGAATTGTGCACTCTTTAATGCTTTTTAGGTCTATAAATTTCAAAATCCTAACAACAATATGTCAAACAGAAGTTTTTTGCTTGAAACAGCCTCTTGTTTGGCAGTCGTGAAATTAGGAACAGATGACAGGGAAGACGAAGAAAGACAGAGTGAAAAGACAGTGAAAAGACACCATGTCAAGACCCACCAAGAAGGCTGAAACCTGAAGAAACATAAATTAACACCAAGCATCTGAAAAAAAAAAACCTTCCAAACCTTGCCGCGTTTGTAGTGAACACAAGAAAAGAAACTCACTACATATGCTCTTTTGCCCTGTGCCTTTACATAAAGGGAAATGTTTCTAAAGCTATCAAACCCTCAATTTCTACTAGAAGGTCTGGTGAGAACACTAATAAAGATTTAGTTATGCATTATTGTTATTGACTGTAAATATATTTAAAATTTAAAAGTCCACACTACTGACAGAAATATCCGGTCTAGCAGTGGTGGGTGGAACGCACAGCTCTCGGTCACCAATGTGTTAAATAAGATTGCTAAATTTAATTAATCTGTAGCAATAATAAACATACTTGCACACATACATACTTTATACAAGATACTGGCAAGACCAGTTCTCTGTTATGGGAGTTAGTCATGGAGTAGAATTACAGTTAATGAGGCTGTACCAGATGGGAATTCAGAAGATTTATGACATCCTAAAAACTGAATATGCTGCCCATAATAGATTACATCCACCAGTATCAAGAAAACATGTGGACTGTATGTTCAAATACAGGATTCCTATTTGAAGAGAAAAATATACAAATCATTATAAATCAATGGTAAAGAGAATTTTTTTTTTGAACCGGGAATCGAACCCCGAACCTTTAGCTTTCTGTGCTAATGCTCTGTCCACTGAGCTAATTCAGGCTTCATTCCCATCCAAGCAGAAATAAGGAAAATAATGCTATAGCTGTGTGGAGTCCCTTCATGTCTTCTTCAGGTAGAAGCTATTCATTGTGTATTTGTGAATGATGATTCATTGCATTTGAATATGGGACCAATAGAGTAAGGTAAAGGAAGGATTTCTGCTTGGATGGGAATGAAGCCTGGATTAGCTCAGTGGACAGAGCGTTAGCACAGAAAGCTAAAGGTTCGGGGTTCGATTCTCAGTTCAGGCAAACATTTTTCTCTTTACCATTGATTTATAATAATTTAATTGTGTTCATTAATTTACTTATTTCTATCATAATAATAGCTTTAGCTTCTCAATATTAATTTAAGAAAAATATACACCTCAATTGGGATTTGAACCCAGTGTATCTGGTTGTGTACACCAACCAGTGCTCTGATTGCTGAGCTACCAAGCTTCTGATTCAAATGAATATTAATTCTCTCAGTTTGAACATTTATAGGAAGAAATCACTACGAGGTGCTTCGTATCCAGCCTTCTAATTAGATCGCGATTTCAAAGCCCCAAAAGCTCATCTAATTAAACAAATAGAACTCACAGTTTGGGAAAAAATCCACATAAAAATAACAAGAAAGAAAAACTTATGAACTTCGAAATTCCCGGAGATTCTAACTGGATCCGGAGGTTTATCGGTCCACCAACAGAGGGAAGTAGTAGTTCTTCCAATCGACATAACATCAGTCGACAAGAAAGTGCTGAAGATAAAACCTTCAATCTAGTTAGAAGACTGGATATGAGGAGAGGTATGAAACAGTTTAATTTAATCTTTAATATTAATTCTCTCATTTATATTTACAATTAATTTGAATTGGAAGCCTGGTAGCTTAGTGGTCAGAGCACTGGTGTACAGAAACAGAGACATTGGGTTCAAATCCCGATTCTCTTCAAATAAAATTTGTCTTTCGGTGAGAAGTGATAAATTATATATATATATATATATATATATATATATATATATATATATATACATGATCGAAAATAAGCTTCACTGCTTATAAATGTAGTGTTAATTCTCAATTAAGTCTTTTTGTTAAAATAAGACGCAGATGGCGAGTAGAATCAAAAGCTCATAGCCTTGGAGGTGCAGGAATTCATTTATAAATAAGAGAATTAATGTTTTTATTATTGATTTAACACTTCTCACTGAAGGATAAATTATAAAATAATAATAAGAGAATTAATATTTGTTTGAATGTCCACCGCTGTGGTCTCGGGGTAGCGTGCTGCCTTGTCACGCAGCGGGCCCGGGTTCGATCCCCGGTCAGGACAGATTTTCTGGGTGAGGTTTTTATCGGTTTTTTTCCTCACCTGTAAGGCAAATATCAGGAAAATTTTAAGACCCAAATGGTCCCTGAAATCATATGGCCATCGCAATCATCATCATTCATATTCATCTTAGGTTAAGTTTAGGATTAGGGACTCTCCTGGCGCACCTCTATCATCATCATCACCCATCATATCATTGGGGCAACGTAACCCCATCTTCCAGGTGCCCCAACCTCAGAAGTGGGTTACAATTATGCCATGCCAGGAGAGAAACCAGGAATGTCGAAAGACAAACCTGGGGCATTTGTAAAAAAAAAAATTGTTTGCTAAGCGGTCAGAGCACCGGTGTACACAACCAGAATGATCTGGTTCAAATCCCGATTCAGGTATATATTTTTCTCCTCAAATAAAATTTGTCTTTTGGTAAGAAGTGATAAATGTAATATTTAGGATTCATAAAGTAATTTCAAAGTACCAACCAAATTGTAAAAGATTATTGTAATGGCCTAGGATGAGATGGTTGGAAAATATTCTGTAGACTGTAAGGGAAAGATGTTAAATGGAAAGTTAATCATTTTCTAATGTAAAATTAATGTTTTTAATAAAATATCTGTGTCTTCGCAGTCATTGTTGGAAATATGGATATGAGAATATATTAAACATTAATTTGCTCTTCAGTGTGAGTGATAAACTGGCTATAAAAATAGTGTTAGAATCCCATTAAAAGTCTTCTTGAGAAAGCAGCAGCCAGATGGTGTGTAGAGCAAATGTTCTTGGCCTCGGGTGCATGGGATTGTATAAGAGAGAGAAAAATTAATATTTAATGTGAGATACCCAAGTAGCACAATAGTTTAGTGCGCTAGTGCTTAGGATTAAAGGCTTTGGGTTCAAATTCCAGTTTAGGTGTAAATTTTTCTCTTTAAATACTAAAACAATAATTTAAGAAAGAAAAATGAATTCTTGAATTGGGGGTTGAACCCTGAATCTCTGATTCTGTACATCAGCGCGATATCAATTATGCCATTTCAGCACCTATAAGAATGTCAACATTTCTTTCCATTTATACAATTCTCATTCGTCTGAATGCTGTTACTACCATTATGCCAACAATTTGTAAACGATTTATATAAGTGGAAAGAAATGTAAATTTCTTATCAGTGCTTGAATGGCGTAATTGGTATCACACTGATGTACAGATTCAGAGATCCAGGGTTCAAGCCCCGGTTAGAGCGTTAATTTTTATTTCTTAAATTAAATTCTATCCAGGATTGGAAAATGTTAGTTTAAATAAAAACAATGGAAACTAAAACAATAATTTACATTAGAGTGAAACTTAGAGCTTGACAATTTTGTTTATCATCAGCCTCAAGAATTAGATCTTCTGGCCTGTTCTGTCACAAAGTAGTTGTTCACGCCATCTCTTCAATGGTCGGCCTACATTTATCTTTCCTTTTGGATTATAGTGTAGAGCAGTTTTTGATATCCTCGAGTGTGGCATTGTGAGTGTGAATGTGATATCTACAGTCTGTTCTGTATTTTTAACCTTAGACATAACTGAGACAATTTTGTTAAGTCTTATTACAATTTGCAAAATGCACGGAGTGAGTATTTTTTATTTAACAATGCTCTTTAACAGATGAAGTAATTAGTGCCATGGTTGAAATCTGGGCAATGAAAGGACCAACAAATTTTGTATAGAGATCTCTCTTTTTTTTTTTAAACTTGATGTTCTGTAAATCCACAGCACAAAACCAAAGGATTTATACTGATAAAATTCCATTAAAGTCAATAGTCGCAGGTGCCTTCATCCTCAACTAGGTTAATTTTTTTTTAACTTTTAAGAACTTTAGGCCTTTAGAAATTCGGTTTTCATCTTCAGCAGAACAACAGATAGTGCATATCCTTCTGCTGAAGGTGGAAGCCAGTTTCCTAAAGGCCTACAGATCTTGAAAGTTTTAAAAAAATTAGGACAATGGCACCTGCCAGGTATCTATTTTAATGTTTTACTTTGTGACCAAAGGATATACTTTCCTCTGAAAAAAAAAGCCATGCTCAGGATTTTTCTCCGATTCCGAGTCTTTCCACTTTTTCAGCTGTTGCCCTTTTACCAGCCGGCTGCTGGCCCTTCACATCCACATGTGTCAATCACAGAGGTAGATGATCAACAGCCAGTGTAGGGGTGACATGTGGTTAGCATGTCGAGTCCCCCAGCCGTTATAGATGGTTCCTCAAATTGGAGCCGCTACTTATTATAGCTACCCAATTGCCTCACGATGCTGGGTGGGCACCGGTCCCATACTGGTCGAAATACCATGAGAAAATTTCTTCCCCCATGGAGACTCGAACCAGCGCAAGTCTCGTAGCTCTGCGCCAAGGCTTCCTACCTTAACCGCTCAGGATTTTTACGTCCTTAAAAATCTAATAACTGTGGCCGAATTTAAACCAGCAAATCTCAGAATCAGGGTGAGCATAGTAGCCTCCAGTCCACCATGAATGATGCAACATACATAGGAAAAATATCATTAAAAAAGTTCCAATATGAATAGAAGATAGTTGTATTGCATGCTAAAACCTACCTTGAAATTTGTCCCAGAGAAGTGTTGTGATGTACCAAGAGCACGTCCAAAAAATCATCTGCTGCTTTTAACTGCACGGCACTAAAATCCAGTGCCAAATCTCTCATTTAAACTACAGGGAAGTAATAAAACTCCTTGCTTGATTAATTGGATAGCCCTGACAACTGCACCACTTCCTGGCTCACTCCACTCCACTCAACTCATGCAGGCACGTCATCTACTCCGTACAGTGTATTGCCATTGCTGGATTCTGGCTTCGATTTCTATGCCTTGCAGTTAAAAGCAGCAAATATATATATTTTTTTTAATTTGGCCTTGGTACATAACAACACTTCTCTGGGAGAAATTTCAAGGTAGGTTTCTGCATGCAATAATTGACAGTTCCAGTGTGAGGATGGTCTCATTTTGTAAGAGTGACAGCCAAGTCTTAAAGAATAGGAGGAGTGTACGAAGAAAAATTCCATGGTGTGACAATTATAGAAGGCTCCTTGGGTCTCTACACGAGGCATTTACAGAGGTGGATGATCACCTAGTCAATACAGGGGTTACATGTCAAGTTCCCCAGCCATTAAAATTGTTTTTTTCAAACTAGAGCCGCTACTTATTGTAGCTACCCATATTCTGATGCTGGAAGGCACCACTCCCAAACTAACTAAAAATACGTGAGAAAAATTCTTTCTCCATGGGGTGTCGCCAAGACATGAAGGCTAACACCACTTGGCTAATATATGTTTTGCTCCAACTAATATTGGCTGTTTGTGTTCATTATCATACTATGTTGCAATCATAACTTTCAGCACATAAAATTCTGCTCCTGATAACTCAAATTAACTGACAGCACCATCAAAACAAAACACTTGTACAAATAACATTTCTTAATACAGAAGTAATATTTAAGTTATTTCATGTCTTAGTATTTTATAATTGTTGGTTTATTGCTAGGATATGGTATATGTAATTAATTTCATAACGCCCTCGCAGGTACAAAAATATTAATTACAGCAATCAAACATTTCCAATTAACAAAATTAACCTTTAAAGAGAATTTAACTGTATAGGAACTGAAATGGAAATTACATTTGTTAAATTTTCCCGTTACGGGCACTAAATACAAATTCACATTTGTAATATACATATCACCACTTTCACTTATAGATACTCCTCGTACACAAACAGCTTCTCCTGCCAGTTCACAAATTTCTTCTGAAACATTTACATACGCTTCCATTTTGAATGTATTATTGAATAAAAAAATTTCCTACATACAAGTCCATTAGCAACAAAATTAATCGTTGGATATAAAAAAGCGATGTTCAGGTAATTTGCTTATGTACATTTTGTGTTTCAATAACCATTTCTTTCCTTTTGATTATAAAATACTAAGACATAAAATTATGTTCTACCACAGGTATTATTAATCATCATACCCTCATGTGATTTAGCAAACCTCAGGTCCTCAGCCTGGTAACCTGTCGCCCTCGGCATATAATAACCATAATAATACCCTTGGTACATAAATAACTATTTAACAATATTTATTTTAAAAAAAACTATGAAGTTTTATATGAATTCCATAAATATTTATTTTGTTTAACATTCGTATCAGCTGTTTGAATACACTATCTTCTTCAGACGAATGTCACAAATACAAATAAATGTTTCTATTTATAATTTAAATCATATAAAACTTTGATAGTTCTATTTAGTATATAGACATAATGGATAAAGTATTGTCTGTATTATTCTTACCTCATATCATTGTTTCTGTTAGACATGTGTTTCAAATTACTTACTTATTTTAGGAATTCTCACTATGAGGTATATTCATTAAGGTAGAATTTTTTTATCACTCACCTCATATATGAGGTGAGTGATAAAAAATATGTTTCAAAGTTTGTTAGTCTCATCCTCAGTAGTTACAGACTGGTTTTACTCAAGTTATCGGTCCTGAATCGATACTTCAGCTCCCTCTTCCTGTGATCCAAAGAACTTGCTAATTAGGTTTCTTTCCCCAGGAATTTCAAAATTCATAATTCTCTGCTTGTTTTTCTGTTATGTAGATTTTTTTCCCCATATGGTGAGTTTGTGTGTTTTCTAACTGTTGTAATAATTTAAAATAGATTAAAACAGTTAGAAAACACAAACTCACCATATGGGAAAAAATCTACACATAGAAGAACAAGAAGAGAATTATGAATTTTCAAATTCCTGGAGAAAGGAACCTAATTAGCAAGTTCTGGAGCAAAAGTCGAGATTCAGGGCTGACAACTTGACAAAAATCAGTCTGTAACTACTGAGGATGAGTGTAACAAGCCTTGAGACATATGTCTAACAGAAACAATGATATGAGGTAAGAATAAATAATACAGACTACACTTTTTATTAAGTAAAACCTCATAATGTTACTTCGTATTGTATTTTCAAACATAATGGATTTTCATCAAGTAAACACCAAATCAACTTATTATTTAATAATAGATATTTTAATAATTAAGTTTGGTCAGTCTTTTCTTACCTCATATGATTGTTTCTTTTAAACATGTTTCAAGGCATGTTTGCCCCATCTTCAGTTAGTACAGAATTTTCCCAAGTTGTCAGCCCTGGATTATGACTCCTGCTCCCTCTTTCTGTCGTCCAAATATCTTGCTAATTCGTCCTCTCCTCGGGAATATCAAAATTCACAATTCTCTCCTTGTTCTTCTGTATGTAGATTATTTCCTAAATGTTGAATTTGTGTTTTCTGTTTTAATAATTTTGAGTTGAAATCTATTTTGTGTTTTTCTGACTAAACGTGAGCAGCTACTGCAGCAACTTGGGTAAAATCATCTGTACCAATTAAAGATAGGGCAAACATGTTTTGAAGCATATGTCTAACAGAAACAACTATAAGAGGTAAGAACAAACAGATCAAACATAATTATTAAGTAAAACCTCATAATTCATATTTGAAGAGAAAAATTATATGCTCAGACCGGGTCCTGGGTTCAAGTCCCGGTCTGAGCGTATAATTTTTCTCTTCAAATATGATTTATCCATCTTTGAGATGTATGAAATTAATAATAAAACATCGAAAACCTCATAATGTTACTTCCTACTGTATTTTCAAATAGATATTTTACCATAAGGGATAAAAAATGCATTTGTCATGAACAGAATCACATGTACATCAGCAACTTTTACAAAGATAAGGGCTGTCTAAGAAACCACATGCACGTTAAAAGTGTGATTATTCCCTTGATCAAGATCTTAATCATGCTACGCTATTATAATATTTAGCAATACTCCTTTAAAGCCAAATCTGGGCACGACAGAGCAAACAGATTTTGCTGAGATGTTTTTTTTTTTTTTTTTTTTCAGTTTTGAAACTCTTTTGTTGTTGTGGTGGTGGCAGTGGAGGTGATGGAATCCTGCTTACTGTGTGGTGTATATGGCAATGAAATAGCAGAGAGACTAGCAAAGAAAGATACAATACTGCAACAAACACAAAGAAATGTCCATTTCTACTCAGTAAAAGTTCTAATAAACTAACTAACAAGATCACAAATTAAAGATAAATAGATTACCGACTTAATGAATATATCATAGTCAATTATGATTGGTAAAACTCCTGCTAGGGACCATCATGTGTCCACACAGGATGTAAGGCATATATTCACACATGTTACATTACATTTTGTTAGGTTATCTCAGTTGCACTTTCTTGTGTCCAAAAACTATATTTATGCCCTCTAAGTTACATTTTGTTGTTTTGTTAGATTCTTTAAGGTCAGGGCTGCGAGGTTAGCTATAGTTGGTGTATGATCAAGACAATCTGAATGGTGATAAAACAAACATTCTCCGTGATCCATCAAATTTTATCACACCTTTTAAGATTTTTGTCTCTAATTCTAAAATTTGTTTGCACATTATTCTGACCAAAAACTACTAGAGTATTCGATATGTGATGGCAATATTGTTGTTTATCTGCAATCCTAGTGGTGACTATTGTAATCTTGTAGTATGTTGCTGAGCAGTTTTTGTTGAATAAATCTGCAATACTGAAAGTCTTGAAATAACAATATTTTGTGAATAAATGTACTGTTCCTCCCATTTAGTAAGTAATACTGCCCTGAAAAGATGTTCAGTAGAATTTGTTTAGAAGGTGGTGTATCATTTCATTTGTTTTCTTATTAGCCTCCTTGCCTTCAGTCAAAGAGTGTTATTCACTTCAATTCTTTGCTTTAAACATGGCAATGCTATGGCACTCCGCATTAAAGGTTATAAGTTGCAATGCTGTAACCACGTGGCCGTTCATGCTTGTGTCGGTCTCACTACCTCTTCTGCTGGCAGTAGTCCAGGGCAAACACACATTCTCAAGACTCTTCCGCTGGTGGTAGTCCAGGACAGACACACATTCTCAAGACTCTTCCGCTGGCAGTAGTCCAGGACAGACACACATTCTCAAGACTCTTCCGCTGGTGGTAGTCCAGGACAGACACACATTCTCAAGACTCTTCTGCTGGCGGTACTCCAGGACAGACACACATTCTCAAGACTCTTCCGCTGGCAGTAGTCCAGGACAGACACACATTCTCAAGACTCTTCCGCTGGTGGGAGTCCAGGACAGACACACATTGTCAAGACTCTTCCGCTGGCAGTAGTCCAGGACAGACACACATTCTCAAGACTCTTCCGCTGGCGGTAGTCCAGGACAGACACACATTCTCAAGACTCTTCCGCTGGCAGTAGTCCAGGACAGACACACATTCTCAAGACTCTTCCGCTGGCAGTAGTCCAGGACAGACACACATTCTCAAGACTCTTCTGCTGGCAGTAGTCCAGGACAAACAGATATTCTCAAGATTCTTCCGCTGGTGGTAGTCCAGGACAGACACACATTCTCAAGATTCTTCCGCTGGTGGTAGTCCAGGACAGACACACATTCTCAAGACTCTTCTGCTAGCAGTAGTCCAGGACAGACACACATTCTCAAGACTCTTCCGCTGGCTGTAGTCCAGGACAAACACACATTCTCAAGATTCTTCCGCTCGTGGTAGTCCAGGACAGACACACATTCTCAAGACTCTTCCGCTGGCGGTAGTCCAGGACAGACACATTCTCAAGACTCTTCTGCTGGCAGTATTCCAGGACAGACACACATTCTCAAGACTCTTCCGCTGGTGGGAGTCCAGGACAGACACACATTCTCAAGACTCTTCCGCTGGCAGTAGTCCAGGACAGACACACATTCTCAAGACTCTTCCACTGGCTGTAGTCCAGGACAAACACAAATTCTCAAGATTCCTCCGCTGGTGGTAGTCCAGGACAGACACACATTCTCAAGATTCTTCCGCTGGTGGTAGTCCAGGACAGACACACATTCTCAAGATTCTTCCGCTGGTGGTAGTCCAGGACAGACACACATTCTCAAGACTCTTCCGCTGGTGGTAGTCCAGGACAGACACACATTCTCAAGACTCTTCCGCTGGCGGTAGTCCAGGACAGACACACATTCTCAAGACTCTTCCGCTGGTAGTAGTCCAGGACAGACACACATTCTCAAAACTCTTCGGCTGGCGGTAGTCCAGGACAGACACACATTTTCAAGACTCTTCTGCTAGCAGTAGTCCAGGACAGACACACATTCTCAAGACTCTTCCGCTGGTGGTAGTCCAGGACAGACACACATTCTCAAGACTCTTCCGCTGGTGGTAGTCCAGGACAGACACACATTCTCAAGACTCTTCCGCTGGCTGTAGTCCAGGACAGACACACATCTCAAGATTCTTCCGCTGGCTGTAGTCCAGGACAAACACAATCTCAAGATTCTTCCGCTGGTGGTAGTCCAGGACAGACACACATTCTCAAGATTCTTCCGCTGGTGGTAGTCCATGACAAGACGCACATTCTCAAGAATCTTCTGCTGTGGGTAGTCCAGGACAGACACACATTCTCAAGACTCTTCCGCTGTCGGTAGTCCAGGACAGACACACATTCTCAAGACTCTTCTGGCTGGTGGTTAGTCCAGGACAGACACACTATTCTTAAGACTCTTTCCGCTGGCATAAGTCCAGGACAGACACACATCTCAAGACTCTTTTCCGCTGGGTGGTAGTCCAGGACAGACACATGCTCACACCTTCCTTCCGCTGTTAGCGATCCAGGACAGACACATCCACTCTCAAGCCTCTTCCTCTGGCAGTAGTCCAGGACAAGACAAAACATTCTCAAGACTCTTCCGCTGGCTGTAGTCCAGGACAACCACATATTCTCAAGATTCCTCTGGCTGGTGGTAGTCAAAGGAACAGAAACCACATTCTCAAGATTCTTCCGCTGGTGGTAGTCCAGGACAGACCCATATTCTCAAGATTCTTCCGCTGGTGGTAGTCCAGGACAGACACACATTCTCAAGACTCTCTTCTGTCTGCTTGTGTATTCCAGGACAAACACACCTTCTCACGGACTCTTCCGCTGGTGTAAGTCCATCACAGACACACATTCTCAATACTTCTGCTGGTGGTAGTCCAGGCCAGACACACCTCCTCAAGACTCTTCCTCTGGCGGTAGCCCAGGACAGACACACATTCTCAAGACTCTTCCATCCACGGTGCAGTAGTCCCATGACAGACACACATTCTCAAGACTCTTCCGCTGGTGGTAGTCCAGGACAGACACACCATTCACAAGACTCTTCTGCTGGTGGTAGTCCAGGACAGACACACATTCCTCAAGACTCTTCCGCTTGGCGGTAGTCCAGGACAGACATACACATCTCAAGACTCTTCCGCTGGTGGTAGTCCAGGACATACACATTCTCAAGCCGCTTCCGCTGGTGGGAGTCCAGGATATACACCCTTCCTCAAGGACTCGTCCGCTGGCAGTAGTCCTGACAACAGACATCACCTTCTCAAGACTCTTCCGCTGGCTGTAGTCCAGGACAAACACACTAATTCTCAAGATTCCTCTGCGGGTTGGAGTCCGGACAGACACACATCTCTCAGATTCTTCCACTGGTGGTATCCCAGGACAGACACACATTCTCAAGATTCTTCCACTGGTGGTAGTCCAGGACAGACACATATTATCAAGATTCTTCCGCTGGTGGTAGTCCAGGACAGACACACATTCTCAAGACTCTTCTGCTGGTGGTAGTCCAGGACAGACACACATTCTCAAGACTCTTCCGCTGGTGGTAATCCAGGACAGACACACATTCTCAAGACTTCTGCTGGTGGTAGTCCAGGACAGACACACATTCTCAAGACTCTTCCGCTGGCGGTAGTCCAGGACAAACACACATTCTCAAGACTCTTCCACTGGCGGTAGTCCATGACAGACACACATTCTCAAGACCCTTCCGCTGGTGGTAGTCCAGGACAGACACACATTCTCAAGACTCTTCTGCTGGCAGTAGTCCAGGACAGACACACATTCTCAAGACTCTTCTGCTGGCAGTAGTCCAGGACAGACACACATTCTCAAGACTCTTCTGCTGGTGGTAGTCCAGGACAGACACACATTCTCTAGACTCTTCCGCTGGAAGTAGTCCAGGATAGACACACATTCTCAAGACTCTTCCACTGGCGGTAGTCCAGGACAGACACACATTCTCAAGACTCTTCCGCTGGTGGTAGTACAGGACAGACACACATTCTCAAGACTCTTCTGCTGGCAGCAGTCCAGGACACACACACATTCTCAAGACTCTTCCACTGGCGGTAGTCCAGGACAGACACACATTCTCAAGACTCTTCTGCTGGTGGTAGTCCAGGACAGACACCCATTCTCAAGACTCTTCCGCTGGCATTAGTCCAGGACAGACACATATTCTCAAGACTCTTCCGCTGGCGGTATTCCAGGACAGACACACATTCTCAAGACTCTTCTGCTGGCAGTAGTCCAGGACAGACACACATTCTGAAGACTGTTCTGCTGGCAGTAGTCCAGGACAGACACACATTCTCTAGACTCTTCCGCTGGAAGTAGTCCAGGACAGACACACATTCTCAAGACTCTTCCACTGGCGGTAGTCCAGGACAGACACACATTCTCAAGACTCTTCCGCTGGTGGTAGTCCAGGACAGACACACATTCTCAAGACTCTTCTGCTGGCAGCAGTCCAGGACACACACACACATTCTCAAGACTCTTCCACTGGCGGTAGTCCAGGACAGACACACATTCTCAAGACTCTTCCGCTGGTGGTAGTCCAGGACAGACACCCATTCTCAAGACTCTTCCGCTGGCATTAGTCCAGGACAGACACATATTCTCAAGACTCTTCCGCTGGCGGTAGTCCAGGACAGTCACACATTCTCAAGATTCTTCCACTGGTGGTAGTCCAGGACAGACACACATTCTCAAGACTCTTCCACTAGCGGTAGTTCAGGACAGACACACATTCTCAAGACTCTTCCGCTGGCAGTAGTCCAGGACAGACACACATTCTGAAGACTGTTCTGCTGGCAGTAGTCCAGGACAGACACACATTCTCAAGACTCTTCCGCTAGCGGTGGTCCAGGACAGTTGCTACATTCCAACATAAACTCAAGACCACACACAAGGTTCTTCAAGACATGAAGCGCACATTATTCAAGTTATTAAAGTAAGTGTTTTAATTCACAAGTCGTGTATTCATTTAAAGCTGCCACATGAACATTTTATTACTCAAACATCCCAGCCCTACGGATTCGGTGCACTCAGTTCATCCAGAGGAATCATTCAAATTTAATAAGTATTGTGCACCGACCAATGTTTTGTCATCTCATAGAGAGACACTTCATTTTATGGTCCTCCGGGCCGGATTTTGATCCTACGAGCAGATTAAAGCAACTCACAAGTGATTTTGTGATCATCAGATCACATGGCAGCAAGACAAAGCAACATGATTCATCAAGTACAAGGCAAGTTCAAGTAACAATATAAAGTGATAGTTATCATCAAAAACATTCAAAACATATATTAAATTCAGTGATATGAAAATAAACATTCAACATAATTTGAATAATCATCAAAAACATTGTTCGAGAAACAAAGAAGCACCACGAGGTTCCATCGGGAATCATCGGTACCATTCAGAGCAGCATAACTTCCGACTTCAAGCGATCATCAATTCATCACGTGCAAGTAAGATTTTTCATTTTCATTTCTTTCCAAATTATTCCAAATCTCATATAGCTCAAAATTAGTTCATTTATTCCTAATTTTTATTACTTTGCATTTATATTAAAATACTTTGAGTATTTTTTATCAAATATTTGTTGGCTTGTTAACCACATCTAATCACAAAGATGAATTTTGATTCAGAAGCCAAGGCAGTCAAATGTAGAGCCCTTTTAAAGAGGTCATTAACCAATTTAGAAAATTATTTAGCAACTGAGGGTATTTCTAAAAATATGTTACTGCAAAAGCAAAATAAATTGCCCACCATTTGCGAGGAATTTAATGTTGTAAAAAGGTATTTAGAAGTGGATATAGATTCCACAGAACTAGAAGCTCATGTTCAGAAGCATGAAGATTTTGAAGCCAGGTACGATGTTATAGCAGTTAGATTACAGGATGTGATCACACCCATATTTACAAAAGACCAAGACAACATTTCAGAGAGGTCATCTTCCTCTTTAAATAAATTAAAACTACCACCCATTGAATTACCTACTTTTAAAGGAGACATTACTAAATATTTATCTTTCAGAAACACATTTGTAAGTTTAATGATTAATAATCAGGGAATAATGTACAAAGATTACCCTATTGCTTGGGTATTAATAGAGGAACATTAGCATAATAAAAGGCTGATAGTGGGTCAGCATATCAAGAACTATGGAAAAGGAAATCAATGGAGAAATACCATTTTTATATCACAACTTAAAAAGGAATGAAGAAAATAAGATAGAATTTGGAATTTACAAAAAGAAGACACATATAGATAACTACATAAAAGCTTCAGGTTTCAATCACATAGCTCACAAAGAAGCAGTTTTCAATAGTTTGACACATAGATTAGTGAACATACCAATGAACAAAGAAAATTATGAAAAAGAACACATAATCAACGTAGCCACGAAAAATGGTTTTGCAGTAAAAATTATACTCAAGAAAATAAACAAGTTCAAAAGACAAAAATTTATTAATCAAAGCACTCTTCTAAAAGTAAAAGAAGAAAATGTAAAATTCAGAAAATTCACATATCATCCATTAAAACAGCACAAGTTTCAAAATTTTTTTAAAGATTTCAACATAAGGTTAGCACCCAAAAATGACTACAGCATCAGTAGACTGATTAGACCTAATAAGAATGAGAAAATAAAAGAAGAAACAAATCAGGGATTTATCAAATTAAATGTGAAGAATGTGAGAAATTCTACATAGGAAAAACTAAGAGAAATTTGAAAACTAGAGTGAAAGAACATCTCAGGAATGTCAAGAAAGGGGAAGTAGAAAAATCTGCAGTGGCTGCCCATGCATGGTTTGAAAAACATCTTATCGAGAAAGGAGCTAAATTATTAAAACAAATAGAAAAACCAAAAGAACTTACTGTTTGGGAAAAGATCTACATTCAAAAGAGCGAAAAGAAGAAATTGATGAACTTCGAAATTCCCGGTGAGAATGACCTGGTTTCGAGGTTTTTCAGTCAGCCAATGGAAGGAGGGAAGGACAGCTCTTCAAGACGACAGAAGAGCGACCGTGACGATATTGAGGATGGAACAGAAACTATGTTCCGAAACTAGTTTATAGTCAAATAAGAAGAACAATATGAGGTGAGTGATAAAAATTCTACCTTAATGAATATACATCATAGTGAGAATTCCTAAAATAAGCAATCTATTGAACTTAAACAGTTGCAGTTCGGGAGGAGCTTTTGATTATAGGTAGTTAGTCAATCAGGTCAAGGTCAACTTAGGGGCCATTGAGAATTTAAATTCTGAAGTGAGCATTCAAGACTTGTTAATTGAACAGTTAATTTTAAATAGAATTAAAAACAATCATAGAAGCGAGTTCGAAGCTAAATTTAGTGCAAACAGTCTTGGTGATTTAGAAAGTCTAAAATATTGGAATTGTCGGAGGCTAGAAGGGTTAGTGAGCCTTCTCAAGTTAACAATGCACCCAAGCATAAACATCATGTTAGTAGCAAGGAGGAACAATTTCATTCTAGTTATTGTGATAGGCCTAATCATAAGTTTTATGATTGTCATGATTTTATGTCTTTTGATGTTAACGGAAAATCGGAAGCTATAAAGAAGAAAATTATGTCACTTGTGTTTGTCTAAAACTCATCACAAGAGAGATTGCAAAATATCTTCATGTCCTAACTGTAAACGTAGGCATAATAAATTGTTGTGTAACAAAAATTCATTTCAAGGAGTTAATCAAAGGTCAAATATCATATCACCTACTACATTGAAGATGTCAGGACTCAGATCCAATGTGTTACTTAGCACATGTTGCGTAGGAGTTAGAGCTGTAGCATCATCAAGGTTCGAGCATTGTTGGATAGTGATTCCCAATTGTCTTTCACCACAGCACCAATCAGTGTAAATTACCTTTAGTAGGAATAGGAAATTCCACTGTCTCACCTGTAATTTACAATTGCATTCATCTGTATCAGATTTTGTCATGAGTTTAAACTGTGCAGTCGTGCCAGTGATTACAACACAATTGCCTGCCCAACGCACTGATGTTAATGACTGGAATAATCCACAGGATGTCCAATTAAGTGACAGTAAGTTCAATGTACCATCGTGAATTCAGTTACATTTATCATCACGTAGTCTCCGCTAGAGAAGGTTACCCTACGTTAGTTGATACTAGGTTCGGTTATGTCTTGTCAGGACCCTTTCCTCAAGAGTGCATAGGTAATGATACTATGAAACCTCGGAACGAGAATTTCGCCAAGGTTAATTCAATTGAAGTTCAATTACAGAAGTTTTGGCAATTGGAGGAAGTTGCACAACAAGTCTTCACCAAAGAAGAGCAGATATGTGAAAGACATTGTATCGAAAATGTCACTAGAGATAATACAGGTCAATTTGTAATTCGCTTACGAGTTAAACCTGAAAATTCAAGGTTAGGTAACTGACGCAATAATGCTATGAGGCATTTGAAACATATACAAGGAAGATTTGCTAAGTCGAGTGTTCTTAAGAAAGAATATCCTGATTTCATCTCTAATGAAACTCCCAATGAGGTGAACAACAAATCCAAGCCTCAAATAAATACATTTGTAGTAAATATTGCAAACAAGGATTTAAAAAGGTACTCGTCCTTCTCTAAACTGAGAAGAATCTTTGCTTACATTCTAAGATTCATTCACAACACACATTCAGTCAAGGAAAATCGTTATGATGGTCTGTTATCAGTTGAGGAGATCAATAAAAGTGAGATAAAAATTATCTCCATGTTACAATCATCAGAATTTTGTAAGGAAATTTCGGAGTTGAAATCCAATGACGTGTCATCATCCAGTAAACTACTTATTGATAACAATGGTCTTTTGAGAGTAGGAGGCCGACTTGAATATTCAAGTATAAGTTTTGAAGAAAAACACCCAATCATCTTACCTCCCAAAATTTTGTCACCGAATTAATCATCAAACACGAACATGAAAGGTTGTTTCATGCTGGAGTTCAAGCAGTTTTGTTCTCATTGAGGTTCAGATTTTGGATCCTCAGAGGAAGATCCACTGTTCGTGGAATTATACGCAAGTGTTTCAAATATTTCAAAACCAATCCAGTGTCATCCAATCCAATTATGGGTCAACTACCATTTGACCGAGTTGAACCGCAATTACCATTTATGTGCGTAGGAATGGACTATGGTGGTCCAATTTTGATAAAAGAAGAAAACCCTCGCAGCAAAATCAAATTTAAAGCTTACATTGCATTACTTGTATGTCTAGTCACTCGGGCCATCCATTGGGAAGTAGTTAAAGGTTTAACTACCAATGATTTCTTTGCAGCCTATGACAGATGTGACTAGACGTGGTCTGCCTCACTCCATTTGGAGTGACAATGGTACCAACTTTGTTGGTGCCAAAAACGAGATTGTAAGTTTCTTAAAGAATAATCAAGGCTTAATTCAGGAACATTTTTCAAATTTAGGCTTCAAATGGAATTTTATTCCTCCTCATAGTCCTCATTTTAATGAATATCTGAGGCTGGGATAAAATCTTGCAAGCACTTTAGGGAGTCATTTGAGGAGCTAAACACATTTTTTGATAAGAATAGAAGGCCTCTATGTGCTATGTCAGACAGTCCTGATGACCTCTCACCTGGACATTTCCTGGTGGGCAGGTATCTCCTCATCGTCCTGAATCACCCCAATTTCTCCTCCACCAATTCCCTTCCTGCAAAATGGAAAGTCTCTTACAAGGTCTTTACCAAACTTTTTGGAAAGGCTGGTCCAAGGACTATATTTTGTCCTTACAACCCAAGAGGAAGTGGAATTCACCAAATCAGTGGAATCCTTCCATTGGCGATCTAATTATTGAAAGAGGACAATCTCCCTACATTGATATGAAGAACGGGAATAATCTCCCATCTCCATCCTGGTTCTGACGAGGTGTGCCGAGCAGTAACTGTCAGAACTAATAACGGTACATTTCGTAGAACAGTTCTAAAACTCCGTCCACTTCCTAACATGTAACTCATTATTTTTTTGTATCAACTATCAATTTCATACATTCATGAGACGTCATTCAACATCACTCACATAAGGGTTTCTTGTTTTTTTTTTGTATGTTGTTTTTCATTTGAGCTTTCAAGATAATTTGTAAAGCAAGAAGCATCAAGCTATATTTGTAATTAGCATTTTTTGTAAATATTTATTGTACTCTGAAATGCTTCACTTTTGTTGAAAGAATAGTTCAAGGGGCAGTTTATGTATCATTTCATTTGTTTTCTTATTAGCCTCCTTGCCTTCAGTCAAAGAGTGTTATTCACTTGCATTCTTTGCTGTAAACATGGTAACGTTATGGTGCTGCCGCATTAAAGGTTATACGTTGCAACGCTGTAACCATGTTCACGTTTATGTGTCGGTCTCGCTACTCTTCTGTTGGTGGTAGTCCAGGACAGACACACATTCTCAAGACACTTCCGCTGGCAGCAGTCCAGGACAGACACACATTCTCAAGACACTTCCGCTGGCAGTAGTCCAGGACAGACACACATTCTCAAGACTCTTCCACTGGTGGTAGTCCAGGACAAACACACACTCTCAAGACTCTTCCGCTGGTGGGAGTCCAGGTCAGACACACATTCTCAAGACTCTTCCGCAGGTGGTAGTCCAGGACAGACACATTCTCAAGACTCTTCCGCTGGAGGTAGTCCAGGTCAGACACACATTCACAAGACTCTTCCGCTGGCAGTAGTCCATGTCAGACACACATTCTCAAGACTCTTCCACTGGTGGTAGTCCAGGACAAACACACACTCTCAAGACTCTTCCGCTGGTGGGAGTCCAGGTCAGACACACATTCTCAAGACTCTTCCGCTGGTGGGAGTCCAGGTCAGACACACATTCTCAAGACTCTTCCGCTGGTGGTAGTCCAGGACAGACACACATTCTCAAGACTCTTCCGCTGGCGGTAGTCCAGGACAGACACACATTCTCAAGACTCTTCCGCTGGCGGTAGTCCAGGTCAGACACACATTCTCAAGACTTCTGCTGGCGGTAGTCCAGGACAGACACACATTCTCAAGACTCTTCTGCTGGTGGTAGTCCAGGTCAGACACACATTCTCAAGACTCTTCCACTGGCGGTAGTCCAGGACAGACACACATTCTCAAGACTCTTCCGCTGGCGATAGTCCAGGTCACACACACATTCTCAAGACTCTTCCACTGTGATCTGTCCAGGGCAGACGCTGTTCTGTTCCTGCATCATACTCAAGACCAGACACATTCATCTCTGCTGCTGCTGAGTGATGGCAATGACTTTGCATCGCCCAGGGTGCTGCTCTGGGGCTAATGTAGACCCCTTGGCAGCCAAATTCCCTAGTGTTTATCAATATAGGGTTCACTCACTAGTTCAGTTCCATTTATATTATGGTATTAGTATTTAGTTAATTTAGTTAAATTATTGGTGATAATAATTTGTTTAGAGATCAGGTGTTCTACTTACCCAGGCAGGGCATCAAAAAATCATGCCACTGGACAAGCAGAGAGTCCGAAAGCCAGCGATATGATAGTGAGCCACACTACCTGGGCAGTTTCCCAGCACTCATCTCATAGATCTGGTACATCCTGAGGAAATATGTTTCGGTGAACAGCACGTTGCTGTAGCACTTGTCCTATATTGCGAACAATTGGATTATCATGATTGATTATGACATGATACATGTCATTGACTTTTTCATCAATTGTAGTCGCAATATAGGGCATCCGCGCTAGGTCGTGAAGTCTAGTGATTCTCGTATGTAAAGGAGCCGAATAGATAATTTTTAGGCATTTATTTTGTATAATTTGTAATTTTCTTTTATGATACTCAGCAAGAATGCTCCAGGCTTCACTTCCATACAGCAACATGCTGCGGATCACAGCTTTATATAATGTAAGCTTGATCCGAATGAATAGATTTTTCGACTTGAAAAATGGATATAAAATTGCAATTGCAGCATTTGCTTGATGTTGAAGTTTCTGAATGTGAATTTTGAACGTAAGCTTGGAATCCAAATGGATTCCAAGATACTTGACTGAAGTCTCTAGTCGGATTGGAGTTCCCAGAGTGAGCCGGATGGGAGTATATCTGTGGGTTTTCTTAAATAAGACAACTTGTGTCTTATTTGCATTTGTTTGAATGTTCCACAGATGTAGCCAGGTTTGGATGTTATTGAAGGCATTTTGGATAATGTGGATACGTTTAAGTATACCACGGAAAGAGGCCTGATAATACAAACATGTATCATCGGCGAAGGAAGCTATATGGAAATTAGGTAAGGATGGAAAGTCAGACACATATAATGTGTAGAGGAGAGGTGAGAGGACTGCACCCTGTGGGACTCCAGCCCACAGAGGCTTGCAATCAGAATTATACCCATTAACCGACACATAAAAATGTCGGTTACTGAGGTATTTTGCAATAAGTTTAATTAAATCAGCCAAAATATTAAATTTGATTAATTTATAGATAAGGCCATTTATCCAAGTCGTATCAAAAGCTTTCTCAATATCAAGGAATATTGCCAAAGTACATTTCTTGGCATTGAAGCCCGTGACAATCTGATCAACCAGTCAAGCTAGCTGGAGCGGAGTACTATGTGATTTTCTAAATCCAAATTGATGATTAGGTATAAGATCTTTCATTGAGACTTCATGTTTTAGTCGAGCCAAAATAATTTTCTCCAATATTTTGCCCAGTACAGGCAGCAGACTGATTGGTCTTAGATTGTCTGGGACGGTAGGATCTTTCCCAGGCTTGGGGATAGCTATCACTTTGGCCTTCTTCCATACCTCAGGGAAGTAATGGAATCGGAAACAAAGCTTAACTATCTGGAGTAGAAGGATAAGGCTTTTGGCAGTAAGTGTTTTAAAGCCAGGTTTGGTATCCGGTCGTGACTGGGGCTCTATGGGTAGGGAGAGAATGGATAATGGCTTTCAATTCTGAAAGCCGTATATCAGGAAGATGATGTGGGATAGGACGCTCAAGAAACGTACTTACAGTATTGTGCACCTCATTGTCATGAGCTGGTGTAGTGAGCTCATGTGGTTTAAACCTGTCTGCAAGATTTTCAGCAAGAACTTGGGCCTTCTCCCTAGGGAGATATGCCCAATTCCCGTTATAATGAATAGCCAGCTCTACTCCTTCGCATCCGTTTTAGAATGTCCCACGGTGGGGTTTTACGTTCTGTGTACTGCTGAAGGGATTTTTCCCAGTTAGCATTTCTTAATGTTTGCAGACGGGTTTTCACCAAATGAGCATAATGATTGTATAATTGTCTGTGTTGGGGGCTTCCAAAATCGCGGTACCATTTGAGATACTGCCTTTTAAAAGTTAAATCATTTTGAAGTGTGGGATCTGTGTTTTTTGTTTGTGTTCTTGTAAGTCTTATGGCCGTTTTAATTGAAGCCTGTAAATCAAGGACACTGTGTTCTATTTGTTCTGTAGACTCGACAGACAGTGTTGGCTTAACCCACTGGTTAAGCAGTGTTGAGTAAGTCTGCCAGTCTGTGTGTTCATGTAAGTTAAATGGGGAGGACAATAAAAATGTAGGTGAGATTTTAAAAAGTATTGGTATGTGATCAGAGTCTAATGCATCTGTAGCTGTAGTGACGTGTGGAGAGATAGGGACATTCTTCGATAGCGCTATGTCCAGAATATCAGATCAAATGCCATAAGGTGTGTTCATGAAGAATGTATGTTCCCTTGGTGCAGAGATTTCTATGTTTTGATGCTGACAATATCTTTGTAATGTTACACCAGCTGCATTTTGGACATGACAATTCCAATAAAGATGTTTTGCATTAAAGTCTCCAGCTAACAAATAGTTAGGGGAGACAGATGTGAGAATATTGAGGTTGTGTCTCGTTAGCAGTCTGGAGGGAGACTTATAGATTGATGCTATAAAAATATTTTCGCGATTGGAAATAGGTAGAAGAATGCCTGTGGCTTCCACAAATTGGAGCCTTGGAATAGTGGTCACTCTATGGCCAAGGGTACGCTTTATACAAATACCTGTGCCACCAAGGGGACCGTCAATTCGGTCATTTCTATATGTGTAATAATTCAGAATTTGGAAACGGTCGCGCTGCTTTAAAAATGTTTCATTTATTAGAAGAATGTCTATATCTCTTTCTTGTATAAATGTAATTAGCTCTTTTATTTGATGAGCTACACCATTGGCATTAAATGCCATGACATTGAGATAGCTTCCGTGGGTGAATCTAGTCATCTCCGAAACGTAAATTTGCCAGCTGGGCCATGAACATCATACGCTCCATAGGAGATTGAAAGCTAGCTAAAGTGGCTTTAACTTCGCGGAGCAGTTGTTGTCCATGTCCAGAAGGTTGTGATATCATTCCAAGTCGGGCTTGAGCAGTGCCTGCTATACTTGTTTTTTGTAGCAGTGTCAGGTGCTATGATTTGGCTGAAAGATACATTTGGTCTGATTGGTTTAGATTGGAAGCTTTTAGGGGTAGGTATATTTGTAGTAATTATGGGTTTTTTGGTTTTTAAGTACGCTTCCTGTGCAGCTTTATAGACCTCACAGCCTCGGAAGGAGACGGGGTTCACCGCTACAGTTTGCACATTTTAGCAAGGATCGATCAGCTAAGGTAGCAGCTTTGACTTGGCAATCCTTGTGACTGTGTGTGCCAGCACAAACTACACAGCGTGGGTTTCAGTAGCATTCCGCAAAAGTATGATTAAAGTGCTGGCACCTAAAGCACTGCTTTAGCCCAGCCCTGGGTCGATATGGAACAACCTCGACTACTGTGAAGAGGAGGCGGTTTAAATTGTAAATTTCTCTTCCAGAGTCACTATTCTCAAGTTCTAGAATAAAAAGTGGTAAGGGTATTTCTTGTTCACTATCTTTTTTGGTTATTTGTTTTATAGATTTTAGTGAATATTCCAGATTCTTAATTTCATTTTCTTTTTCTTCAATGGGAGTGACTGCTGGAAGCCTCCTCAACACTACCCGAAGCAGCAGATCTTTTTTCATTGTGAATGTATAATATTGTTTGTTAGCTGCTTTAAAGAATTCTTTAAGCATTTCAAAGTCTGCCACTTTGGAGGCATAATAGCGCAGACCTTCTGTTGTATTGACAACTTTTAAGTCTCCTGTCAGTTTGGATCTAATTTCAGCGTTCATTTTTAATAGACCAATATGCCCTATTACAGTGATAGGTGGTGGTCTAGATTCTTTAGGTGCACTTGCATCATTTAAGTTTCTTTCAGATGTATTTCCGGTAGTATTTACATTCTCATAAGGTTGACATTTTTTGTAGAAGGTCTGCGCTGTGCCGTAGTCGCAGGCAATTTTCCCTCTTTTTGATATGTACCAGTTTCCTTGGATGTGGAAGCTGCAGGGAAATTAGATGGCTCAGTAGTATCCATCTCATCTGCAAGTAGTGCAAATCTGTTCTGTGAGATCACTGCTGATGCCATCTCTATATGTGGCTCACTTGCCAATGGTTTCTTTCTTTCTGATCGTTTTGATCCATAACGTTGTGACGGTCTTTCTTTGGTTTCCGAAAGTTTTTGTCTTTTGATATTAATTTTTGGGGATGTAGCTTCATCATCTGCTATTTCAAAGAAAGCAGATGTTTGTATTTCCATTGCCAGTCTCTTTAGTTCGACTAGCAATGCTTTTAAGTAGCTGATCAAGTCATCAGTTGTTATGTAAATTTCATCTATTGAACGAATGTATAGGCAAGTGAGTTCATATGCATATTCTGTACGCTCGAAATCTTTATAGGTTTGCAAATATCCCATAATGATCAGGAAAGTTCCTCTGATCATGTCTGCTATTTGGGCTGGTTTTGAATCAGCTTTCAATTTCTGCTGTTCAATGAATTTCTCGAATTTAATAACAATTTCATCCCAGATTCCAAGTGCATCAGGGTCTGCAGCTTCCACACCTACCTTAACACTTTTAAGATTAGATTGCGCCATAATTTTATGGTACATACCAATTCACACAAACAAAATAGAACTGAACTTTATTCAAAAAACACTCACAGTTTAGAGTTGCTTTTTGTTATGAGACTGAACCTACACTGATAAACACTAGAAAGAACTGTATTTCACTCAGGGCGTGGCCCTTTGTGAATGGTGCAAGCACCACGCACCTTTGTGATTGGCTGCCGGGCCTCTCCTTTTATTGATTTTTTGCTTCACCCTAAGAAACGAAACAAATCACTTTTCCACTATCACTCAGCACCAGCCGCACTGTTTGCCGATCCACAGACTTCAGCTGGGAGCCGGAGCACCAGGGGAACCGCAGTAGATATGACAAGATTCTGCTTATTGCTTTTTTGCCACCAGAAGAGACGTTGATCGTTAGCTTGCTCAATGTTGAATGATATTCACATTCATCTCAACACACAAGGTTCTTCAAGACATGAAGCGCACATTAATCAAGTTATTAAAGTAAGTGTTTTAATTCACAAGTCGTGTATTCATTTAAAGCTGCCACGTGAATATTTTATTACTCAAACATCCCAGCCCTACGGATTTGGTGCACTCAGTTCATCCAGAGGAATCATCAAATTTTAATAAGTATTGTGCACTGACCGATGTTTTGTCATCTCGTAGAGAGACACTTCAGGTGGAATTGGGAACTACTTGAATATCCACCAAATTCACTAGATAGTAGTCTTTGTAACAATATCTTATTCTTAAAGATCAAAGAACCTCCACAAGGTATTCAATTTCAATCAAGAATTGATATCCAGAAAGCTCTAGATTGATCAGATGAGAGATACGTCCAGAAATGATGATGCAGATTTTGTGTGCCATTTTCCAAGGATTTGGCAATATATAGTTCACCTGATAAGAGACTATATGCCTAAATAAAGTTTGTAATGTCAAAAGTAACCTACATTTTTTGTGACGTTATAACAATGTTGTCATTACTTAGTATATAAGTATATATAATTTAATTGCATTCTACAATACTAATTTGTCAATAAGAATTAAATGAATTGTGAATTTTTCTTACCTCATACTTCTATGTTTTTTTTAAACACAGCACTGCAGTATCAACGACCATTGTCACAAGAGAAAAAATTGACAGTCGTGAAAACAGCTGAGAGGATGGTGACGATGGTTGCTGATACTGCAGTGCTGTGTTTAAAAAAACATAGAAGTATGAGGTATGATTCATTTAATTCTTATTAATAAAACCTCATAATGTTAAAAATTCCCAAATTATTATATAAAAGTAATTTGCCAGTTTTTTTTTAAATATAATTAATGGAATCAAGCATAACTTTGCAGAAATTCATAACATAAAAATAAAGTTAAAACAATATACATTAGTGATAATTTCTCTAAAAGACAGTAAACATCTGAGATGTTGATTTGCCCAACTGAAATCACTAATACTAGTGAAAGCAATAAAATCAAGACAAAAACAGACCCAAATTTATACAAACTTAAACAGAGCATCATCGGGTTGATGTTTAAGAGCAAAATATGTGTCTGTATTAATTTGGATGTGTGTATAAAACACTGGTTCTTTCAACTCTTTTGTATGTAGCAAAGTACAGAGATTTAAAGCTGCTCAAATGAGATATCTTTGGATGATATAAACTACTAGATCATAAAAAAAAATAAAGACATCTTAGAAGAATTACACATGGAACATTTAGAAAACATTTCTGATTATAAGTCAAAATGGATGCAACATCTTCATCGAATGGAGAATCACAGAATCCCAAGCAGATGTTAAGCTTTCAACTTGCAGGAGGAAGAAGACCAGGACGTCTACTCAAAACACTTTTGGATGGTGTTTCTATTGAGGCCGAAACAAGTCAACAAATGACCTAAATTCATGAATGGTCTATAACAATGTTTTTAATCTTGATTTTATAGCTTTTACTAGCATTTGTAATTTTAATCGTAATGTGCATCCTAGATTGTTTACTGACTTTTAGCAGAATTATTACTAAGGTATCTGGTCTCGGTCTAGGCGAAAATTTTTCTCTTCAAATATAATTACTAAGGTATATTGATTTATTTTTATTTTGTATAGTTTTTATGGTAAGTATTAACTTGCGCTACAGTCCTTATAAATTGTATTATAGCGCTTTCATATTCACCGGAGATTTCAAGATCAAGTCACTGTACCTCTCTCTGACTCCTTGGAGCTGCACAGTCGTGTTTATATGATATCAAAGCAATTCTCCAAGGGGACTGTGAACGAGAGGAGTTATGTTATAAGGAGTGGAGGTTCATGACTTGCCTCTGGTTCTGAGGGTCGTGGGTTCAATTATTTTTTTTAGAATGGAAAAATCCAAGGAGCAAGTCCTTCGGAGGGACTTTAAGCCATGGGTCCCAAGTCTGAAGATTTTCAGGCTCATAAAAGATCCTTAAGCCTGAATAAAGAGGCCTCTAAGCAAAATTTACTGACATCAACGTGCTAGTAATACCTTAGTTGCCTGTTAGATGTCTCATTGGGTCGGTGTGTTCACAGCATGCCATCCATGACATCTATGAGCAAATAAGGTAACTAAAAATTAAGGTGGTCTAGTAACTCCTTACAAAGGAGAGGCTACGGCTCAACAATGGGCTATGCCAATATAGATAGATAGTTATGGGGAATATGAAAGGACTATAGCATCACACATCAATAAAACAAGAAGTAATATTGCTGTTTATGTAAAAAAAAAACATTTGAACCACCATCCGTGCATTTTAGTTAATTTGAGTTTTCAGTTTTGTGAGCTTATATATTTGTTTGCAGGCATTTGTATGCACATGTGGACTATACCTAAACTACAAACAAATTAATTTTTTTTAAATAAGACAATTTCGAAAGTTCCAAATTTACATTTTGTAATTAATTATTTTAGTTTCAAGCCAAGTCACATGTGTGACGAGGTATAACTATATTTACATCTAACGGTTCTAAGTTATGGTTTCACATATGGTAAACAGGCTTAGGTGGCAATCCCGTAACTTACAGAGAAGAGGAGGGAGGTGAGAGAGAGCCGCTATACCACTGTACCGCCCGGTCCAACACCTCCACCAACTGCTGCTGCTGTCACTGTAGTCGGACTTGACGGGATGTGTGAAGCAAGACCCTGAAATAATTAATGTTTATGTATAGACAAGAACTCTCAAAGGACTGGTAGTTGTCAAATGGAACCACATGTTTATTAAACCCTATTTATTAATAAATAAAGTAGCATGTTACCATGTAAAAGTTGAGTTCCAAGGACAAGTTTCAAAACAATTCTGTTTTATCTTCAGGTTGTTCAGGCTGTCGATGGCCCTGGATGTTGACTTCTACTCCATCTTTTGGTGGTCAAAAGAAATAATGAATTTTGAAATTCCTGGGGAGAGATATTTCATATTAAAGTTATTTGGCCCACCAAAGATGTTTGTTGTAGGAGTCGACAAAAATCAAGTCTGGACAAGCTGAAGATAAAACAGAATTGTTTTGAAACATGTCCTAAAAGAATTCAATTTTGACGAGGTAAGGCATTTATTATGAAGGACCTCATAATGTTACTTCTAATTTTATAAGCTGAGCAATAAATAATTTTTTGAAGAGAACAATTACTGCCTGAACTGGAATTTGAACCTAAGATCTCCAGTTTTACATACTGGTGCAATATGGAACAAACCATCCTTCTATGAGAAGTGTTAAATTAATAATAAAAATCGTCAATACCAAACTTCAGACTTTGTTACTAAATATGATAAGCTACAAGGGAAATGGTTTATTGACATTAAACATAGCAATTCACCTGAGCAATCATTTGATGTATTAACAACTGAGCCTAAATATGGAAAATTATTTACAGAATTAAATTTATAATTACTAATAAAAAAGTGGACATATTTTTATGTATCAGTAGTCATGCATATCATCTTAGTTGGTTAATTTGTAAATTTGTAATTTTTCAAAGGAAAAGAAGAATACATCAAATAAAATCAAACATCAGAATAAAACCAGAAATGAAGAAAAATCAGAATCCACCAGAAATTATGTTCAAAATTTTTCAAAGGCAACCTTTAACCTAAAAGAGACAAATTTGTTAGAAAACGGTCTAAAAACAGCAATAGATTATTCCAATAGAATAGAAGAATACATAGTGGACATTGAAAATTCAATAGAAGGGTTAGTTACAGAAGAAAAAATAATCATCAGAAAAAAATGTGAAGAAATTTTGAATAAAATAAAGAATACAAATAAAAACCCAGTTTGTAAGGAAAATTTAAAAACACTCAAAGAAATAAATAACAAAAATGTTGTATATACAAAATCATATAAGGGTAACCAAATTATAATTCTGGACAAAGAAGATTATCAAAATAGAATGGAAGAACTTTTGAAAGAAAAAGAGTATGAAAAAATTAAGAATGACCCCCTACCAAAAACCATAAAAAAAGTGGAAAACTGTTTTAAAAATGTTAAAATTCTATCCAAGAAAGAAAAATTTCAATTAAAAGTAAGCAACCCAAGAAACCCTAATATACATGGACTTCCAAAAATTCACAAACCGGGAAACAAAATGAGGCCAATAATTAACAATATTAGATCACCAACCTACAAAATTTCGAAATGGCTGAATAATCAATTTAAAAGAATGAATAATTTTGAAAGTCTGCAGATTGAAAATTCATTGGAATTAGTTAAGAAATTAGAAAAAGTGGAAATTGAACCCACAGATAGGTTGGTTTCGTTTGATGTAGTTTCACTATTCACAAATGTACCGAAACAAAAAACTTTGGAGATATTGAACAATTGGTTAAGAAAAAACAACATAGACAGAGAGATCAAAGAAGATTACTTGAAATTAACTGAGTTATGCATTGACCAAATGTTTTTTACATTCAATGGGAGTTTCTATAGACAAAAATCAGGGCTCTCAATGGGAAACCCATTATCACCTTTTCTGGCAAATTTATTTATGAGCGATTTTGAATGTAAAATCACTAAAGCACATCCCACAATGTTTAAATTTTGGAGTAGATATGTCGATGATATAATTTGTATTGTTAAAAAAAAACATGTAGAAGATTCCCTAAAACTATTAAATTTACAGAGTACAAACATTAAATTCACCAAAGAAATAGAAGACAATAAACAAATACCTTTTTTGGATCTTACATTGGTCAGAAACGAAGAAAAAAGGAAAATTGAATTCGAGATTCATAGAAAAGAAACTCATACGGAAAATTTTATAAAATCAACAGGGTTCAATCCAATTGGACATAAATTAGCAGCATTTAATAGTTTAACTCATAGATTGGTAAACTTACCCTTAAATGAAGAAGATTTCAAACATGAGAAAAAACACATAATCAAAGTAGCAAGAGAAAATGGGTTTGATGAAAAAATGGTACATAAAAGGATAGAAAAGTATAAAAAACAAAAAATGATAAACAGAAGTAATCTTGAAAAAGAAGAACCACCTATGAAAAAATATAGGAAATTCACATATCACCCTTGGGTACATAATAAACTTCAAAATATATTTGAGAAGTTTAATATTAAATTAGCACCAAAAAATAACTACAGTTTAAATAAACTAATAAAAACCAACAAAAATGAAAAAAACTGATAAAATAAAAAGTCAGGAATATATCAAATTGAATGCATGGGTTGTGAAAAGATATATATAGGGAAAACAAAAAGAAACCTAAAAATTAGAACCAAAGAACACATAAGAAATATTAAAAATGGAGAAATTGAAAAATCTGCAGTTGCTGCTCATGTTTGGTCTGAAAAACATAATATAAATTCAGACACTAAATTATTAAAACAGTTAGAAAATACAAAAGAGCTGACTATTTGGGAAAAAATTTATATTCAGAAGAACAGAAACAGAGTTATGAATTTTGATATTCCGATGGAGGGTGACCTTGTTTGGAGGTTCTTTGGCCAACCACAGGATGGAGCTGACATCGACATCCAGGTGGTGCAACATAATGCAACAAATAAAACCAGTCTGGGAAAGCTGACGATAAAACAGAATTGTTTTGAAACATGTCCAAGAACAAATCAACATTAATATTGAGGTAAGATGTCCAGACCAAAAATAATATAATTGTAAACCCTATTTATGGCTGCCAATTCCAAAACACTGAAAATATCTTTTAAGGCAATGTTTCGGTGAAATTTGGTGAAATATGATGAAAAAATTGTTTTTTTCCATTTTACGTTTTTTATTATGTTTGAACCGTGTACTTTTATTTGTTTAAATTTCGGCCATATTTAAAGCCCCACGCAGCCATTTAAGTCTCCCCATGCGACCACGCACTGGCTCT
Organism: Diploptera punctata; assembly: GCA_030220185.1. Taxonomy (NCBI): domain Eukaryota; kingdom Metazoa; phylum Arthropoda; class Insecta; order Blattodea; family Blaberidae; genus Diploptera; species Diploptera punctata. The sequence goes on along the minus strand of JASPKZ010000839.1, from coordinate 3,301,355 downwards.
TTAAAGCCCACGCCCATCACTGTAACTTTTGTAAACATTTTTTCGATTATGTACTCAACACTATCTGCATATGTGGTGTGTAAAATAATGCATGTGTATCAAAGATTAGCTTCTGAACCGCTGTACTGTGGGGAAGACTCACAATCCAAATGAATCTTTGCACAGCATTATTTGGGCTAAATGCCCGAAAGAGGTGTTCGTCTCAAAAAAGAAACTGGAAATTGGAGTCGCATCAGGGATTGCAGAATTCAATATGGGATGTGAAACAACACAAAAACTGAAAGCTGCAGTCAGTGATGTGCAATTAAGTGCCTCAGGATAAAAATTTAGTGCAATGAGGGATAAACGTCGACTCACAAACAGTGAAGTTTCAGCAAAGTGAGTCTTCAAAATAGCCCGGAGAAGACTCAAATTGACAAAAACTGCTGTTTAGGCCAAAAAGAAAGCAGCAGAGGGTCACACACATGGTGCTGGGGAGTTTTAAGTCTACCTGAATGAGGTATTGTGCTCATATCCATTGTTAAATTTTAAATTTCATTTTTCTCAACTATATTTTTTCAGCATTTTTGAGTTTTCAAAATGCTCTGCATACCACCTAATCTGCTTGAAATTTTCAGGAGAGCTTTAGATATTACATAGTACAAAACTGATAAGCAATCTTTTATATATATTGAATGGTTCATTTTTAATTAAATATAATTCATATGTCACCCTCATAAAATTGAGAAATTAAGTAACAAACACAGAATTTTTTTTTTCTACTAAACTAGTTCAAAATTAATATAAAATTATAGAATTTATATTAATTTTGAATAAACCTCAACGGAACACATCATGAATCTTATAAAAGTTAAACTAGTTCAAATTAAAAGAAACCTGCGCATCAGTTTATTTATATTACTCTATTAAGTTTATATATGGTAAACCGTTTGGTACAAGGAACATATTATTGACATATAAAAAAGCAATAACATTTTTAATAAAAAAATGAATTTCTCAAAATGTTTTTGAGATAGCTTAACAAAATTTGGTATATAGTATCACTATGATACTGTGGTGGTATGGTTAAAATTTGAAGTTGATCTGATGAAATTTATAGATTTTTACAAATTTCACAGATGCATTGCCTTAATGCAGGAAGGGATCTTGCTATCAGATCAATATCATCTAGAGTGGCATGGGGTAATAATGGGACAGTTAAAATTTGGGGCAAAAGAGGGACACTCACCTATCTATAAATATAAACAATTTTATGCTCATTTAAATGTCTGTACTTGGTACATAATCTAATCTACAGTATACACTAACTGAATGATAAAATTTCCCTGGGTAATATGTCCTAAAAATTGTAAAGGAAAACCCTCATTTTACACACACATTTATTTTACAGTAATATAATGTACGGTTAAAAACAATTTATTTTGTTGTCTCTCTTGACAACTTTCATAACTGTGGGCTCAGATCTCAACATACAATTAATTTATCATTAACATGAGTAAGTATATACTTATCTTCCTGCCAACCAGCTTTTCCTGAGTAAATTTGGTAAGAAACCATGACTGTTCAAATTTCTGAGGTAAATATAGGACAGTTTTGGGGGTAAAAATGGGACTTTTGTGGGGAAAATGTGGGACAGTTGGTTAATTTTTTTTACCTCCTTTGTTAGCAAGTTTCTTCAACCAGGACAGCCATTTGCGTTCTTCGTTTATGAGGCCAAGCATATAGGCTACAGTGCGCATATTAGGCTATCGTGTTGGCCTAATAAGTGGTAAAATGGTTTCTAATTACAAGAAGAAAAGTGAAAATGGATGTTATCCACTGTTATTGTAATCAAATGGTAAATAGAACAATTTATGCCTGAACCGGGAATCAAACCGTGAACCTTCAGCTTTCCGTGCTGATGCTCTTAACCATTGAGCTAATTCAGGTTTAGTAGTGTACTTTAATATACTTATTTCAATCATAGTAACAGCTTTAACTTTTTAATTTTAATTTAATAATTATCCAGTGTTGTTTTGGCAAAAGCAGTAAAAGAAGTAGTGAATGACAAGTATCCTAGAAAGGCTACATCACGACTGAGATTTTTCAAGATTATTTCTTGAACTTATGCAAGATTGTTACTGAAAAACCTATTCTGTTAATATATCATGGACACGTGTCTCATTTGGATCTCAAAACCATCAACAAAGCAATGAAAAAAAAAATGTATAATTAAATTGCTGTCACATACAACTGATCTCCTTCAGCCACTAGACAAATGTGGGTTTTGGCCACTAAAACTGTCCTGGGATAGAAGAGACACACAGTGGCAGAGATTAAATCAGAAAACCATTCAGAAAGCTGAATTTGCTGTTCTCCTTTGTGATATATTGCATACTGCTCTTACACCTGAAATAATCAAGATAGCATTTGAGAGCACTGGAATTTTCCTACCAGATAGAAGTAAGTACCCTGCAGAAAGATTACATCCAATAAAGCTGGATAGATAAAACAATAAAGATGTTTCACAAACTATAGATGCCGAAATCTTCAAGGATGAGTCTGAAAAATGCTCTAATGACATGAATTTAAACCTAAATGTCTCATTGACAAATTCTCTATCAATGCCTGGGCCTAGATGTAGAAATAACCCTAATCCTGGAGATATGCATGCTGCTGATTCCCAAAGACGGCCATCATTTGAGAATTTATTACTCACAGAATAGGAAAAACGACTTCACCTCAAAGATAAGGAAGGTGCCTCAAAAGTGATAACAACAGAAGAGTTTCTGAAGGAAATAAGCAAGAAAATCCTAGAACTGCAAAAAAAGCGAATAATTGAAGTTACGAAGGATTGTAATAAGACAGCTAAGAAGAAATATGTAGATCTAAGTGACAGCAGCAGTGAGGAAGAGCAATGGCAGTGATGATAATCTAGCATTGAGTGAATCTGAAGAGGACTCTGATTTGGATGCGTCAGCAAAGACTGTTCCACAAGAAAATTCATGTGTCATAGACCTGCATCAGTCTGATTTTGTGTTAGTGAAATTTGAAGTAGCTATAAAGCAGAAGGATACCGAATATAGGTATGTGTGTGTGGTACAAAATGTGAGCGATGATGATGCTGAAATAATGTGGACTCTAAGAATATTACCTTTAGGTCTGTTGAAGATGATGTGACATTGGTTTCCTGTAAAGATATAATTAAAAAACTACCACAACCTAAATGTGTGTGTTTTGGTGACCGCGTAAGTTATCATGCATTGATATTAATGAAAAGAAATGACTAAGTAAAAAGTGTAAATACATTTCATTCACTTCAAATGTTGAGAAATTTGCATATGTATGTTTTCCCAGGATTAATGTAATGCAATTTAATTTTTCTTTCATCAGAGAAAAGTACATTTTTTCTCCGTTTCACTTTTCTTTCTTTGCAGAAAATATAGATTTTTTTATTTTTGAAAAATGTGAAAAAATTAAATTATGAATATTAAAATATCAGCTGTCCCACCAATACCTCAGATTTAGAATAGTATTGTGGTAATTGAGTTAACACAGTGTCCCTTATTTGCCTCACCCTTGTCCCTCATTTGCCCCAAACCATGGGGTAAATATGGGACAGGAATTTTTATAGATTGTTCATGAATAGTTTCATATAGCTTGGTTTCAGGTATAGGATTGAAATGAGAATATTAAAATGTATTTACATTCTTTCCTAAATTAATTTGTTTGGAATTTTACTGCTTCCAATAAAACATCAAAAGTATGAACTATTTCAGAAATTGAAAGGGATACAATATTTAACAAAAATTAAACAAAATAGTAATATAATAGAGTTACGATTTTATTATTAATTTAACACTTCTCATTGAAGGATAAATTATATTTGAAGAGAAAAATTTTCGCCTACACCGAGACTCGAACCCAGGACCCTTGGCTTTCTGGGCCAAGTGCTCTACCAAGTGAGCTACCGAGGCGAGTTGCGATCTAGATGCAAATACATTGTAAAAAGTGTTAAATTAATAATAAAATCAATAACAAAATCGTCAATAGAAGCCCTACTGGCTTTATAAAGTAGTGTTAAATTCCCAATAAATGTCTTCTTAACTAAGAAGCCAGAATTTGCAAAGATAGAAGCTACGGTTTCAAGCATTTGGCACGAGGGAATTACAACGTATATAAGAGAAAAATTTGCATCTACATCGCAACTCGCCTCGGTAGCTCAGTTGGTAGAGCACTTGGCCCAGAAAGCCAAGGGTCCCGGGTTCGAGTCTCGGTCTAGGCGAAAATTTTTCTCTTCAAATATAATAGATATAACTTTTACAGGAATTAATCACTATGATGTTTAATTTATGGTAAAATCAAATGTTTCTTACTTCTCCTCATAAAATAGTACTGAAGATGAGACCGTTATGGTCTCAAAATTGCGATCTACTTAGAAGATTTGTATGAGGAGAGGTAAGAAACATTTGATTTTACCACAATATAATAGATACTTTCCATGTATGTTTGCATGGCAAGTTAAAGTTTCAATCGTCATTCATGATATTGCTTTAAACCTTAACTAATTTATGGATATGAAAAATGGACAGTAACAAAGAAGGATTTAAGTAGAAGTAAAGGAACAGAAACAAAGTATGTAAGAAGCATGCTTGAAAAACCAGTACAGATAGTATACTGAAGTAAAATAACATTTGAAGTTTGGATAAAATAGAAGATGAAATGGAAATTAGTAACATAAGATGATATGGTTAAGTTAATAGAATGAATACTGGAAGGACAAGCATTGGAATTAAGATTATGAGGAAAGGAACCAGAGATTGGGCAAGATGTAATTGGGAAGAACAAGTTAAGAAGAGTGTGGAGAAAAGTGGAATCGACTGAATGGAAATTATAGAAGAGGAGGTATGGAATGACTGTGATAGATGGATGATTTTGTCCAAAATGTATTCTCCAGAATGGGGAAACAGAACTAGATGAAGACTACTACTACTACTGGTGCCTGATATTTAGGGTAAATGGAGTTTGCAGACACTAGCAATGAAGAGCAAACCCATTATTTAAAAAAAATTGAAGAACACAAAAATTCTACTGTAAAAATGTTAATAAATTACCTGTAGAATGTATATGTTAATTATCTCAAAAAAAAATCCTCAAAATGCCTTAAAATTGAATGAAAAGTTTACGTAAACATAATCTAGAAATTATCAGATTATCATAGCAACGTGGTTACATTAATTAATATAAACTCTCTGATGGCTGTTTACAAAAAGGAAACAGAATAGTCAATCGAAAAATTTGTTAAAACAAAAAATCATTGCACGCTTGTGCAGTTCTCATTATTACAAAAAAAATGAATATTGCTATAGATGACTCTAGGCAGTAGATTAGTATTATCAGAATTTCCACCCCGGAAAAACTGCACTTAAACTAGCGTGAAATATTTTCAAACGGAAAAACTGCACTTAAACTAGCGTAAAATATTTTCAAACGGAAAAACTGCACTTAAACTGGCATGAAATATTTTCAAAGTCCTATAGAACAACAGTGTGCATGCGCCAGAGTTTATAGAGCCAGTGATAACCCACAATTGAACCACATATCGATTATCATCCTCGATTACTATCCGTCGCTATGAAATTTAAATGACCAATATTTGCAATAAATCCCCAAATCTATGTTAAAAAAATATATTAATAATATTGAAATTACCAAACGTTTGACAGCGATAGAAAAATCAAAGACTAAGTAATGTACTCTTTGGAGAAAATAGCAGTTAGCATCACAATATTGTGTAACAGTATCATAATATTGTGGTTTGCATATTTAAATAAATACTTCAAAATTGTCTAATAATGTTATAAAAATTTTATAAAAATTGTTCGAAAAAGTTTAAAATATTAATGTTAGTAAATACAGAAGAAGTCCCGCGCCGTAGCCGAGCGGTTAAGGTAGGAAGCCTTGGTGCAGAGCTACGGGACTTGCGCTGGTTCGAGTCTCCATGGGGGAAGAAATTTTCTCATGGTATTTCGGCCAGTATGGGACCGGTTCCCACCCAGCATCGTGAGGCAATTGGGTAGCTACAATAAGTAGCGGCTCTAGGTTGAGGAACCAGCTATAATGGCTGCGGGACTCGACATGCTAACCACATGTCACCCCTATACTGGCTGTTGATCATCTACCTCTGTGATTGACACATGTGGATGTGAAGGGCCAGCAGCCGGCTGGTAAAAGGGCAACCGCTGAAAAGTGGAAAGACCCTCAATCGGAAAAATACAGAAGAGCTATAGTTTACAACAATATAACTGAAAAATCAAGCGCTAGTAGAAGTGCAGTTGAGCCTCCACCCCCTATACATTTGTAACGTTAACTAAATGTCAGCTAATCTACCCAAATTGCCATCTAACCCACCCAAATACAGAAACTTCAGTAAAGTTTGATGGGTTATTGGTGGACTAAATGACTGATAGTTTTGCTATAGTGTAAACATAATTACTTACTCACTGGCACTATCGAACCCGTAGTTTCATGGCCATGTGGACATAAGCTCTCCATACATCCCTATCCTGAGCTAATGCTTTCCAATCATTTCCTGTATAAACTACTTCCCTCAAATCATAGTTAATGTTATTCTCCCACCTCATTCTTGGTCTACCAACTGGGCATTTTCCCTCTGGCTTTCCTACAAGAAGCTTCCATGCAAGTCTTTCATTCCCCATACGTGCAACATGTCCTGCCCATCGCAGTCTACGAGACTTAACTGTTCTCATTATATCTGTCTTTCTATAAAGATCATGTAGTTCATTGTTATGTAGTCTTCTCCATTCACCTGTCTGTTCATCTCTCTTTGGTCCAAACATTTCCCTAAGTACTTTATTCTCAAATACTCCTAATCTCCTTTCCTCCCTTAAAGTAAAAGTCCATGTTCCGTTCCGCACTATAATATAACTGGTAGAATGATAGTTTTATATACTATTTTCAGTTTAACGTTTTTTGAAAGGAGTTGGGACATCAAGAGTCTCTGCAATGCATAATAGCACGCATTTCCAGAATTGAGCCTATGTTTAATTTCTTTGTGCATCTCATTCCTATTTGTGATTATTGTTCCTAGGTATTTGAATTCAGCCACTTCCTCAAAATTTCCCTCATTTGTCATTAGCTGTCCATTTCCATAATATAATGTATTTCTACGTGTGACCACATATTTAGTTTTATTGACATTTACTTCCAATCCTAATTTCTTAGTGTTACTCAATAGTGTGTGTGTGTGTTGTCCTTTAATATCTCCTCGCTATCGGCCAATAGTACATCATCATCATCAGCATAAACTAGCAGCTTATTAATACCATTGAGTTGTAAGCCTTCCTCATTCTCTAAAGATTTAATGGCATGCTCTAGTACAAAATTAAATAGTAGAGGAGATAGTGCATCTCCTTGCTTCAACCCATTCTGGATTTCAAAAGTGTCCGAAAACTGTTTGCCTACACGCACCCTACTCGTTGAGCCATTTAGACACATTCGTATAAGTCTAACTAACTTTTTAGGAATTCCGAACTCCAGCAGGATACTCCATATAACTTCTCCCTCTTAATTGAATCATATGCTTTTTTGAAGTCTACGTATAGTTGATGTACAGTACCATTATATTCCCATTTCTTTTCTAAAATCCGTCTTATACTAAAAATCTGATCCGTTGTAGACCTGTTTCTTCTAAATCCACATTGATGATCTCCTAGAATGTCATCAATAGTCTGCTGACTAATATATTTGTTAGAATTTTGTATGAAGTTGAAAGTAATGAGATGCCCCTGTAGTCGTTACAATCAGTTTTATCTCCTTTCTTATAAATTGGTATGATAATTGATTTCTTCCATTCATCTGGGAGAGCTTCTTTTTCCCAAATCATACTATGCAACCAGCGTATCTTGTCCATCAATTTTTCTCCCCCTGATTTTATCAGTTCTGCTGGGATCTCATCTGAACCTGATGCTTTACACATCTTCAATTTTTCAATCGCCATTTCAACCTCTAATGCATTTGGTTCTGCGACTAGCATTTCTGCTGTCTGTAAATTATCCTCCTCAATGTCCTGTTCTGTATGTACATTTAATAGCTGATTAAAGTAACTTTTCCATCTATTTAATATACAACTTTTATAAGATTCATGATGTGTTCCGTTGAGGTTTATTCAAAATTAATATAAAATTATAGAATATTCACCTGAAAGGTCCGTCTCCTCAACTTCGACCAGATCTTCAGCGAAACACCAGTTTTGAATCCTGCCGATGATGGGACAAGTCCCGAAAGCGCTACAGTTAAATGATAATTAAGTTGAGGAGACGGACCTTTCAGGTGAATATTCTATAATTTTATATTAATATTTAATATACTCCTAGAATCTGCAATCATATCCCCATTTTCATTCCGAATTATGTTTGTTCTAGCCTGAAACCCACTCTTCTCTATACTAATTCCCTGATATAATTCTCTAATGTTCCTATTTTTTGCATTCATTTCAAGATCATTAATCTTCTCTCTCAAATATTCCCTCTTTTTACTCTTTAGTAACTTGATGGTTTCACGTCTAATACTACCCAATTGCTATAAATTTTCCTCATTTGACTCGTGCAACCATTTCATTTTTGCTAACTTTCTTTTCTTTACAATGTCGGCACATTCCTCATCAAACCATTTCTTGTTTTGCCTCTTTTTTAAACAACCAATGCTTTCTGATGCTGACAATTTAATAGTATCTCTTAGAGCCTCCCATTCTTTATTTATATCAGTTTCTTCTTCCTTTGCCACATTGTCATCTGAAGATTCCAGTACTTCAAATCTATTAGCAATTTTGATTTGATATTCTTGCCACATTTCATCATTTTTCGTTTTTTAATTCAAATTTTACAGAATCATCTTTAGCGTTTGTTCCTCTCATAAGCGATAGCCGTTGTCTGACTTTCACTCTGACCAGAAAATGATCCGAATTGCAGTCTGTCCCTCTAACCAATCTAACATCGATGATGCTACTGTGCCAGCATTTATCCACTAATACATGATCTATCTGGTTCCGAGTTTCTCCATCTGGGGGACGTCCAGGTGTATTTATGAATATCCTTATGCTGAAATGTTGTGCTCTTAACAATCAGATTCTTTGATGTGGCAAATGTGACTAATCTAACCCCGTTGTCGTTACTATATTCATGAAGACTGAATTTGTCTATTGTTGGTTTGAATATATCTTCCCGCCCCACTTCTGCATTAAAATCTCCTAAGACAATTTTCATATGATATAGTGAAAGGCTATCAAATAAGCATTCTAATTCTTCATAGAACTCATCCTTGATCTTGTCATCTTTATCTTCTGTGGGGGCATGTACATTTACAATTATAAAATCATGTCGTTTACCCTTTAGAATTACGTATGATATCCTATCACTAACAAACTTAATATCTCGGATAGCGGATAGGAAATCCCCCTGACTAAAAAACCCGTTCCAAATGCAGGTCTTTCTGCACCCCCGTAGTATAATGTAAAGCTTCCTGATTCCTGACTACTTCTCCTGGCCACCTAACTTCCTGTAAAGCGACTACATCCAAGGGCGATTTATCTAATTCCCGTGTTAATATCTCTAGTGCCCCGCTATTGTATAAAGTCCTAACATTCCATGTTCCTAGGAACATGTCCCTGTGTTTGAGCCTTTGGCATGGGTTCCCTGAAGTAGTCCCCGCTCGGAGAACCGAATGGGGGACTATTTGACCTCCAGAAAATTTTACCCCAGTTGAACCCATGTCCGCATTTCTTGACAGTTGTATTTTTACGGTGAAAGATCGTCACTCTTTCGACCATGGTACTTTTTTCGTCTGGCTTATCACCTTCGACCAGTCCGGCATGGATAACCCTATCGGCAGCAATGCTACCGCCGGCATAGCTCTCAGGATCATTTAAGCACGCAAGCCACTCCACCACGACAAGGTAAAGATACCATGGAGGGGTAAACATAATTAGATGTTTATTTAATATATGTAGGAAATAACACTATGAGGTTTCTTTTAATTATTTATGAGTTGGATATTTTGACTCACCTCATATTTTTTTTATTTTTATGCAGACCTGTGAGTCAAAATATCCAACTCATTAATAAATAATTAGGCATGCTGATATAACTATTGACATGTTTAGCAACTAGTGGTCTGTCTGATGATACGTATGGCCTCAGAATAGCTCATCATTGCTAGTTCAGCCATGGAGTTCTACATCTGGATTTATATCCAGAAATAATGTGATTAAATGTCAACTCACCATTTTACCCGGCCTTGCCCATGTATAAACATATCCATCTTGACACGCTGTCACAAAACAATCTTCCCGGAACACTAGCGCCGTTAACCTCTCGTGAGCAATCTTCTTACATATCAATGGCTCAAGAACAGGACACTCGTCGAACCTCGGACATGCACCCGTTCCTATCAGTCTCATTGGATCATCTGCCGAGCTACGATTCGATGCCCCACTCCCTCTGTACGACACATTGTTCTTATCACCAGTAGCGCCAGCTCGCGATGCTAGGCTGAAATTTCTCTTATGTCCACTAGTATCTTTCTTATCACCAAAACCAAGTCCAGCCAACCTCTGAGTCAGAGATGATGATGTGTTGTTATGTACATTAGCTGCGTTTCCATCTGCAACACTCTCCTTGTCCTTACTTACACTCGTCTGTGTTGTAGATACATTATTACATTTTGTAACACACCCGACGGTAGAGTTCATATATGTACCACCACCTGCAGCTGAACCGTTAACACCAAATGTACCAGAACCACCAAAATTCCCAGAACTCCCTACACTAGTCCTTAACTTTGCACACATTGGCTGTCGCAACACATCTTCTGTAATATCCCACAGGCAGAGCTGCGTGTCTTGTCCAACAGAACCCAGACGGTAGCACGTTGCAGCATTCATGCGGTTAAATTCCGAACCAGAGTTACGGTTTGAACCTGAGTTCCTGTTCGGATTCCCAGTACAATTATGAATAGGATTCGGTGTATGATTTTGAGTTGACTCATCGTCTGAGCCACCACTGAAATCCGTAGTATCTGGCTCACTGTATGATGTAGTGTAGGGATCAAATGCTACGACACTGACCCAACTGCGATGTCCCTGACCCCTCGCTACAACCCGTCGCTCATTAAAACTCCAAACTGTAACTAGATCGTCCTCTCCTCCCACGACAACGTAACGTCCATCTGGCGACCAACACACACACAAAAAACCACCAAAATAACTTCTCGCAGCTCCTAGAAGTTCCATTGTGTCGTAGTGGAACACTCTTAAGAAGCCATCTTGTGATACAACTGCTAGGTATGTTCCGCAAGGAGAGAATGCAAACTCATTAATGCAACAGCCTTCAGAACCGATCACCCATCGATACAGAGGGTTACGAGTGCTCTTGGTCTTGCACGTGTGGATAGCGTAGCCATCACCTTGCTTGAAAGGTTGGTAGTGAGGAGGTGTCGTGCCACAGGGCAGTTCTTCGTTATACAGGTAGAGTTGTCCACTCGAATGAGACACCAGGAACAGGTTGGTCGAACCAGGAACCCAACGAATGCACGTCACTTTGGTTTTGTCAATTAGTCTCTGTAAACAAACACAAATAATATATTGGCTTTTGTAAATACGATATTTAAAATAAAAACATTATCATTAATGCAATGCAAATACAAAACCTTGTAATCAGTTTATTTAATGGAGCCATTCACAAGGACTTCCATTAACACTATTAATAAATTTCAATATGAAGTAACATGATGAGGTTCTTTTTAAAAATTGATAATTTATTGAGTTCTTAAGAACATGTTTCAATATGTATGCATTTTATTTTCAGCTCATTCAGACTGTTGAATTTTTGGTTGTCAGTCCTGGATGTTGCTTCCTCTTCCATTTTTTGGTTGAATCCAGGATTCAAAATTCATAATATTTTCTTTGTACTTCTCCGAAACTGTCAGTTCTTCAGATTTTTCTGTTTCAATAGTTTTGCTTTCACTGCAGTAAGAAAAAACATAAAATTGAGTGAAAGCAAAATTACTGAAACAGTTAGAAAAATGCAAAGAACTGACAGTTTGGCAGAAGATCTACATCCAGAAGTAACTAGACAAATAATAAATTTTTAATCCCAAGGAAAAGGATTTGATTTGTAAGTTCTTCAATTAACCAAAGAGGGAAGAGGAAGCGACATCCAGGACTGACAGTCTGAATGAGCTCAAGATAATATGCAAGCATAGTAAAACTTTTTATACAGAATTGATAATGATATGTAACCAATCAAAATTATAGTCTTCCAGAAATCCATAATTATGAGGTGAGCCATAAAAACTAACCATTTATTTATTAAAATAAACCTCATAGTGTCACTTCCTTTAAATATGTTGTTGTTTTCAAATGCTGGGCCTTGGCAATGAAGCCATTAGCGTTCTTGCTCTCCAATATTTCTCTATGGTGGATACAACAGGTAATACTTCACAGGTTTGTAGATGTTCTTCGTTCATTTCTTCGTCTTTGTTGCATAGAGGACAATTTGGATTCGTGTAGATTCCTATTTTATATAAATGTTTGGCCAAATAGTCATGTTCTGTAAGCAGTCTAAACTTTGCTACTGTAGTTTTACGTGGAATTTCTGGAATAATATCTGGCTTCTTTATTAAAATATTCCATTTTTTGTCTTTGGCTTTATTACATACGTCTTGGTTTTGTTTGGTTTTATATTTGTTTTTAATTATTCCCTTTATGGATGTGAAAGGTAAGCTTTTAGTAGTATTCTGAATTTTCCAGAGGTAAAATAGTCCCCTTTTCGGATCTCCTTTAAATATTAAGAAACATTATTAAAACATGTTCTCAAGAACACAACCAACTTATGAAGTAAGATGTTAAAGACATTCATTTTTATGAACACTATTACCAGACACTAACACCGAAGATTGCAAACTCCAAGCTTTCATGTTCATATCACCAGGATAAAAATAAAATCTTAATTGCACAGCGAAAAGGAAGATGAGACATTGAGCCAATTGATCAGAAGTTCATCTTTTTTTGTTCCAAAATAATAATTACCTTTAAGACAAAAAACATAAATCATATAAAATTAATATGATTAAAGGAAATGTTTTGAAATGAACTGAATTATTTGTAGAAGCATAAAATGCACTGCCTTCAATCTACACAGCCTAGATTTTTATTTGTTTACACTTCAATTGTTTTATATTCGTGTTAGTGTTCTTGTGTTCATGTCATTTGTTTATCTACAGGATTAACAAGAAATTATTGTTTTATTGTTAACCTCCATAACACAACAGACCTGCAGTCCATAGTTCAGAAGAAAGCAACCACGAGAAATGTCTTACGCAGCATATTACATCAAGAGGGATTGTACTAACTAAACCTTTCAGTCTCTCAGCATGCGTACTAGTTCCGAGTCTGATGGACAATCATCAGCAGAATACACCTATAATATACCACACTAATATGTGATGTATGACTGTTCCTGTATTTGTGGGTGTGTTTAACATTCCCCCTCATATCTCATCCTGCACTGCATTCACTTTTTCTGGAGACTGTAGAAGGCCCTTGGCTTACCAGTCAGCTACTGACCTCACATCCACAGTATAGGAACTACATGTCGAGTCTCCTAGCTATTATAACTTGTTTCTTCAACATGGAGTCGCTACTTTATTGTAGCTATCCACCACTGCATTCACTTTTTCTGGAGACTGTAGAAGGCCCTTGGCTTACCAGTCAGCTACTGACCTCACATCCACAGTATAGGAACTACATGTCGAGTCTCCTAGCTATTATAACTTGTTTCTTCAACATGGAGTCGCTACTTTATTGTAGCTATCCACCACTGCATTCACTTTTTCTGGAGACTGTAGAAGGCCCTTGGCTTACCAGTCAGCTACTGACCTCACATCCACAGTATAGGAACTACATGTCGAGTCTCCTAGCTATTATAACTTGTTTCTTCACCATGGAGTCGCTACTTTATTGTAGCTATCCACCACTGCATTCACTTTTTCTGGAGACTGTAGAAGGCCCTTGGCTTACCAGTCAGCTACTGACCTCACATCCACAGTATAGGAACTACATGTCGAGTCTCCTAGCTATTATAACTTGTTTCTTCAACATGGAGTCGCTACTTTATTGTAGCTATCCACCACTGCATTCACTTTTTCTGGAGACTGTAGAAGGCCCTTGGCTTACCAGTCAGCTACTGACCTCACATCCACAGTATAGGAACTACATGTCGAGTCTCCTAGCTATTATAAACTTGTTTCTTCAACATGGAGTCGCTACTTTATTGTAGCTATCCACCACTGCATTCACTTTTTCTGGAGACTGTAGAAGGCCCTTGGCTTACCAGTCAGCTACTGACCTCACATCCACAGTATAGGAACTACATGTCGAGTCTCCTAGCTATTATAACTTGTTTCTTCAACATGGAGTCGCTACTTTATTGTAGCTATCCACCACTGCATTCACTTTTTCTGGAGACTGTAGAAGGCCCTTGGCTTACCAGTCAGCTACTGACCTCACATCCACAGTATAGGAACTACATGTCGAGTCTCCTAGCTATTATAACTTGTTTCTTCAACATGGAGTCGCTACTTTATTGTAGCTATCCACCACTGCATTCACTTTTTCTGGAGACTGTAGAAGGCCCTTGGCTTACCAGTCAGCTACTGACCTCACATCCACAGTATAGGAACTACATGTCGAGTCTCCTAGCTATTATAACTTGTTTCTTCAACATGGAGTCGCTACTTTATTGTAGCTATCCACCACTGCATTCACTTTTTCTGGAGACTGTAGAAGGCCCTTGGCTTACCAGTCAGCTACTGACCTCACATCCACAGTATAGGAACTACATGTCGAGTCTCCTAGCTATTATAACTTGTTTCTTCAACATGGAGTCGCTACTTTATTGTAGCTATCCACCACTGCATTCACTTTTCTGGAGACTGTAGAAGGCCCTTGGCTTACCAGTCAGCTACTGACCTCACATCCACAGTATAGGAACTACATGTCGAGTCTCCTAGCTATTATAACTTGTTTCTTCAACATGGAGTCGCTACTTTATTGTAGCTATCCACCACTGCATTCACTTTTTCTGGAGACTGTAGAAGGCCCTTGGCTTACCAGTCAGCTACTGACCTCACATCCACAGTATAGGAACTACATGTCGAGTCTCCTAGCTATTATAACTTGTTTCTTCAACATGGAGTCGCTACTTTATTGTAGCTATCCACCACTGCATTCACTTTTTCTGGAGACTGTAGAAGGCCCTTGGCTTACCAGTCAGCTACTGACCTCACATCCACAGTATAGGAACTACATGTCGAGTCTCCTAGCTATTATAACTTGTTTCTTCAACATGGAGTCGCTACTTTATTGTAGCTATCTACCACTGCATTCACTTTTTCTGGAGACTGTAGAAGGCCCTTGGCTTACCAGTCAGCTACTGACCTCACATCCACAGTATAGGAACTACATGTCGAGTCTCCTAGCTATTATAACTTGTTTCTTCAACATGGAGTCGCTACTTTATTGTAGCTATCCACCACTGCATTCACTTTTTCTGGAGACTGTAGAAGGCCCTTGGCTTACCAGTCAGCTACTGACCTCACATCCACAGTATAGGAACTACATGTCGAGTCTCCTAGCTATTATAACTTGTTTCTTCAACATGGAGTCGCTACTTTATTGTAGCTATCCACCACTGCATTCACTTTTTCTGGAGACTGTAGAAGGCCCTTGGCTTACCAGTCAGCTACTGACCTCACATCCACAGTATAGGAACTACATGTCGAGTCTCCTAGCTATTATAACTTGTTTCTTCAACATGGAGTCGCTACTTTATTGTAGCTATCCACCACTGCATTCACTTTTTCTGGAGACTGTAGAAGGCCCTTGGCTTACCAGTCAGCTACTGACCTCACATCCACAGTATAGGAACTACATGTCGAGTCTCCTAGCTATTATAACTGTTTTCTTCAACATGGAGTCGCTACTTTATTGTAGCTATCCACCACTGCATTCACTTTTTCTGGAGACTGTAGAAGGCCCTTGGCTTACCAGTCAGCTACTGACCTCACATCCACAGTATAGGAACTACATGTCGAGTCTCCTAGCTATTATAACTTGTTTCTTCAACATGGAGTCGCTACTTTATTGTAGCTATCCACCACTGCATTCACTTTTTCTGGAGACTGTAGAAGGCCCTTGGCTTACCAGTCAGCTACTGACCTCACATCCACAGTATAGGAACTACATGTCGAGTCTCCTAGCTATTATAACTTGTTTCTTCAACATGGAGTCGCTACTTTATTGTAGCTATCCACCACTGCATTCACTTTTTCTGGAGACTGTAGAAGGCCCTTGGCTTACCAGTCAGCTACTGACCTCACATCCACAGTATAGGAACTACATGTCGAGTCTCCTAGCTATTATAACTTGTTTCTTCAACATGGAGTCGCTACTTATTGTAGCTATCCACCACTGCATTCACTTTTTCTGGAGACTGTAGAAGGCCCTTGGCTTACCAGTCAGCTACTGACCTCACATCCACAGTATAGGAACTACATGTCGAGTCTCCTAGCTATTATAACTTGTTTCTTCAACATGGAGTCGCTACTTTATTGTAGCTATCCACCACTGCATTCACTTTTTCTGGAGACTGTAGAAGGCCCTTGGCTTACCAGTCAGCTACTGACCTCACATCCACAGTATAGGAACTACATGTCGAGTCTCCTAGCTATTATAACTTGTTTCTTCAACATGGAGTCGCTACTTTATTGTAGCTATCCACCACTGCATTCACTTTTTCTGGAGACTGTAGAAGGCCCTTGGCTTACCAGTCAGCTACTGACCTCACATCCACAGTATAGGAACTACATGTCGAGTCTCCTAGCTATTATAACTTGTTTCTTCAACATGGAGTCGCTACTTTATTGTAGCTATCCACCACTGCTTCACTTTTTCTGGAGACTGTAGAAGGCCCTTGGCTTACCAGTCAGCTACTGACCTCACATCCACAGTATAGGAACTACATGTCGAGTCTCCTAGCTATTATAACTTGTTTCTTCAACATGGAGTCGCTACTTTATTGTAGCTATCCACCACTGCATTCACTTTTCTGGAGACTGTAGAAGGCCCTTGGCTTACCAGTCAGCTACTGACCTCACATCCACAGTATAGGAACTACATGTCGAGTCTCCTAGCTATTATAACTTGTTTCTTCAACATGGAGTCGCTACTTTATTGTAGCTATCTACCACTGCATTCACTTTTTCTGGAGACTGTAGAAGGCCCTTGGCTTACCAGTCAGCTACTGACCTCACATCCACAGTATAGGAACTACATGTCGAGTCTCCTAGCTATTATAACTGTTTCTTCAACATGGAGTCGCTACTTTATTGTAGCTATCCACCACTGCATTCACTTTTTTGGAGACTGTAGAAGGCCCTTGGCTTACCAGTCAGCTACTGACCTCACATCCACAGTATAGGAACTACATGTCGAGTCTCCTAGCTATTATAACTTGTTTCTTCAACATGGAGTCGCTACTTTATTGTAGCTATCCACCACTGCATTCACTTTTTCTGGAGACTGTAGAAGGCCCTTGGCTTACCAGTCAGCTACTGACCTCACATCCACAGTATAGGAACTACATGTCGAGTCTCCTAGCTATTATAACTTGTTTCTTCAACATGGAGTCGCTACTTTATTGTAGCTATCCACCACTGCATTCACTTTTCTGGAGACTGTAGAAGGCCCTTGGCTTACCAGTCAGCTACTGACCTCACATCCACAGTATAGGAACTACATGTCGAGTCTCCTAGCTATTATAACTTGTTTCTTCAACATGGAGTCGCTACTTTATTGTAGCTATCCACCACTGCATTCACTTTTTCTGGAGACTGTAGAAGGCCCTTGGCTTACCAGTCAGCTACTGACCTCACATCCACAGTATAGGAACTACATGTCGAGTCTCCTAGCTATTATAACTTGTTTCTTCAACATGGAGTCGCTACTTTATTGTAGCTATCCACCACTGCATTCACTTTTTCTGGAGACTGTAGAAGGCCCTTGGCTTACCAGTCAGCTACTGACCTCACATCCACAGTATAGGAACTACATGTCGAGTCTCCTAGCTATTATAACTTGTTTCTTCAACATGGAGTCGCTACTTTATTGTAGCTATCCACCACTGCATTCACTTTTTCTGGAGACTGTAGAAGGCCCTTGGCTTACCAGTCAGCTACTGACCTCACATCCACAGTATAGGAACTACATGTCGAGTCTCCTAGCTATTATAACTTGTTTCTTCAACATGGAGTCGCTACTTTATTGTAGCTATCCACCACTGCATTCACTTTTTCTGGAGACTGTAGAAGGCCCTTGGCTTACCAGTCAGCTACTGACCTCACATCCACAGTATAGGAACTACATGTCGAGTCTCCTAGCTATTATAACTTGTTTCTTCAACATGGAGTCGCTACTTTATTGTAGCTATCCACCACTGCATTCACTTTTTCTGGAGACTGTAGAAGGCCCTTGGCTTACCAGTCAGCTACTGACCTCACATCCACAGTATAGGAACTACATGTCGAGTCTCCTAGCTATTATAACTTGTTTCTTCAACATGGAGTCGCTACTTTATTGTAGCTATCCACCACTGCATTCACTTTTTCTGGAGACTGTAGAAGGCCCTTGGCTTACCAGTCAGCTACTGACCTCACATCCACAGTATAGGAACTACATGTCGAGTCTCCTAGCTATTATAACTTGTTTCTTCAACATGGAGTCGCTACTTTATTGTAGCTATCCACCACTGCATTCACTTTTTCTGGAGACTGTAGAAGGCCCTTGGCTTACCAGTCAGCTACTGACCTCACATCCACAGTATAGGAACTACATGTCGAGTCTCCTAGCTATTATAACTTGTTTCTTCAACATGGAGTCGCTACTTTATTGTAGCTATCCACCACTGCATTCACTTTATCTGGAGACTGGAGAAGGCCCTTGGCTTACCAGTCAGCTACTGACCTCACATCCACAATATAGGAACTACATGTCGAGTCTCCTAGCTATTATAACTTGTTTCTTCAACATGGAGTCGCTACTTTATTGTAGCTATCCACCACTGCATTCACTTTTTCTGGAGACTGTAGAAGGCCCTTGGCTTACCAGTCAGCTACTGACCTCACATCCACAGTATAGGAACTACATGTCGAGTCTCCTAGCTATTATAACTTGTTTCTTCAACATGGAGTCGCTACTTTATTGTAGCTATCCACCACTGCATTCACTTTTTCTGGAGACTGTAGAAGGCCCTTGGCTTACCAGTCAGCTACTGACCTCACATCCACAGTATAGGAACTACATGTCGAGTCTCCTAGCTATTATAACTTGTTTCTTCAACATGGAGTCGCTACTTTATTGTAGCTATCACCACTGCATTCACTTTATCTGGAGACTGGAGAAGGCCCTTGGCTTACCAGTCAGCTACTGACCTCACATCCACAGTATAGGAACTACATGTCGAGTCTCCTAGCTATTATAACTTGTTTCTTCAACATGGAGTCGCTACTTTATTGTAGCTATCCACCACTGCATTCACTTTTTCTGGAGACTGTAGAAGGCCCTTGGCTTACCAGTCAGCTACTGACCTCACATCCACAGTATAGGAACTACATGTCGAGTCTCCTAGCTATTATAACTTGTTTCTTCAACATGGAGTCGCTACTTTATTGTAGCTATCCACCACTGCATTCACTTTTTCTGGAGACTGTAGAAGGCCCTTGGCTTACCAGTCAGCTACTGACCTCACATCCACAGTATAGGAACTACATGTCGAGTCTCCTAGCTATTATAACTTGTTTCTTCAACATGGAGTCGCTACTTTATTGTAGCTATCCACCACTGCATTCACTTTATCTGGAGACTGGAGAAGGCCCTTGGCTTACCAGTCAGCTACTGACCTCACATCCACAATATAGGAACTACATGTCAAGTCTCCTAGCTATTATAACTTGTTTCTTCAACCTGGAGTCGCTACTTTATTGTAGCTATCCAAATTCTTCATGATACTGGTCCCATACTGGCAAAAAATCTATGTGAAAATGTCTTCCTCGATTCAAAACAATGCACGTCCCTTAACTCAGTGCCAAGGCATTGATGCCTTAGACCATTCAGCTATGGGCAACATTATTCTTATAACAATTTTAAAAAATTGCTTCACTGACATTCCATCCATCCATAGTAATTCTGCCCGAGGGCAGGTCTTTCACTGCAATCATAGCATTTTCATGCTATGCTTTGCAGCTTTACTAGGGACTTGTAGGTGTGGTCACTTTCCGTTGCTTTCCACACCGGTGAAGGATGATGATGATGGCCATATGATTTCAGGGACAGTTTGGGCCTTAAAGTTTTTCTGACATTTGTCTTACAGGTGAGGAAAAACCCCGATAAAACCTCACCCAGAAAAACTGCCCCAACTGGGGATCGAACCCAGGCCCACTGCGTGACAAGGCAGCACGCTATCTCGAGATCACAGCGGCGGACAACTGATATTAATATTGTATATAATTAATTTTATTCAGTTTATTGTACTCATTTATAATATTAATCCCTTCAACTTTCTGAATAAGGCTGTGGTTTTCCAACGTGGCTGGGAGACTGTTAGAACCTTTTCCATCAGAGCAGAGAAAGACGTTATTTGCTGGCACATTGTCATTTGTATTGGTCTTAGATGACATAATGGGAAATGCATGTAATTGAAGATGTAGACGGATTCAATGGGATCTGAAAGATAGACTTGAAGATCTTGAATATCCTGACAATGTTTGTTTAATGGCACAGATTCTCTGTTATTGAAAGCAAATTAAGAGATCTGGAGATGGCACAAGCACAGCTGGACTGTGTCTGAATAAACAAAACATAAAAATAATGAGAGAAAATAAAGCAACTGAAATGTGATTGCAACTCACATGGTAGAGGAGACAGCTAAATTTCAGTATTTAGGAAGCATCATATATATATATATATATATATATATGATGCTTCCTAAATACTGAAAATATATATATATATATATATATATATATATATAAAGGAGGATCAGAGGAAGATATTAAAGCTAGAATTAGAAAATCAAAAGCTGTATTCTAACAACTGTCACCCAGATGGAGATCTTAACAAATCTCAAATACAACCATTTAATAGCAATGTCAAAAGTACATTGCTATATGGGTGCGAGACTTGGAAATGAACAATTGCATTATATAAAAAATGTATTATATATATATATATATATATATATATAAACAGATGCCTGAGATTTATTTTGAGAATCTGGTGGCCAAAATCCATATCAAACAAAGAATTATGGAAGATGACATCACAGGATGAGAATTGGAAGGAGATTAAATATCATAAATAGGAATGAATTGGACACAATGTCAGAAGAGAATTAGATAGTGTGCCAAAGAAAGCCCTTGAATCAAATCCATAGGGATTGCCTAGAAAAAGAGGAAGATAAAAAATTACATGGTGCAGCATAGTAATAACAGAAATTGAACAAGGGAACATCTGGAATGAAGTCAAGAAATGATCTCACATAAGGAGATTGAAACATTGACGTAATAAATTTATGCTTTGACTGAGATAACATTTATTTCTTTATAATTATGAAGTCAGGAATTTGGCAAAAAAAAAAAAGAGTCCGGTGGTGTGCTCTCATAAAGGTCCTATGCTTCTAAGAGGAGTGATAGGAACTACTATTACTTTCCAATGGTTGTATTTGCGACCATTGAACCCATTTTGCTTCTTGTTTCCCAATAAAGCAGAGATAAGTTTTATTCTGATTAATTCTTTAAGAAATTTTATTTTATTAACTCTACACAAAGAGTTCAAAATTGGTGAAGTGTGAAGGGATGCTTTGTCACCAATTTAAGTGACTGCTTTATTTAACAATGCAATTTAATTGCTAAGGTCATTAGCACCACAATTTAAATATGGTGAAAAAACAAACAAATTTTGTCAGAGCCGTCTTATTTCAAGTTTGAGGTTCTTTTATGTGCTATAAATCTACTTTTTGGATCCACAGCTTTACTTCTCTTCCAAAAGAAATTATATCCAGGATTTCTGCCCTCTTAAAGAACTACCGACTCTGAATCTGTGAACCTCGAACCCAGAGGCATGGATAGTAACCATTAATCCACCAGGACTGATTCATAATTTTAAAAATATCATAAAATAATAAACAACTTGAAAGAATGAGTTCAAATCGGATCCCCAAAGCTGTTTATAATTATATACCAAGAGGACGAAGATCACTGGGTCGTCCTATAAAACGCTGGAGGGAAAATTTTCTACAGGATCATAACAGGCCTTGGCCTAATACTTGGAAGGAAGAAGAAGAAGACTTAGTCACTAAATCTGACTGGCCATCAAAAGCTAAGTTCTTGTACGAGTGTCATGAAGCAGTATACAGATGTGGTCAATGCTTTCCATACTTTTCATTCAACATATATTCTTTCAGTCCAAATTGTTTGATGTCTCCACCAGAATAAGACAATATGACACAGTTTTATTCAACATAGCTGTTCAAAATGTAAAAGGAAAATTACACTTAAAATGACATATAATATACTAGCTAATGCCTGGCGTGCCCTGCTATGCCTAAATAAATAAATAAATACGATTTTTAAATTTTCCTTTGAGAAAACTCCTACACCTAATGTATTTAGAGCATAATAGCAGATAAACACGCAGAAGTAACAAAGCCATTCAAGAATTTTATACAGAATTTAAAGCAGTCACAGAAGATATAGGCTTAGAAATAAACTTGCAGAAAACACAAGTTATGATACAGACAGGTGTTAAACCAATGACAGAACAGCAATCTAATAGCATAAAAGAATTAGGTTTTAACATTGTGAAAAATGAATTTTGAAATACCGACAGAGCATGACCTTGTTTGGAGGTTCTTTGGCCAACCACAGGATGGAGCTGACATCGACATCCAGGGTGTGCAACATAAATCAAACCAGTCTGGACAAGATGACGATAAAACAGAATTGTTTTGAAATGTGTCCAAGAACAAATCAACATTAATACTGAGGTAAGATGATCAGACTGAAAATAATATAACTGATTAAAATATTTGGACCGATAAATATTAATGGTCAGTGGAGAATACGATACAACAAAGAACTGTATGATAAATAGAATGAACCTGACCTTGCCAATTTTATTAAGTTAAGGAAATTAAAATGGGCCGGCCATGTACAAAGGCTCTCAACAGACCGAGCACCAAAAAAGGTGCTTACAGCAAGTTTTATGGGGAATAGACGGGTTGGAAGACCGAAAAAACAATGGGAGGATGGTATTAAGGAAGATGCTGCAAACCTACTTAAGTGTCGCACCTGGAGGTTTGCTGCACAAAATAGAAATGATTGGAGGCAGAAGTTAAGGAAGGCCAAAGTTCGAATTTGAGCCAATCAGCCATTGGATGGATGGAAGCAGCTAAACACTCATCATACCTGAAAATGTGTATACACGAAGTCATACATTGCAACAAACAGACTAGCAAACCATGGTTTGCTAGAGTTAATTCTTATTTTTGAATTTCAGGTAAACCCCATTTATAATGGTCAGATATCGCTGAGTTCCTACCTCGGTATATTTTAATAGCATATACTGAAAATTGTGATGGCTAGAGACAATTTTTAATTTTTGTTTCAGGTGAACTCTTACACCTAATAGTTTTAGAGCATAATATATAGCGGCTAAACACTCAAGAGTACTTGTGTTGAGGGGGTTAGAAGTCTTACAAACATACTTTTTATATAAAATGAAAGAAGACTACTTATGCAGTGATGTTGCTCTTTAAGCTTGAAATTTAACATCAATGCAAGAGATAATTCATACAGAAGGATCAAAGGTTGGATTGGTAATAATTAATGAAAGGAAAACAAAATTTATGAATATGTCTGCATCTAGTAAGAAATGTTCTGAAACCATCCAGGGCTGACATCCTATGCCAAGGCAGGAGTCGCTTTTACGTCCTACTACCCAAGGGCCCCCTAACACAAGCAAAGGGATCACTTTATCTTTTATTATAGAGATCATTAGCTCGCAACTTAAATCTGGGCATGAAGGAGATGCCTCTTATTTCAAACTTGAGATTCTTTTACATGATGCAAGTCTACAATACAGGACCCATCATTTTAATTTCCCTTCAAAAGAAGCCACATGTCCTTAAACATCCATCAATCCATAGGCAAGCATGGCAACCACCAGCATACTGGGACCAACACTTTTATTAATTTATAAATAATTTTCAAAACAGGTAAACTAATGTCCTATCTTTGATGGAATGCAAGAATATTGATTGGCTCTTGATAATTCTGAATTTTGTTAAATTTTCACCTCTCTGTAATTTCATCATCATTACTGTCTTCTTTGTTAAATATGACCCCTAAGTATTTTCATTTTTCCACGCCTTTATTTTTCTAATTTTAAATTACTTACAATTTAATAAATAAAACAAATCACAATTATCTCACCTCATACACTCCATTCACTTCAAAGCACAGGACTGCAGTTTCAGGGACACTTGTTCCTATCTTTATGACTGTTGAATTTTCATCTTCACCTTCATCTTCTAATCTGCCATCTATTGTTGATTTGATGAACTTTGAGATCAAATCTTGCTCGCCAGGAATTCCAAAATTCATGGCTCATCAAATCAACACTAGATGGCAGTTAAGAAGACAAAGGTGAAAATTCAACAGTCATAAAGGTGGCTGAAGATAGGAATAATTATGCCTGAAACCACGATCCTGTGCTTTGAAGAACACTGAGTTTATGAGGTGAGATAATAACTCATTTTATTTATTAACTTGAAAGCCTCGTAATGTTGTTTCCCATAATAAGTTTTACGAAATACTTATAATTTTACTACTTTATTTTATTGTTTAAACTATTAAAAAACACAGAAAAGTACAAAGATGCATATATATATATATATATATATATATATGGTAAGATAAGAAAAATAAATGCCTGGACGGGATTCGAACCCGGATCTCTGAGTCTGTACCTCAGCGTGATATCCACTACACCACCAGGCAAATTCAATTCAAACACTTGTTTTTTCTTATATATGTATTATATTCTCCATTATATATATTATTATATTCTCCATTATATATAATACATATATAAGAAAAAATAAGTGTTTGAATTGGATTCGCCTGGTGATGTAGTGGATATCACGCTGAGGTACAGACTCAGAGATCCGGGTTCGAATCCAGGCGAATCCAATTCAAACACTTATTTTTTCTTATATATGTATTATATATAATGGAGAATATAATACATATATAAGAAAAAATAAGTGTTTGAATTGGATTCACCTGGTGGTGTAGTGGATATCACGCTGAGGTACAGACTCAGAGATCCGGGTTCGAATCCCGTCCTGGCATTTATTTTTCTTATCATACCATATTAAGCTTGCATTGCTCAATGTTAAATATTTAATTATAACATATATATATATATATACAAGTATTTATCAAAGTAATATATGGAGTTGAAGTATGGAGTGAGTGTGAAACAGAGATTAAGGAAGAAACTTCTGGCAGCTGAGATGTATTTTTTTAAAATGGGAAACAAGATTAGATAAAATACAAAACAAATGGAAAAGCTGGGAGGAGATAGAGATATCATTGAAAAAATACAGCAGCAGCAGCATTTAAAGTGTATTGACACACAGTTAGGATGGACTGACTACACAAGAGGTCAAAGATCTTAGAATGGATACCACCAGGAAGGTTTTTTGTTGAAAAGGACTGCTTAGATGGAAAGAAATGAAATTGGGAACAGAAAAACACCAGTTGAAACAATCTGTAAATAATACATAAATTTCAATAAATTTTAATTGAGTCAGTAACATCTTACTTCATATTTTGTTAGAATTCTTGAGAACATGTTTCAGTATCTCTGGATACTACCATCAGTTCTTTCTGTCTGTTGAATTAACAGTTGGTGATTCTGTACTCATATGTTGCTCCTCTTCCCTCTTTGAGTAAACCCATGAACTTCCAAATCAAATCCTTTTCCTGGGAATTTCAAAATTCATGACTTTTCTTTGGTCTTGTGGATGTAAATTTCCCCCAAAATTGTCAGTTTCTTTGGATTTTTTAATTGTTTTAATAATTTTGCATCCACTTCAATTCTGTTTTTCTGACCAAGTGTGAGCAGCTACTGCAGATTTATCTACTTCCTCATTTTTCACATTTCTCAGATGTTCTTTCATTCCAATGATCAAAATTATTAAAACAGTTAAAAAATCCAAAGAACGACAGTTTGGGAGGTAATTTACATTCACAAGAACAATGAAAAAGTCACGATTTTTTTAATTCCCTGGGAAAAGGAAGTTGATAGGTCTACCTAAAGAGGGAACATCCAGAATCACCAACAATCAGAAAGAGCTGATGATAGTATCCAGAGATAGTGGAACATATCAAGAATTCTGCCAAAATACAAGGTAAGATGTACCAACTCAATTAAAACTTATTAAAAAGAACCTCAATGTTATTCCACTGAAATATTAATTTTCAGTACTTCATTACACTTTTACTAGCTAGAAAATCTCATCAACAGCCATACAGATTGTAAACCTAGAAGGATTGTTATGATCCAAAGAGTCCATCTCTTCATGGGACGTCCTGCCTCTAAGTTGGCAATGTAGGATTGTGCTATGGATTTTTATTCTTCACACGTTGATATGTTACCTTGATAGTTTCATTTATCTGCTACAGCCTGATCGCTGTCAAAATGCAATTCTAACTGCACATGTGCTAGTCTCCCCCCCCCCCCACAACTACAGACCACAGCAAATACTTGGTCACCGCTTGTACTGAGTACAGCTGCTCCCAAATCTAAGTGTATGCCATATATATAGCAAGCATTAGATTAGTCTAATAATAATAATAATAATAATAATAATAATAATAATAATAATAATAATAATAATAATAATAATTATAATAATAATATTAATAATAATACAGCAGATTTTTGCAGCTATGATAGCATGTCTTCGTCATCTAATTCTGGTTTGCCACTTAGAGACTAAATCCACAACATTTTCTACAACGTACATCAGTTTTTTAATAGAAGACAATTATTGTGAGCCTAGGTGGCTCAGATGGAAGAGCATTGACATAGAAAGTCAAAGGTCCTGGGTTCAAACCCAAGTCTAGGCATATATTTTTCTTTTCAAATATAATTTGTCCATCATTAAGATGTTTAAAAACGAATAATATAAACATTGAAAGAAGCACTACTGGCTTTATAAGTAATGTTTAAATTCCCAATAAAAAGTCTTCTTAATAAAGAAGCTGCCATTTGCAAAAATCGTAGCAACGGCTCGTAGCATTTGGGGTTAGGGAATTAACTATGTGTAAGAGAAAAATACGCATTTAGATTGGAGGCCTAGGTAGCTCAGATGGAAGAGCATTGACATAGAGAGTCAAAGGTCCTGGGTTCAAACCCCAGTCTGGGTGTATATTTTTCTTTTCAAATATTATTTGTCCATCATTAAGATGTTTAAAAACGAATAATATTAACATTGAAAGAAGCACTACTGGCTTTATAAGTAATGTTTAAATTCCCAATAAAAAGTCTTCTTAATAAAGAGGCTGCCATTTGCAAAAATCGTAGCAATGGCTCGTAGCATTTGGGGTTAGGGAATTAACTATGTGTAAGAGAAAAACACGGTTTAGATTGGAGGCTTAGGTGGCTCGGATGGAAGAGCATTGACATACAAAGTCAAAGGTCCTGGGTTCAAACCCCAGTCTAGGCATATATTTTTCTTTTCAAATATAATTTGTTCATCATTAAGATGTTTAAAAACGAATAATATTAACATCATCATCAAACATTAATTTCAATATATCATCATCTCCTTATCCAATGAGAACAAAGAAAGTAGTGATTCTAGTGTTCCGATGAGAGTTCAGAGAATGACTCTGATTGGTGATCGACAGAGGGAATGCATAGAGAAGAAGACACAGCTAGAGTGTGAGAACAAAATGAAGTAAGTTTTCCGCCACAACTACTTTTTTGTAAACGGGCCAGCTATAGTTCAGTAAAACCCCAGACACACCACAGGTATTGGGGGACATATTTTGCACCTGCATTACACTGTAACCACGTTACAATGAAACATCAATTTTATCAAATTATGTCACATATTAGTGCATATGAGTGCCAAAGAGGCAGTATGTGGCCTCGAGAGTAAACACCTTGTTGATGGATGGTACTACTTAAAAACTAGTCCTACTAAGTCCTACATATGCATGTCCTTTTCATAGCCCTGGATAACGCTGATTCATGTGAAGGTGAAGAGTGAGTTTTTAATGCTATATTTGACACCTATCAGGTAGCGGAGAAAACCCCAACAGAAACTTGCTGAGTACCTTACTCTGTAATAAAAACCTTTGCTAGGAAAGCCAAAGAATTAGATAAAACTAGCCAAGTTAATTGTTGAAAACTTGGCAAGAAAGTAAATGCAAATCAGGAGCAGTGAAAAATCTTTAGCCTGCAGAATTATTTGCACTTGGTTTTAAATAACATAATGAATTCTAATGAAACACAGTGGAATTGGAAGGGATGAAATGGATTTCACAAGAAACAGACTTCATCATTATCATCTTCCTTGCAGGGATTAGGTAATCTTGTCTGTTCCATCTTCACCATCTCTTCCTCAACATTCACATCTCTTCTTCCTTGAGGTTGATAGTTATATGCCTTGCTGGGATTCTTTCGTTATTCATCTGATCCAGGTGGGCTCTCCAATTGTCTTTATATTCCTCTATTTATTCATTTAAGTTGTACATAAGAATTAAATGAATCGTGAATTCTTCTTACCTCATACTTCTATGTTCTTTTTAAACACAG
The DNA here is from genome assembly GCA_030220185.1 of Diploptera punctata. Classification (NCBI taxonomy): domain Eukaryota; kingdom Metazoa; phylum Arthropoda; class Insecta; order Blattodea; family Blaberidae; genus Diploptera; species Diploptera punctata. Next base: position 3,272,353 of record JASPKZ010000839.1, on the reverse strand, counting down.
CACTGCAGTATCAGCGATCGTCACCATTCAGCTGAGGATGGTGACGATGTCGCTGATACTGCAGTGCTGTGTTTAAAAAAACATAGAAGTATGAGGTAAGAAGAATTCACGATTCATTTAATTCTTATTAATAAACCTCATAATGTTAAAAATTTCCAAATTTATTATATAAGTTGTACATGTTCAATTCGTCTCTTATATCTTCATTTCTTTTCAGATCCAATTTTGTGCAGCCTTTTACCCTATGAAGGAACCTCATTTCAGCCGATTGAAAGATTGCTGGGATGTCCAAAAAAAGCGCTGGATGGAAAATTCCTCTTTGAGACCATAACAGGCCAAATGGCCTAATACTTGCATGGATGATGATGATGAATTTTACTTGAAACAGACTTTTAAGCTAAAATACAATAGACACTGAGACTGAAGGATGGTCATATATACTGTAACAACACACATACACTACCCCCCACCCTGGAACAAAGATAGTTGAAAAGAAAACTAGGCAGTGTTTGTGAAAGAAGTTGGATGCACAAGACTGTTGTTTTCCATGGCTTGCAGTTGGGATCCTTTACCTATTTTACTTCTTGCCTCACAGTAAAGCCCATGTAGGTTGTTGGATTGTTGAAGGGTTCTGGATAGTTTTGCACACTGTAACGGATGTTCTTGAATCTGGTTGACAGCATAAGGTGCATTCTTCACTTTCAGTTATTTTCATCTTGTGTAAGTGTGCAACAAGACAGTCTAAGGGTCGAATCTTTGAATGCATTAGACCGTAAAAGGTGATCTCGGCTGAGAAAATTTTATCCTAATACGATTTTGCTTACTCAGAAATCTATTCATGCAATAATAATTGTTTAAATTCGTAAGCTACCTGACGAGGTAACTTAAGATCATAGCTTAAGATAGAAACTTATCGTGAGAATCCCGAAGGGAACCGATGTAGTTTGAAACCTTGCCGCTTTATCCAAGATGTCGGACCTTGAAGACTTCAATCATATTTTCGGTATATGCGGAGAAGAGGAATTTGATAGAGTCTACCAAAGAATTCAACTGGAACAACAGGAGAATCGGCGTAATATTGCGCGATGCAGACGTCGTTGTATACGGTATTATTTGCAGGATGCAAGCGTAAATGCATTCCTCTATAGCAGACGAAAATAACGGAAGTGGTTTCATCGCTGAGAATTCTGGGTAATTTCTTGCCAATATTACAAAAACGACGACTTTCATGCATGACCAGTTTGTGGGTAGCTAATTCGATCTTTGCACTTGCTCACGGTAAGTCAGCTCACCAGTGATTGGAAGTAATGTATTTGCATGCGACCTTAAATGTGGCAACAGCTTCTTTTCTTGGTTTCTGGCAGCTGTTCTTCCAAGTTTTTCCAATATCTGCCCATCTTATACTATTTGCCAGTTGAATGTAAAGATGTGTAGATTCAATTTCACTTTTGGTTTTAATTAATCTTGATGCTGTTAGGCAGCTTAATTTTTGGTTTGTACAATGCAATTTGGTTCCTTTCTTTGCCAGTGTATCTTGCCATGTAAATTCCAATTAAAACTAGATTTCATGAATTTCAAAAATACAAATTTTTAAATAAATATATTTACTTGAAAATACAATAGGAAGTAACATTATGAGGTTTTACTTAGTAAAAAGTGTTGTCTGTACAATTCTTACCTCATATTGTTGTTTCTGTTGTGTTTCACTTTTTATTAAATATATTTACTTTGGCTTTCATAGCCAGAGCATGATTTGTAGCTGTGACAAAAGAATAATGCAGAAGTAAATAAAACCCATGTCTCTCGACCGCATCACATATTCCCTTTCCGTTTATATTGTTGAGTGCACAGAAAATACTCCTTGATTAGATACAACTGCAATAATGTGTTAAGGAAACTATAAAATGTGTAGCATTAATGGCATAGTTTATCAATTTAAAATATTACTGTCCACATTAATTATATTATTTTTGGTCTGGACATCTTACCTCAATATTAATGTTGATTTGTTCTTGGACATGTTTCAAAACAATTCTGTTTTATCGTCAGCTTTCCCAGACCCCAGTCGATAAAATAGAATTGTTTTGAAACATGTCCAAGAACAAATCAACATTAATATTGAGGTAAGATGTCCAGACCAAAAATAATATAATTAAAATAACCTCAAAATATAACTTCCTAAAATTAAATATTAATTACTGTCCACAGTTTATAATAACAGCCTAATGTAATTATTGTGTTGTACAGCTGGTTGGTGGGGCCGTGAGTATTGTATATTTACACCAAGAGTGATACATTACTTTATTCTTTCATTGTGGTTATTCTCTGTCCAGCCTAAGAAACACACTTTTGACATTTAACTTCCGCGAGCAAGTGTATAAGTACACACGACCTCTGTTAGTTGTTGGTTCAAGTTGATAAATTAATGCACAACAATCGTTTTAATTTTTAATGTTGCAGGTTGAATTAACAAACACAATGATAAGTCAAAAACAAATTAAATTATAATTTTTAATATTAAACAAATTAATTCAAATCAAACATTTAAATTAAAATAACTGTAGGCCTAGGCCTATACACCTTAAAACGATCTGTACACATTACAAAACAGGTTTAGACCTTTTCCTCTTTTTGTTGGGCGTTTTGATATTACCAGTTTACTTTATATCGTTCACTACAGTGTCAGGATTATGCCCCATAAACTTACTAAATACATTTAACATCGTCTGATTTTCACAACTCTTTAACAATTTCCCTTTAGGGTGTTTTTTATAATTTTGATCACACATTTGATCACCAAGTTAAGTTACCATAAACTAAACGATAGTCGCCATATTTGTAACTGACATTCAACTTCTTCTCAAGAATTGATCATTTCAAACAAATGAGAATTTTTAGTTATTCTCTGACCTTTGAAGAAACATGTAGGTGTATACTGTATTCTGATCAACTATCGTTAACATAAATAGTTTCAAACTTGTAATTATATTAATCAAATACATGATCTATTTTTTCACTTCCGCTGAACTGTGCTTTGGCCATGAACGAATCGCAGTAACTGCAGCAGTCATATGCTTCAGGGATTTTCTGTCCATCTGTTTTTCTCAAGTGTATTTCTTAGGCTGGACAGACTATAGTATTGTTATAAATTATATATGACTGTGCCAGGAAAAAACCCTTTAAGTGATAAAACATTGAATTTATTTTTATAATTAGACATAAATTTCTGCTCAATAAAAAAAAACGAAACGTTCTAAATTAAGTGTTTATAAGCAAATGAAGCTGGGTATTTTAAAATTAACTTTTAATATTGTAGAAGATTTACAGCTCCAAAACTGATTAATTTTAAAGTGTTTGCATGTATACAGGTGATGTAAAGCACTCAGTTCAATATTCATTCGGTCAGGGCACATAAAGTGGACATCCGAATTTCGAGATAATTTAGGTTTTAAAATTAAGCTTAGGACCACTAAACATGAAAACGCAAAAAAAAATTGCAAACCATCCAGAAACAAAGCAGTAAAATAACATTTTATAAGCACTAAAAAAATACACATTTCACTAGTTTACTATGCGAGATATCCTCATTTCGATATAAATTTGGTATTAAAATGAAGTGTGGACCATCACTAAAGAAACTAGGTTAGAGTAATTCAATTAGGTTAGGTTAGCTTTTACTTTCTTATACAAATAGTATAATTTATTTACATACCTGTAATTTAATATTGTCTAAATGCCATTCTATTTATTACTTTCACAGGTTGGAGTAATTGAAATAAGTTAGGTTAGCTTTTAGTATTCTAATAAATTATATTACAAATTTTGAAGATTATGTTATAAATAAGTGGCATCTATTTATTGAATATTTTGTAAGGGCTAATTTGCTATTGTTAAATTTTGGGAAATATGTACGATGACATATTGATTACCGACAATCAATTCACTTAAACCACTTTTTCTTAAGAAACTCTATGTGATTTCAAAATTTCAAACTCTTTGCTACGTAATTTTGGAAATATAGCAGTGCACTTTTATTACAATAAAATATTTTATTTCATTTTCGCATCTCTTTTGAAGAAAACATGTTTTCACGCTGAACTAACATCTGAATATCAAATTTGACGTCACGACCACAATGGCAGCCACTTTCTTTAGGTAATACAGGAAATAGTGCTTTATAAATTTTCCAGATTTGTTTCTGGATGGCCCACAAATTTTTTTCATGTTTTCATCTTTGATGTTCCTAAGCTTCATTTTAAAACCAAAATGATCTCAAAATTTGGATGTCCACTTTTTGCGCCTACCCTATTCATTCTAATAGATGGCATCAATATCTCAAAATAATTTTTGGAGATTGTATGCCACAGAAATTCAAATAAATAAATGAAAAAAAAAAACAATTTATTGTTGCAGTACATGAATAATTACTCGAGAGAAATATATATGTTGAATTTTTTCCCCAAAAAATGTAAGAAATGCCTTAAAATCAAGTGAGAACTTGAGTTCAAAATAACCTAACATCACCATATTTTAATGTAAGTTAATTGTTAGTCATTGCTCAGACTGTAGCCAACTTATCACAAAAACCCGCTAACTAACAAGTTAACACAAAACAAATCTGGTGTACTAACTTGCCTATTTTCTCACCCTAACTTGCCCATACTAATGTAGGTGGACACCTGGGATAGAACCCCCTATATATAAGTAATTAGCAATTAGCTCTAGTGGGAACGTGTTATCACATTGGCCAACATGAAGCTACCAGTCACTTGTTCTCCAATTGAATATTCACAAGTGGCATAGAATAGCCTCATTTTTTTATTTGCATCGCTTCTTTTCACTTCTCTACAAAAATAAGGTCTGTGAATCAACCAGTGGTTTCCCTGGTCACACATCAATAATTTTTGACAACTGACAACATGTTTATTCAGGTTATACTAGGCTGGATTAGAAATGTTAATTTAAATTAGGCAGATATCAGCAACCTTTATTTTTATTAACATGTTTTTCATAAGTTGACTATTCTGTTTTAGTAAAGATAATAGACATGTTCCAATAATAATATGGTGCCTTTTAGTTATTTCTAAATCTACTTCTGATTCAATTTTCAGGCATTTTCTGGAAAAAGAAAAACATATATACAGGCAATTATTTACATACTTCATATTTCTTGCTGACACCTGTAGGGAAATAAACATAACTAAATCAATCCCACTAGGGGAGCACCCACATCCTACAGTTGGATGAATGGGGATCAATCACATTTACATTCTTATATAATTTTTTTTAATTTATGTAGATCATTTTGTATATCCCATATTTTGGCATTTCATGACTTTGCATATATTGATATGTCAGCATACTTTTAAAATAATTTTCTACGATTTAATGTTTCAACAATATCATAAATCACATATTCAAGAGCACTGAGTATATATTCTACATATTGCCCTGTGTGTGCACGTACCAGAGCATCTCTCAAACTGCATACTGGTACCAGTGTTGGTCTACATATTATAATAAAAATTTGAGGAAACAAATATAAAATTAAAATATATATACAGTCAATATGCCCATTTCACCAATTAATGTTTTAAAATGGTCAACAAGTTTCTACAGCCAAGCTGTCATTCTCAAGACCAGATATTGAGTCAATATCTGGTCTTGAGAATGACAGCTTGGCTGTAGAAACTTGTTGCCCATTTTAAAACATTAATTGGTGAAATGGGCATATTGACTGTATATATATTTTAATATTTTATCACCAAGAAGATCACTTGTGTATTAAATATAAAATTGTTTCTGGTTATTTTTTCATTGTATGGGCACATTTATCTATAGTTTTAAATAATATAAATATGTAAAGTAACAATTTGAAAATGGAAGATTTTTATCTTAACATTCACAATATAAATTTCCAAAATATTAACTTTAAACATTATTGGACCTATCTGAAAGTTTACATTCTGTTTTTGTTTATAAATCCAATAATAAAGTGAGAATCTTTACCTCTTCATTATACAGCTTACTTAGTTCCTTCTTGATTGGGTCTATGAGCTGGATTTGTCCAGTTGAAAAACCAACCACTAGTGAAACACTTTCAGCAGTCATTGTAACCACATTGAAGTCATGGCATGTCGGATTTGTACCTTTATACATCTTTTTATCGACCGGTTTGGTCAAATCTGCTGCCTGGAGCAAAAAAACGACGTATTTAGGTTAGGTTTCGATCTATAAATACGAAATAACAAGAGGGTAAAATATAAATAGATTCGAAATAATACAATATTTACAACAATTCTATGAATTAATTCTAAAAGCAGTACATAATTTTGTATTAGATTACTTGCCTTTTTTACACCTTTATATACATAAACATACAATTCTCTGCCGAAATTGAAGCAGATTCTATCCCCATTGCCGCTAGGGTCTGGTAACGTTACGAAAGACACACGAACGGCGGCACTTCCTTGAGTGTTTGTATATCCGACCCTGTTGGGTCTCGAATATTCTGAGAGAGTCATTAGTCTGTATGTTCCTTCTCTTGTGATAAACTGTGTTTTTAATTCATCCTTTCCCCCTCCATCTTGCACCGCCATTTTCATTTACCAACTGCTTTGGGAGGGGGCCACAAATAGTCGACAGTCTTCTGTTTTTACATGTGCACGCAGAATAGGAACCGGAAGTATTTTACAGCTGATAATATATCAGGGTCACCAATATATCCACAGCAATAAATATACGCTAATTTCAATTTTATAGTGCCTAAATAAATGTATGTAATATAAATTGCGAATAAGATGAAATAAATTTATTTATTTTTTGTTGTCTATAATATCTGCAAAATTTAATTTCATGTTCTGTTAAATAACGCTGGTATTTTTCTATTATTTCGTTTTTCACTAGTAATTTGTTATTTATTTAGCAGGTTTGACATAATCTTCCTGCGCCCAATTAATCTACTGTCATTCTTCTCCACATCTCGCTGTTATTCCATTCTGCATCGTCCAATCCTTTTTCCCCTCATGCTGCTCAAAACACCATCAATCCACGTTATTTTTGGCCGCCCTCTTCTTCTACCAAGTGGCACCCATTTTAGTTCATTGGCCTTTTTAGCACTGTACATTTTTCAAATGAACAGAGAGGTAGTCTGACGTTTTAACCCCGAAACTGGAGGACCAGGAGATTTTTAATCAAAGTTCTCTTCCTTTAGCCCTTAACAAACTAATGCCTAACTGCAAGGCAGCAGTACCTGTAACCCTAGGCAGGGGCCCTTACAGGTACTATCAGCAATAACCTATTAGTAGTACCACTGGGTACTATCTTCTGTGCATATTGAACCTTGGTTTTTATGAGGATGTCACTCCTACCTCCTCATCATTTTCCAACCTGGCTTGGGACAGGCTTTGGCAGGTTTTCATTAATAACTTTCTAGCAATTAAATTAAACTTATTGCTTACAACAGTGTAAACTACATTTAGCTAAAAATCATTGAGAAACGACAGAGGTGCCTCTCAATGTTAAAAATTGTAACAATTTTATGTCATAATCAACTGATGCAGATGATCATGTAGCTCAATCACATGATAAACACCCCCATTCATAAGCTCAACACAAGCAATGCTACTTTGTGAACAATTTTTCCATGTTTTATTCTTGATCTTTACAGAAAAAAATTACAATAATTTTACAACTTTTCGAATATCTTTAAATTATTTTCATTTTTTCCCCAAAAATCCATAATTTAAGTAAGTTGATTAAAATAATTTACACAATTTCCTAAGTGTATATAAAAAAAACAATTCCACTTTTAGTTGAATATAATAAATGCAGTATTTATTATTTATTATAAAGTAATTGAAAATATTATACATTTATTTGTATATGTTTATATAAAATGTATTGTATGAGGGAAAAATGATAAAGGGAAGGGAGAAGGCGAAACCCAAAGCCAAGCACATAGTCTATTCCTGTCAAAAGGCATCACAGGGGCTGCCAGGATTAACATACCCATCCGACGGACAAATCACTATCAACACATGCTTTCTGAACACCTGCAGATTTGCAATTTAGTACAGAACTCTGGTATACAATTTAGTGAATAAAAATTGTATACCACCACCTTTTCTGACTCCAAAATTGAAACTTTTACAATTAAGTTAATCTTCAGAGTGTTGGAGAATAGAGAGATGTTTCTTGTACATGTCCCAACCTGGAGATCCAATTGTGGGACTTTTACTATCATGCTGGACGAGGAACAACAAATTTTGATGGTGAAATTCATGCTATAAAAATCTATTAACACTAAAAGCCATGTTTTCCAAATTAGTGCTCTCTGTGACTCCAAAGCAGCTATACAGGCAATTTATTGGCCAAGAAGTTTTGACTGCAAAGAATGCTATGACATTATTACTGACCTGCAAAACTGTGGTAAAGAAGTTGTCCTCCAATAGCTACCCTCCCACTGTGGGATTGCCGGTAACAAAAGAGCTGATTTCCTTGCCAAAAAAGGATCTCGCATTGAACAACTGCCTGGATCTAAACCAACACCTACTACTCCTCAGTGAAACACCACCATTTTTTAACAATAGAGTTAAAATTTCACTTGTTTGAATGACACATAGTCTTAAAACCGTAGCCAGAGAAAAAAAGGTAATTGCCTTAATTTATAAAATATTGATATCCCAGGACATACCAAGAAAAACAGCAGTAAGCACACTTTAGAACGACAACGGCCCATGACTGTTTGGCAAAACATCGTTATAAAATCAAGATCCTGCCTTCACCAAAATGAATTATTTTAGAAAATCACCCTGATGAAGATATGGACGAAGGTCATCTGAACAATTGCATCGCTGTCAAATATGAAGATTCTAAGTATTGGAGAGCAAGACTGCTAATGACTTCAGTGTTAGATGCTGCAACATTAGACAACAACAATAATTAAGTAAATTTCTTAACCTTTTGCAAGCCACTGGTAAAATCTCTTGTGTCAGAGATTTAAATCCCACTTGCCAATGTGATCGGATTTGCAAGTAGTTTAAGTATATTGTCTGGCAGGTAATGGACAGGAGCACCAGAGCCAATCTGATCGGCTCATGACACCTAAAGGGTTAACTTGCTAGTGAGGAAGCAGCACGATGGACAACATCAGGTCTGTAAAATGTTAATTTGGGTTTAATATTTAATTTTAGGAAGTTATATTTTGAGGTTATTTTAATTATATTATTTTTGGTCTGGACATCTTACCTCAATATTAATGTTGATTTAACATTAATATTGAGGTAAGATGTCCAGACCAAAAATAATATAATAGTTAATTTGGGTATTGCAGAAAGGCATTTCCTTGTACTGACTAAGCAAAACATATAAATTGGATTACTCGGCCAGGGATTTAGTCCCACACAGACCAGTTAAGAGGGCTACACACGTATGGTAATTTTGCCAAACCTGTTAGTGAATTGCAAAGGAATGAAGCTATTGAGGTTGTTTTTATGAGAAGATTTTAAAAAAAGTTTTTGCATGATAGAGCGTTCTGCCTTACTTTACAGCGATGGTGGCCATGATTGAAATTTCATTTTCCCAAATTTCGGGTTTCCAACCTATATATAAAACTAAATAACTATACTATCCATCCATAGTAATTCTGCCCGAAGGCAGGTCCTTCACTGCAATCATAGTATTTTCATGCTATGCTATGCTTGCAGCTTTACTAGGGAATTGTAGGTGTGGTAGCTTCCCGTTGCTTTCCACACCGGTGACGGATGATGATAAAGATGATGATGATGGCCATATGATTTCAGGGACCGTTTGGGCCTTAAAGTTTTCCTGACATTTGTCTTACAGGTGAGGAAAAACCCCGATAAAAACCTCACCCAGAAAAACTGCCCCGACTGGGGATCAAACCCGGGCCTGCTGCGTAACAAGGCAGCACGCTACCTCGAGACCACAGCGGTGGACAACTATACTATAATATTACAAATTACCTACCTAGGGCAGGAAGTAAAACCACTACCTCTTATGTATACTACGTAGAATGTATATACAAAAATATATCCAAAAGGTAGTGTTAATGTACATTATATAAAACAAATCACTGCATTTTAAATTAATGAAGTGAACTCTATTTGAAACAATATTGAAAGTTGACTTAACAAAATGCAGTAGGTCTACCATATCCATCTCTTGTCTACTGAAAACATTAGACTTTTTAGCTTTATGTCCAATATTCTTCTTTTTGAGGAAGCTAACTAGTGTAACAAAATCTGCAATATTGATATCTTCTTTTAAATTTCTTCAGCATTTAATATTCTAACCACAAACTCGCTGGAGACTTTAATGTTTCACTCCTGAGCAAGAAATAATCAACCACACTTTTTTCACTTACAGTACATTAAATTCTTCTCCTCCAGCCACTTTCTGAATGAAATGTAAGTTTTTTCATATTTTGATTTAGATTTCTTTGGCACTAAAGAAGCAAACCCAACTTCCTGTGTTTCTTCAATTTTGTCATTTTCATTACCATAATTCATACTTGCCATCATTTTATACCTGATTGGTGTCATGGCCTGCTGTAGTCTCAACTAAATTATTTTTAGCATTTAGCACATATACATTGATGACTGCTAATGTCGGTCAGTTGTTTATTATGAATGCAAATATTTCCAACAAATATGTTATTATTTTACTATTATTTATTATTTTGAAAACACCGTTGTGCAAAAAATAATGTACAACACAGGTTTCTGAAGTGTTTTACAGAATCTCGAAAATTAAAAACCTCACTATTGCTTGGTTTTAATCATTTTGTCGCTTCTGTAAAAACCACATTCCAACCTCACATTGTAATATACTCAGTAAATACCAAAAATTACCATTCATAAAAAATTATATATGTACTATGATGATCTTGTAGAAGATTTCCGGGCTGTTGGCTGTGGTCTTGAGGCTTGTAGTTTCCCAATGTTTCGCCAGAGACTGCGTCCGGCATCCTCAAGGGTTGTCTTGTCAGTCTCAAGACAATCCTTGAGGATGCCGGACGCAGTCTCTGGCGAAAGGTTGGGGAACTACAAGCCTCAAGACCACGGCCAACAGCCCGGAAATGTTCTACAAGATCATCATAGTAACTCCAGCCATGAAAGCCTAAGTCAATACATATATATACTGTATATGTGACATCAATTTTTGTTTTATTAAACCAAACTTGGCATATAAAAAAGTTGGTATCAAAAAAAAAAAGTAAGATCAAGTGTGTTAACCAGCAAAATCAGGTCATTAGGAGTAAATTAAAATTAAAAAATCATTCTAATTGCTCTAGCAGTCCCAATTTTCAATGTTTCACAACAAAACTCCAGCATATGCAGTAAAATATAAAAATATTGTGAGTGTGAAATCCAACCTTATTAGGTTCCATCCCAAGTAGACTATTTTCACAACTTGAACAATCATGAAAGTATTGCATTACCGTTACTGGGTCAAAAGAAATAAAAGTTGCAATGCAAATTAAAAAAATATTAACTTATAGAACATATTCCAGGTTAATAAAGGGAAAAGACAATTATAGTTGCTCACTGTAATGTGTGTTTTAGTATTTCTCATGGAGGAGAAAATGGCATTAGAAATGTATTAACAGTAAAAGGGGTTGAAAAGTCAGTGGAAGTACCAGTAAGGTAAAATTAAATTATTTGTTTGATCTCTATACATTTTTTTATTAATTATTATAAAGTGAACATGGTTTTACTTTGAATCGTTTTATCTTTAAATTATTATTATGTTTCCAAAAATCAGCTGACACTGTACTGTTTCTTTAGTAAGACAAATTCCATTTGAAGAGAAAAATGTATGCTAAAACTGGGATTTGAACCCAAAGTCTCTGATTCTATGCACCAGTGTTCTAATTCACTAAGCTACTTGGTTTTTCTCTCTTATACAATACCCGTGCAATCAAGGCAATGAAACTTTGTTCCACATGCCATCTAGTCTCTGAAGAAGTATTTAAATGGGATTTAATACTATTTTTATAACCAGTAAAGCTTTATTTTCAATGTTTCTCTCTCTTTTATCCAAGTGGCTCAGTGGAATAGAGCACCGGTACATAGAAACAGAGACTTTGGGTTCAAATCCCAGTTTAGCCATAAATTTTTCTTTTCAATTATAATTTGTTCTTCAGTGAGAAAAAACATTGAAGACATATTCTATTATCTAAAAGTCCTGAATACATGCAGAAAAGAACTTGGCAACCCTAGTCCTTGCTTGGTTTATGTTAGGGGCATGGAAATTTCTCAGAATTACCAACAGTGCGTCCAATATGCAGGAGCTCTGAAGACGAAATACATATACTAGGAATATGTATATGAACAAAATGTAAACCTGGAAATATATAAACATTTATTGTATAAAATAATATGGCAGGAACAATTTAACAATTGATTTATATATAATTCACAAACATTTTGCAGGAGATAATTTTATGAATACAATGTCATTACTACCCACTCTTCCATTGAGAACACAGCCTTGGATGTGCGCTGTTTATCCTTTCCTTGGAAAGCATCTGAAACAGTAGTAGTGTTTGTCAAAATGCAAATTCAATCAAAAACATACTGATTTATGTAATAACAAAAAAAATGAATGTGTGCAATAAAAATTAAATGGACAAATCACCTGGTTTATTTTCACTTGTTTCTATGAGAATTTTCTTAGAGAAAATGGAGATAAAAAAATTAATTTTTTTCAAGAGAAAATGTTTTGCTTGAATAAGGATTTGAATCCAAGATCTCTAGTTCCACATACTGGTGGTCTAACCGGTTGTGCTATCCAGGCTTTTCATTTCAGGCATAAATTTTTTCTCATTCTATTTAATCCCATGCACCCATACCAGCAAACCATTGTTCACAATACAATTGGGCAGCTTCTTTTTCAAGAACACTTTATGATGCGATTGTTGTAGCTGAAAAGCTATTATTGTGATGTTGTATGTAAAATGTATACACTCACTTTCAAGAACATGTTCCAGTTCTGGACAAATTTATTTTTTGAAAAGAAATATTATCATCTGCACCAGATAACAAAGCCCCAGACCTTGGACTCTGTACATTGGCATGTGGCCCACTTCACCATTTGAGACATGGTACAAATGCCAACATATCTTTCCAATTATATAATTCTCTTACTTCCGAAGGCAGATAGCTACAGCTATTAACACCATTAGATGACACCTATTCCAAGTACTTTTAACAAGAATTTTACATTATGTTTAAGTGATAAAGCATAATATTTTGATGTTATATTTAGTTTAATATGTTCAAGTCCTGGATTCTTTACAGAATCGAAGGTCAGGCATTTGATTCCCAGTTCAAACAATGATTTTTCTTTTAAAAAAATAAATATAGAATTGGAGGTTCAGGATTAAATTCCTGGTTCAGGCGATAGTTTTTCTTTTAAAAAATAAATAAATATAGAGTCATACGTTCAGGGTTCAATTCCCGGTTCAGACAATTTTTCCTTCCAAAAAAAATTATACACTCTTGTTGACTGATAAATTATTTTTTGAAGAGAAACCCTTTTGCCTGAACCGGGATTTGAACCTAGAGGCAATAGTAAAAGAGCTTCATAAATAGTTTAGTTGACGAGCTGCCTCTGGAACATATTGATCATAAAGTTACTGTACAATAAACAGAGATATTACCAATCATTGCTTTGAGTCTCACAGCACACATCATGAAGTCATCGAAGGACATCATGTTGTTCTTGGAACTGTAACGATGGACAAGAATATTGAGAACGTGATTATTCAAACTGTATCCAGCCGAGTTGAGTGCTTGTCGCAGTTCAAACGCGCCAATGTTACCAGTTCCATTGTCATACAGCTTAAATACAGACTGAAAATACATTTATACAGCTTTTCATAAATTATGCTATTTTTTAAAAATGTAATACTTAAGTTAAAAATGCATCAATATAAAAAATTATTTTTCTTTATTTTCATTTACATAGACTCCCATTTAAGTGCAGAAAATTATATCTGGCATATGTCCACCTCCACTGTCTTGGCAGACAGTTACTCGGTCTATGAAGATCGTGATGAATCTTTCACACATCTCTGTTGATTAATACGTATTGAATGGAGAACATATTTTTAATAAGATAAAAGTTAAAAATTAAAATGTAAATATTTTTAATAACTCACCTCATACAATTTCAAATTTCTTTGAGACCATTGGTTTCAAACAAATTTTTCGTTCATCTTCAGTCATGACTCTAACTGTTGAAATTCTCTGTTTGTTGATTTCTCTATGGTTACCTCTAGTGCTGCCATCTTTGGTTGGGTTTATAAATTTTGAAATCAAATTTTTCTCTACAGGAATATCGAAGTTCATCAATCGATATTTATTCTTTTGAATGAATATCTTCTCCCCAAACTGTTAATTCTAACGGTTTTTCCAATTGTTTCAAAAGTTTTGCATCTCTATTAATTTTATGATGTTCTAACAAACTATGTGCAGCAATTTTTCAATTTCACAATTTTTAATATTTCTAAAATGTTCTTTATTACGTGTTTCCAAATTTCTTTTCATTTTCCTTATATATACTTTGATGCAATCATTACAATTTATTTGATAAATTCCAAGTTTTTTACTGTCTTGAATGTTGATTTTTTTATTGGTTCTTAGGAATTTACCCAGATTGAATTTATTTATTGGTGTCAAAGTAACATTGTGTTTGTTAAACATTTTTTAAATTTTCTATGTACTTCAGGATGGTAAGTAATTTGTTGAATTATTTCTTTTCTTTGCTATCATTTTTTAGGGTAGTGTATTCTTTAAGTCTTTTTTTCTGTTTAAAATTCTTAATTTATTTGTTATTAATCTTGCTTTATTTAAAATATTGTTGTATTCTTTCTTAAAATTTTCTTCATTTAATGGAATATTTGTTAATCTGTATAATAGGCTATTAAATATTGCATGTTTATGTTCAATAGGATTGAAGCCCGATGATTTGATATAATTATCAGTAGAGTTCGGATTTTTATGTAATATTAATCCCCAAATATGTACATAAATATGTAGTAAAAATATGTAATATCACAATTTTATTATGTAATATCAAAATTTACATTGCTATTATAAAATACTGAGTTTTTCTTTGTCCTTGTTTCTTTTCTCATATAATAAGATATTTTCTTCTTAAAAATAATTAATTGATGAGAATCTTGTAGTTAACATATTTTTTTACCAATAATAAAGTAACAAATATCCAAAAGCATTTTGTGCAAACGGGTATATTTAACATATTTAAGATATAGGTTCTAAACCTAAATTAAGATGATCAATTGAGTTGGTGTTTACTTGATGAAAATCCATATTTATTAATTAAATAAAAATAAAACGTAGTTTTATTTGATTTTCATATTTATTATATAATTCAGTGACAGCTGTTTCGGTACACTGTACTTTCTTCAGACATGTTAACGAATTATGAATTGTGTTCCAACTCAGTTGTCACTGAATTATATAATAAATATGAAAATCAAATAAAACGTTTTATTTTTATTTAATTACTAAATTAAGATATTTATTAATTATTACTAAAAAAAAGAATACATGTTAGAACAGAACTGTATATGTAACCTAAGAGTTATTTTCAATTAAATTCACTTAAATTTTTAGATATTTATATTATTTTATATACAAAATACAGTACTTAGAGACTTCTTACACTTCACCATTATTTGTTGCACAATGTGTCACAAGGTACATCAGAGGTAACATTTTGTCGGTGATCGGATAAAATGTTTTTATATGCAGAAAATTATCTCTCTTCATCGCAAGAACTAACAGGCACATACTTCAGCAGGTGGAAGTGGTTGGGAGAAATGTCTTCAGGAGGATTCACATTTTCGCATTGAGAATTTGCAAAACTGCTAAAACACTATTGTAACCAGGATTTCTTTCCAATACAGCATTCATTTTTCTTTTAACTTTTTCTCCTCGAGAAGTGAGCACCATCCTCTTTGCATTCTCTATAACATCCATGGATTCAACTAGGGGATGTCCAACAAATTCCAGATCTTTAATAATTTTAGCAATCAGCCGAAGTTGCTATCTATATAAATGATATCACAAGCTAATTTGGAATAATTGTTAAACAAGTTTTGAGCGTTTTCAACCGACAGAGCAGAAGTTGATGGAAATGAGTCTATAAAAGATTTAACTTCCTGTAAATGTTTATTATAGAACAGCAAGTTAGCACAGGTTCTGGAGGAAGTGGAACTTCTCCCTATAAGCTTGTACACGTAGTGGTGCCTTCATGAACACTTTTTTTGTACCGTACAAGAGACAAGTTGATTGACCTCAGAAAAATTAGCTTCTGCAACACATTGATGGGCTATGCAAGTGGAGTGAACCATGCGAGGGTAAAACACATTAAGTGCATTAGTGGCTTTTAACATATACGATGTACTGTCTGAGCATAAAATTAGAACTCTTTCTTCCTGGACACCTCCTGGCCATAATATTTTAAGGCAGTCATTGACAAATCAAGTAATGGTGGAATGATTTGTCAAAGGTAGCGGTTTGCTTGCAATTAAGCACTTTTTAACTGGAACATCAGCCGACAACTTTCCGACAATTAAATTTGCAACATACCGCTCCAAAACATCAGTTGTTTCGTCTACTGAAATCCAGATGTAAAAATTGGTTATTTTTGTCCTAATGGTCTCTAGAGCATCTTCGTAGCAAACTCTAAGGTATCCTTTATGAAGAGTGGACTCATCAGGAACTCAATGGCCGCAATATTTCTCCAGGAAAGCGCAGTACTTTGGTACTTGAATTTTGTTCCAAGGAATGTTTGCCACTATCATTGCTTGGTACATTTCTTTAAAAAACTCACTTACTGAAGAATTCTGTTCCATCTGCATCAAAAGAACTTGTTTTTTTTATTTCTGCATTTGTTTATTTTTCAAATGAAATGAACTTCGAAGATGTTGTTCTAATTGAGATTTCATAGAGCACCCAATTTTTTTATCACACACTCAGCGCAACACTACCATACCATCTGTGGTGAAAGCATCATCGATAGCTATCCATGATCAAAGGTTTTTTAGATAACAATGATGCAGTCGGAGGTCTTTTCACTTGTTTTCACTGACGTTCAATCACAGCAAGATATTGAGTGAAATTGAATAAACTAAAAATAGTTAGATGAAATTAGTAAGTTCGTACATTTTTATCTTTTATCTATCCTGAATTCTCTACTTGATCCTAAAATAACAAAGCGCTGGTAATCGGAGGAAAAAATATTTTTAATTCTTGAAGTCTATTCAATTTTAAAAAGAGTTACGGTATCATTTAACAATATCAGGATGTAATAGAACATTGAAGGGGGTAGAGAGAGAGAGAGAGAGAGAATTCTGTCCACTTAAAAATACACTCTGTTTGTGTTAACCTGGCATCATTCACGTTCTCGCTCACATGCACAGTTTTGCCAAATCCTCATTTCCAGCAGGCAAACTTATTTTAATACACTATTCGATTTCAAAAGCGTTACAAGATTTCCTAGAAAACCGTGAACTATAATGAGGGTTTGCATTAGGTTTCAATGTGGAATAGTCCATGCCATTCCTTTTTCCCCCATCTCTTTCTAAAATATTTGCAACATTATTGACAGGACAAAGTATAGTGATGTACTGATATGGCTATGGCCTGTCAATCACCTCTGCCTTCTAACAGAATTTAGAACAAAATCATGCCGAAATTTTACCTGTTTCATAGCATTGCACATACAAATTTTTTGAACTTGCATTTGAAGACCATTTTATGTAAAAATATGTAGTATTATATGAAATATGTAAAAATATGTAACATAAAACTTGAGTATAAGATAGAGATTTACGTGATTCATCAAGATTTTTGGTTATTACAAATAAACATGTGAATAAAAAATATGTAATTACATAAGAATTCAGACTCTTATGAGTATCTTTCCCATATATATCAAATTCAATTTTCTGGGATATTCATACCTAATTAAGCATAGATCTAAAAACGGAATTTTATTTTCAATTTCTGATTCTATAGTAAATTTTATTGATTCATCCTGCAAATTTAGTAATTTCAAAGCATCGTCAATATGTTTTGAATTTATTATAGAAAAAATGTCATCCACATATCTATACCAACTCTTGAAAATCCATGGGGAAGCATTTGTGATATGACACTCATAGTAACTCATGAATAAATTAGCCAAAAATGGCAAAAGAGGATTACCCATTGATAAACTAGAGGTAACCATAGAGAAATCAACAAACAGAGAATTTTAACAGTTGGAGTCATGACTGAAGATGAATGAAAAATTAATTTGAAACCAATGGCATCAAAGAAATTTGAAATTGTATGATATGAGTTATTAAAAATATGTTCTCCGCTCACTGTTAATGATATAACCTCATAATGTTTACTTCCCAACATTAATTTAAATATATCTCTGTTGGTGTCATTGATGACACATTGAATTTCTTCCTTAAGTTGGAGAACTGTTTGTGGTTCGTTCACGTAGACTTTGAACCTGTTAGACCTGACACACATCCCATGAGACAATAACCTTTAAAGCAGCATTTTAATATTATAATAAGTATGGAAGTTTAAGTTAATAATTTTATATTGTTTATTTTTAATTATTTCACTCACCTCATACTTCTATGAAGTATGAGGTGAGTGAAATAATTAAAAAATAAACAATATTAAAGAACCTCATAGTGTTATTTCCTATCTACATAACTTAATAATTTTATACTTTAAAATTCTTTTAATATTCAAATATAACTTAAATAAAGAAATACATCTAAATAATTCATTGTTGAATAAAAATATCTCAGTAACAATTAAAGAAATTGTGTTACATAACAGTCTTTCTAAAGAATGCTTTTAAAATTGTTTTAAGTCATTGTTGTCAGAATTATATAGCTTTCTGTTATAACTGTAATAAGAACACCTGCTTAACTTCATATTTTTAAATGAAAGTAAACTAAATTCTGATTGGATGTTAAAACAATTAACTTTTTGACTTAACAAATCAAATTTAAACCTTGTATTAACCAATAGAATTTAAAATTACTATCATGTGATGTAATAATGTTCTTTAAAATTAAAAAAAGAATTACCTAGTCATTCTGCATACAACTTTCAACAAACATAGAAGCAATAAGAGTTCTCCTGATAAAATGTGATATTTAATACAAGAAGAATAGTTGATTCAAGAAAAGAAAATCATTTAATTTTAACTGACGATGAAGAATAATACCACCTACATTTACTTAATCTGCTGGGAACCTACAAAGTGAATAAATGTGAAATTATTTCTACAAGAAACAATTTTTTTTTATGATTGTGAAGTGTTTTCCTATCCTGTGTACCAACTTCCGACCCTAAGAAGAGAATTAAACCCAACCTGAACCAGTAATTCTTTTTGGGACACCAATCCTTCAAAATGTTACAACAACATCGGGCATGAAGAGAGTTAGCTGCTTCAAAACATCGCCACAACATGGGAAAAGAATTACTTCTTCACCTTACTCCATGAAAAATTCCCTCAGTCAATGATCTCAATTTGTGGTGACTTGGAATGGCTTCTCAGATCTTGTGATCTTATTCCATGTGACTTCTTTTTATGGGTATGTGAAGTCCAAAATTTACAAGAACAAATAAAAAAACTGTTCTCCACTTACAGAAGAAATAGAACGTATCATCAATGACATCAACAGAGATGTCAGTAAAAGGGTCATCATGAACTTTATAGACCAAGTATCTGCCTGCCGAGACAGTGGAGGTGGACATGTGTCTAATATAATTTTCCACTTAAATGGGAGTGTATGTAGATAAAAGAATTATTTCAATGCATACTTATTTAATTATTGTATTTTTAAAAATTGCATAATATATGAGAGACATATTATTAAGGGTCTGTGTTCATGTGCAGGTGTATATATATGTGTGTATGTGTGTGTGATTTGACATGAATGTCTATGAACTTTAAGGTACTGAATAGACAAGGTTTTGATAATCAAATAATGTACATAAAATATGTGGCTGGATCCAAATACCTAAGAATAACAATTACAAACAAGAATGAGCTCCAGAAAAAAATTAAACATAGGCTCAATTCTGGAAAAGCATGTTATTAAGCATTAGGGATTCTTGTCATCCCAACTTCTTTCAAAAAACATTAAACTGAAAATACATAAAACTATTATTCTTCCAGTAATATTTTATGAATGTGAAATATGGATGGAATCTTATTTTAAGGGAGAAGAAAAGATTACAAGTATTTGAGAATAAAGTTCTCATGAAAATTTTTTGGACCAAAGAGAGACAAAGTGACAGGTAAACAGAGGAGACTATGCAACAATAAGCTATTTGATATTTATTGGAAACCAGTATAATAAGAACAGTTAAGTCTTGTAGAATATGATAGGCCAGGTATGTGGAATGAATGGGGAATAAAAGAAGGGCATGGTATCTCTGTAGGAACACTGGAGTGAAAGTACCTAGTAGGTAGGCCAAGAATGAGGTCGGAGAATAACCAGAAGTTAAATTATACAGGAGATGTTTAGGGATATATGGAGGTGTTACATTCATGCTGCCATGAACCTTTGGCATTGATAGTGCTAGTGAGTAAGTTTTTTAGGTATAAAATATGCAACTAGTTTCCAGTGGTGTGCGGAGGTCACAGCAATTACCCCAGCTGTATGACGAAAATGTGCTCATACCTTATGGTTTATATCAACTTCTTTTCCAAATTGTTCAGTTTATAAATAGTATGAGCATTTATTATTGTGTATGTGTTTTGAGAAAACTACCATAATAGTTGACTATATAAAAAAGAATATTTTACAATTTATACCCATGTATGCACAATTCAATAATACATGCAGTGATACTCACTTCAAATGGGTCTATAATGTATATTATACAATCACTCAATTCCATTTTTAGCAATTTGACAAATCATATTTATCAGTAACACTAACTAAAACTCATGAAAGCAAATTAATACCACATTTGAAAAACTCAGTGCCGATATTAAATTATTTCAACTGTTGATTTCCACAAATAATATATACATGTTCGCAATCATTCAATTGTTGCTATAGCTGACAATGTATACTACATAATTTGATTTTATAATGTTTCTCTGTGTTTTGTAAAAATATAACTTGCATATATCAAATATATTATGAATATAAAAATATTAATTCAAAAAATTATATAATTGAGATACTTGTACTTTTCAAATCAACCAATCACATTTCTTGTCTTGCATCAGCAAAGGAATGCTTCATGAATCGATAGATCAAAACTTATTTGACCTTATGGTTATCGATCACTTGTATATTTCGCTTTCAAGTTGTGATGTCAGGCTGGTAATCAATGATTTCGTCACAAGCTTTGTCCAGTGCAGCAAAAACCTACTAGTATGCGTTATCAGTGATTTATCAGCCACGCATGTGTGAATTCATCTGTAATTTAATAGCTGGTGTTAGAAAGGGTAATGTGAACACAGGAAGATGACTGTTGCCAATGGCAGGAAATTTGAAATTTAATGTTCACACTTAATTGATTTGAATGAAATTTGGTAAATCTATTCGTTTATTTTAATCCAAAATTATGAATATACTAATTACCCCAGCAGTGCTGGGGTTGAACACATGCCACTGCTTGTTTCGATTTTATTCATCATCATCTTAAGGTACGACAACTTCTAAAGTGAAAGTTTTGGCCTTCTCAACAATCCTCCTCCATGCCAATCTATCTCTTGCCATATTCAAATTAGTCACTTTCATTTTCCTTAGATCGTTCATTGTGTCATCCTCCCATCTGATCTTTGGTCTTCCTACAGCTCTGCCTCCTATAGGTTTCCATTTGTAGAGTTTTTTGACCAGTCTCTGATCATCCATTCTTATTAAATGTCCAAGTCAACCAATTCTGAGAGATCTTACATAGTTTACTATGTTCTGATTTTTGATTAATTTGTTTAGTTCATTATTTGTTTTGATTCTCCAAAGTTATCAGTTCCTCTATTTGGTCCAAATATTCTTCTTAAAATTTTTCTTTCAAAAATTAGTAATTTCTGTTTTATTGTTTCTTTTAGGACCCAAGTTTCACAAGCATATGTAACTACTGGTCTAATGAGTGTTTTGTATAACCTTATTTTTGCAGTTTTTGATATTAATTTGCTTTTAAATAAGGTTCTATTTGCAAAATAAGCTTTATTCCCATTTACCAATCTTTCTTTAATTTCCTCTTCTAATGTATTATGTCCATTTACTTTGGTACCTAAGTATTTAAATGATTCTACTGTGTTAATTTGTATATCATCAATTTGTAGATTTTCAGATTTTCTATTGTGATTACTACATTTTAAATATTTTGTTTTCTCTTGATTTATTATTAGACCAAATTTTTTAGATTCCTCTTTCAATTTTGTGAAGGTTTCACATAACACTTGTCTGGTTCTTGCTGTAATCAGTATGTCATCTGCATAAGCTATACATGTTTAAGTTTTGTTGTAAAATATGGTTGGTTGGTATCTAATGTCGAGCACTTGATAATGAAATCATTCGCTCTCTTGCACTCCAATATTTAGCAGAAAGGCTGGTCTCTTCTACAAAAGCTGGACAACGGAGGAGATGGTTTCTTTCCATATCTTCATTTAAATTGCAAAAAGGGCATTTAGGTGAATCTGTTATGCCAATTCTGTGTAGGTGTTTATTCAAGCAGTCATGTCCCGTTAGCAGTCTGAATGTTGCTACTGCAGATTTTCTTTGTAATGTAGTAATGTCATAAGCTTGTAGATTTTCCCATTCCTTTCCAGATGTTTTGGTGGTGTATTCTTCTCTAAGTTTATTGATGTATTTATTTGAGATAATTCTTTTGATAGAGTGAAAGGAAACTGGAGCAGAAGTTGGGTTTGAAACAATTTTGCTACCCTTCTTGGCTAGAAAATCGGCTATTTCATTGCCTGTCACTCCACAATGGGCCGGAATCCATTGAAGTACAACTTTTTTATGTAGACGGGATAAATGTTTTATCATTTTGTGACATTCGATAATTTTGATGCTTTTGGGTGTTGTGTCTCGTGTTATAGCAAGAATGGCTGCTTTGGAGTCACATAGAATTACAACTTTTGTAAATTTTTGGATGTGATATAAAAGATTTTGTAAACTTAAGAAAATTGCTAGAATTTCGCCATCAAAGTTTGTTGAATTTGTGTTTAGTTTACGATAAAAGGAAAAAAGTGGACATACTGCACCAGCACCAGTGCCACCATCATTTGGTAGGCTGGAGCCATCTGTAAAAATATGTATCCATTCAGGAGCTGGGTATCTTAGATTTATCATTTCCAGTGACATTTGTTTTAAAATATATGGAGGAGTTTCAGATTTCTTGATGTCTTCTGTTAAATGAAGGTTATATTCGATTTCCAAAAATTCTAGAGGGTTGTTTCTCATCTGCATATTTTCTTTTGAATGTGGAAGTTGCAATTTCTGTTTGATTTCTTGTACAATGCTTAGGAAGCTTTGCTGAGATTTTAAACATACTTGTGGTTTTCTTTGGGTCCAGTTATTATGGGGTAGCCTTAAAAATTTTTCATACTGTGTGACTGCTGTTTTCTCAATTTCAGATGCTATGTTTGGGTTATTTGTTAAGATTTGCATGGCAGTGATTGGTGTTGTTTTAACGGCTCCTGTTATCAGACGGAGGATTTGGTTCTGCAATTTATTAAGTTTTTCCACTTTAGTAGTTACTAGGATTTCTTCACAATATTGAAGTACAGGTTTTATGTACATTTGGTAGAAGGTGTTTAGGGTTTGTGTGTTGCAACCCCACTTTTTCCCTGCTAATCGTTTTAATAATGGTAACCTTGTTTCTATCTTTGTACATATATTCTCCATGTGTTTCTTCCATGTTAATTTTGTGTCCAGAGTTATTCCTAAATATTTTGCTTCATGTGTTTGAGTTAATAATTCACCCTCCAATTTCAGAGTGATGGGTAGTGGTTTCTTTCTTAATGTAAATAGTTGATAATTTGTTTTCTGTATATTTATCTTCATTAAGTTCTGGGATGTCCAATTCTCTAACTGTATTAGTGATTGTTGGGCTATGGTTATTAATTGTTGACTTTGGTTTTTCGGTTTGGAGACCCATATTACAACATCATCAGCAAAAAGTAGGGTTTTCGTTTCGAGCTTTTCTATATGCTTAGGTAGATCATTAATGTAGATATTGAAGAGAATGGTACTGAGTACAGAACCCTGTGGTAAACCTCGATGTGTTTGTTGGTATTTAGAGAGGTGATTATTATACTTTGTAGCGATGAACCGTTGGATGAGAAAATTGCTGATCCAGAGTAGCATATTCCCTTGAATGCCTAAAGTCTGCATTTTTTCTAATAATTTATATCTCCAAATAGAGTCATATGCTCCTTGGAAATCAACGAACATTGCCAGAGTGTCTTCTTTTCTGTTGAAACTGTCTTTAATAGCTTGACTTAGGTGTACAATTTGTTGATTTGTTGATTGTAATTCTCTAAATCCAGCTTGATTGGGTGAAAGTAAATTATTGGTTTCTAAATACCAATTTAATCGATTTGAAATCATTTTTTCCATAGTTTTAACAATTACACTAGTTAGTGCTATTGGGCGATAATTTGAAAAAGTATTTGTTGATTTTTTTGTTTTCGAAATAGGTATTATAATAGCTTTTTTCCAATCATCAGGAACTTTTGTGTTCCAAGAAAGATTATAAAGGGAGAGCAATTGAGTTTTGGCTTTATTGCCAAGATGTTTGAGAAATTCTGCATGTATATTATCTGCTCCTGGAGATTTGTTTGATTTTAAACTATTAATGGCTATGTTTAACTCTTTAATGTTGAAATTCTTATTAAAGATATTATCTTTTGTACTGCTTGTTGATTTTATGTAATTTTTTAGGTTCTCTTTTATTGTTTTTTGTTCTTTTTTGTTCTCTGAGGACAAAGTATAGGTGTTAGCGTAGTGTTTGTTGAATTTGTTGGCTATTTCACTTTCATTTGTAATCTGTTTGTTGTTGTGGATAAATGGTGTTTTTTGCCGTTCTTTTTTATTTTGTATATTGTGTACAAATCTATATGCTTTCTGGCCATCTTTCCTATAATCCATTTTTTGGAGGAAGTTATTAAAATTTTCTCTTTTATTGCTGTTAATTTCTTTTTTGAGTTGTGCGCACAGTTTTCTCCAATTTTGTACATCTTTTGGGTCTTTTGTTTTTTCTGCTTTATTTCTAGCGAGATCTCGGTCTATTTTCATTCTTTCTAATTTTGAATTCCAGAAGGGTTTGTAGTTTTTAACTATTCCTCGTGGTATATATTTTTTTGCTGTTTTTAATATTATTTTGCATATAGATTTGTTAATTTGATCTGACTGAAGTGATACGTTTAAAGGATTTTCAAATTTGGTTTCCAGTTCGTCTGTGTACAGTTTCCAATTGGCTTTTTTGAAGTTCCACCTGGGTTTAAGATGCATTGGAAGTAAGTTGTTATTCCCCAGTTGAATAGTAGCAATGATGGCTCTATGTCCTGAGCCAGGATCTTCTACAATTTGTTTTTTGGTTTTGGAGTATAAATTAGAAGATACAAAGAGTAAGTCAGGATTAGTTCCTGAACCAGAGTAATGTATATATGTTGGAGGATCCTCTTTGTTGTGTATTATTTCTATGGGTGTTGAATTTAATAAGTCTTCTACAATTTTCCCTGCATTATTAGATTTGGTATAGCCCCATCGTTGTGAATGGGCATTAAAATCTCCCATTATAATTGTGTTTGGGTTTATTGTAATATGTTCAAGATTAGGGGAGTTATTTGGTGGATTATAAATTGAATATATATTGTACTGAGATTTATTTATCCATATGTTAATTTTAATTATTTCAATTTTGTCTACATTGTCCATTTCTTTGATAATTTGAACGGATGAAGTCATATGTGTTCGAATTCCAACTAAAATACCACTGCTTATTTGTCGTCCTTTAGGAAGTATGTGAACAGTAAAATCCTTGAAGTGGTAATATTGCAACTGTTCCTGTGTGAGATTTGCTTCTTGAATTGTGAATACATCAATTTGGTGGTCAGATAGCATTTTTGTAAGTTCAGTCTTTTAGCTTGTGATAGTCCTCCAGTATTCCACTGGAGGATTTTGATCAAGTTTGGTTTGGTATATTTGTTTCCTTGAAGAAAGGTCCCCGTCCGGAGATCCGAATGGGGGACTATTTTACCTCCGGATTTGTATTTCTTTTTCCAAGGCTTCATGTTTGTATTGGAGTACAATAAACTAGTTGTAACCGTTTAGTAGTAGGCACCACATGTGGTGGTTACGTCACCCATTGAGAGAAGGTAGGTATAGGAAGGAAGGAGAAATGAACCCCTAGGCCTCGAGTACTCTAATACCATCAGGGTCGAAAGAAACAAGAGGTCAGTCAAGGGAGACTGGATAGAAAAGTTGAAAGAGGGAATTGGTATGGGGAGGAGAAGTAATACCAATTCGGTCAAAAAAGAAAAACTCACATCAATGATTAAGCCGAATAGGGTAGCTGAGAGGGGGTCTCCTTGATTTTATTAATATTCTTTATTAAAAATGTTGGGGATTGTCAGAGAAATAATACACTATCGTAAATAAAAAAAACACCAGAGAGGACAAATTACTGGTTGTAGAATGTAATTAGTGATCTATATAGTTCTTAGTAAGAAAAGAGTACGAGAAATGAGGGAAAAAAATTGAATTATAATTTGACATAAAAATTGTGACGTAAACACCATGGATCCTGTAAAGACTGCTATTAATCACAACTGGCAACTGATATCATATTTGCTTCCCTCACCCTTCTCTCCCAACTTCATGAGTGAGGGTTATCCAATCTACCAAGTCGGGAGTTACATTACTTCCCTGTAGTTTAAATGAGAGATTTGGCACTGGATTTTAGTGTCTTGTAGTTAAAAGTGGCAGATAATTTTTTGGACATGGCCTTGGTACATCACAATCCTTCTCTGGGGAAAATTTCAGATAGATTTTGGCATGACAGTTCCCTTGTTAGTTTAAAGTATTACAGATGTTTCATCATAACTAACTCACTGATACAATAATTGAACATGGAGGTCATGGCCATGCAGATCTAAGGTCTCCAACCCCTATTGTGAATTAATATTTTTCAATCATTTCCAGTATAAATAACCTCAAATAAGGGTTAATGTTACTCTCCCATCTCATTCTTGACCTGACTACTGGGTGCTTCCATCTGGTTTTTCTACAGAAAATTTTCATCTCTCTCTTTTATTCCCCATTTGTGCCACATTTCCTGCCCAATGCAGTGTGGACTTAAATGTTATTATATCAGGTTTCCCATAAATATCATGTAGCTCACTGTTATGTAGTTTTCTCCATTCACCTATCTATGGCCCAAAATTTTAAACTTACGTAGATTCTAAAAAACCATATTGCATAAAAGTTTGAGAAAAAAATCATACTTCCCTCCTCTCCAGATGAGGCTCACCTCACCCCTTCTTTAACCCTTTGCCCCATATAACGTAGTAAAGCGTACCTTACTTGCTTTGGCCCTGCCCCGTATAACGTAGTAAAGCGTACCTCTTTATAAAACAGCTGTATTTCAACTTGGATTCACTTTCTTGGAAAACTGTGACATGTCAGTCATTCTTTGGCATCTGTGGAATGTATTAAATGTGGCAACAAGGCTTGCTTTATAATTTTTTGTAAAATTCTAACGGTACTTTTTTTGTGTTTTCAACCCTATTTTTGAAAGCCTCCACCAGTTTATCTGTAATCATGGCAAGCGAAAGCAAAAGTTCATGTGTTAGTAAAACTACCTGTAATTTAAACCCATTGTTCAGTGAAGACGTTGTGACCGCGACAGATGAGGAATTTAATTATGAAAATGATAGTTCTGACGCTTCTTGGATGGGTACTTTAGTGCAATATAGTCATATAGAACAAACGAGTGACAGTGATGAAGAAATCATAACGTCGACGGCAGAGCGCACTGATTAAAACAAGAACAATAATTACTCTTTTAATAATTAATTGGTCCTCAGAACTTAATTTTAAAGAAATGTAATCTTTCTCATCACCAAATAAAATTATAAACGGATAAGGTCAATTTTTCTTTATTATATACCGGTGATAGAGAAAGTAATAAATAAATAAATAAATATATTTTATCTGTAGTAGAACTTGGATATGCGAGAATTTTTACTAATGATGTTACTTAATTTCTGTGTCTGTGTCTTGATTTATCAGCAAAATATAGTTTTTTTAACAATGGTACATTATTTCAATGATGTTTTTATTATTAATTTAACATTTCTCAGTTGGTAGAGCACTTGGCCCGGAAAGCCAAGGGTCCCGGGTTCGAGTCCCGGTCTAGGCGAAAAATTTTTCTCTTCAAATTTAATTTATCTTTCATTGAGAAATGTTAAATTAATAATAAAAACATCATTAGAGGCCTTACTGGCTTTTAAAGTAATGTTAAATTTCCAATAAATGTCTTCTTAACTAAGAAGCCGCCATTTGCAAAGATAGGAACAATGGTTTCAAAAGCATTTGGCGATAGGGAATTACAACGTATATAAGAGAAAAATTTGCGTCTAGATCGTAACTCGCCTCGGTAGCTCAGTTGGTAGAGCACTTGGCCCGGAAAGCCAAGGGTCCCGGGTTCGAGTCCCGGTCTAGGCGAAAAAATTTTTCTCTTCAAATTTAATTTACATTATTTCAAGTTTAAATTAAAAAGTAAATAGAAACGGACTAATACAGTTTATCATAATAATTTTAGAAATATATTTTATGCAAACTATAAACATTGCTATCTCCATAAGATATTAAACTGAGGACAGGCGTATATAATTTATTCATATATATAAAATATTAATTGTTAATAAATATATTTGCTTCAACAATTATAATATTATTGAAAGGTAATATTATGCATCCTTACAATTGTGGAATACTTTCAGGTCTTTATATATATATATATATATATATATATATAAATTGTATCGTAACATATTTACAAAATTAATAATTAATTATTTGATGAAGATATTTGTAATTTGAAAACAAGTTTTTGATTTAGCATATTTCACATGATTTTTCAGAAGAGATCATAGTTAGTATACATGTGCCATTCTTCAATTAAAAGTGTCTAGAGGACATTTAAACTTTAAATGCCGTAAAAGGAATATGTCTCTATACAGCATACTACTGGAAATAAGTGAGCGGGGCAAAGGGTTAAGAGCTATATAAAGAGAGTAGAATTAGAAAAAGTAAAACATAATTTAAGATTTTTTGTATTAAAACTTACTTTCCACTCACACACATTGGACCAGAGAATTCTGAATTCATCTAAACCCAGTTTCCCAGAGTGATCACTGTCCATCATTGCTATCATACTGCGGCAGACATCTTTGGAAAACTTAGTAGGATTGGTATCTAAAAAAACATTCACAAACATTTTAGCTAATGTGCTATTAGAATTGAAAAGAAACAACATTAAAAAGTCCATCATGCGGAACTGCATAAATGAATTGAATTCCACAGCAAGTCAAATTTATGGTTCTATTTTGCTGGTTTACAGAATACACTTTTTGTTTTTGTTAACCCTTAAATTGGAGAAACTCAATTTATTATGTCACTTCTTTAAATCTGTTGGACTGCAGTGAATACAATTCATGCAAAATCGTAAGTTATAAAGTTATATAATTTGACATAAATTGAAATAATTTATATTTATACATTTTCCAATTTCTTAACCCTCTGCATGCCACTGGTAAAATCTCTTGTGTCAGAGATTTAAATTGCATCCGCTGATGTGATTGGCTTTGCAAGTAGTTTAAGTACAGTATATTGTCTGGCAGGTAATGGACAGAGGCATCAGAGCCGATATAATCAGCTCACGGCACCTAAAGGGTTAATTAAAAAATATTAAACAAATTAAACCTACATATTCAAATGCACACACATGCATGTATGCAAACACAAACAAAACAAACACTTGTGCATGCATGCAAAAAAACATATGCATGTGCATATATAGGCATGTGCACACAGACATACGTTCACACACAAAAATGCACAAAAGCACACACTCGCATTCACACATGAGATCCATTCTATGGCTTTTACTGATCCTTTTGTTTTTTGAATGTATATTTTAATCTCAAACTATAAACTATTTAGGTTTTTCTATTTGTTTTATTCTTTCAATTTTATGCTTTTCTGATCAAGAAGGAGAAATATTTTGAAATTCCCAGGGAGTGTAATTTGATTTGGAAGTTCATAAGTTTACCAACAGATGGAGGAAGAACCAATGCATCACTACAACAGAACAACGGTCGTGAAAGTACTGAAGATGGAAAGATTTTTGTCCCACAACTAGTCTAAATAGAAGACAGAGTATAAAGTGAGGTGATAAAAAATAACTTTTTAAATTTAATATATACCTCATAGTGTTATTTGTTATATAGTTCATTCCTTTCTATTCTATTTCCACTTATTTTGTTTTACAATGGTTCTGCTTTTCAGAGCTGAATTACTTATTATTCCAGATCATGTTAAGTAATTATTCATCTTGCTTGCTGTTTCTTGTCCTTTGGAATTAATTCCATGCAGGATTTTCTCTCTTTATTTAAAACTGAACTGATTGTATTTTTTGATATCACAAAATTTCTCTTCTTCCACATTTCTACAGTGGCATGTTGTTGTTTTCCAATGGCTCACAGTTGGGATCCTTCAGCCTATTTTGTTTGTTGCCTCCCAGTAAAGTCCACTTAGGTTTAATATATGTTGCATTGACAATGTCGCGCAAAAGTGACAAAACCTGGTCTGCATAAAAATCAAGAAATATGAGGTGAGTCAAAATAACCTACTCACTGATAATTCGACTTAGGTCGTTGGATTGTTGAAGGGTTCTGGACGTTTCGCACAATGTAACAGATGTTATATTTAACTAATGTTGGGAAGTAAACATTATGAGGTATAATCATTAAAATTCATCGGAGAACATATTGTTTAAACAACTCACCTCATAGGATTCATGCTTCCATGATATCGCGATTTCAAACATAATCATGTTCATCGTCAGCCATAACTCCGACTGATGAAATTCTTCGGCCGTCAACTATTCTATTGTTGTCATCTTCAGTGCTGCCATCTATGGTTGAATTTATGAACTTTGAAATCAATGTAATTTCGTTAGGGATATCAAAATTCATTGATCTATTTTTGTTTTTCTGAATGTATATTTTTTCCCAAACATATAAAATAAATTGTGAAGATTGCAATAAAGTTTATATAGGAAAAACAAAAAGGAATTTGGAAATTCGGACAAAAGAACATTTCAGAAATATTAAAAATTGTGAAATTGAAAAATCTGCAATTGCAGCACATAGTTTATTAGAACATCATAAAATTGGAAGAGAAGCTAAACTTTTAAAACAAGTAGAGAAACCTTTGGAATTGACAGTTTGGGAAAAAATATACATTCAGAAAAACAAAAATAGATCAATGAATTTTGATATCCCTAACGAAATTACATTGATTTCGAAGTTCATAAATTCAACCATAGATGGCAGCACTGAAGATGGCAACAATAGAATAGTTGACGGCCGAAGAATTTCATCAGTCGGAGTTATGGCTGACGATGAACATGATTATGTTTGAAATCGCGATATCATGGAAGCATGAATCCTATGAGGTGAGTTGTTTAAACAATATGTTCTCCGATGAATTTTAGTAACAGATGTTGCTGATCTACTCTTAAATTTGGTTGACAGCATAAGGTGCATTCTTCACTTTCAGTTATTTTCATCTGTGTACGTGTGCAGGGCAACAGCTTCTTTTCTTGGATTTTAGCAGTCCAAGTTTTTCCAATATCTGCCCACCCTTTACCGTTTGCCAGTGGATTGTAATGATGTGTAGATTCAATTTTACTTCTGGTTTTAATTAAACATGATATTGTTAGATATCTTAACTTTTGTTTTGTACAATGCAATTTGGTTCCTTTCTTTGCCAGGGTATTTCCAAGTAAGCCCACGTGTAAAGGTATCCATTGCACACAGATTTCCTTTTGTAAGTGTTCTAATGCTCTTATTAACTTTCTTGTTTCAAGTTTTGTTTTTTATAAGAAAGGAGATAAAACTGATTGCAACAACTACAGGGGTATCTCATTACTTTCAACTTCGTACAAAATTCTAACAAATATATTAGTACGCAGACTTATTCCCTATATTGATGATATTCTAGGAGATCATCAATGTGCATTTAGAAACAACAGGTCTACAACAGATCAGATTTTTAGTATAAGACAGATTTTAGAAAATAAATGGGAATATAATGGTACTGTACATCAACTATATGTAGACTTCAAAAAATCATATGATTCAATTAAGAGGGAGAAGTTATATAGTATCCTGCTGGAGTTCGGAATTCGTAAAAAGTTAGTTAGACTTATACGAATGTGTCTAAATGGCACAAAGAGTAGGGTGCGTGTAGGCAAACAGTTTTCGGACACTTTTGAAATCCAGAATGGGTTGAAGCAAGGAGATGCACTATCTCCTCTACTATTTAATTTTGCATGTAGGCAAACAGTTTTCGGACACTTTTGAAATCCAGGATGGGTTGAAGCAAGGAGATGCACTATCTCCTCTACTATTTAATTTTGCACTAGAGCATGACAATAAATCTTTAGAGAATGAGAAAGGCTTACAACTGAATGGTATTAATAAGCTGTTAGTTTATGCTGATGATGTAGTATTATTGGCCGATAGCGAGGAGATACTAAAGGACAACACGCACACACTATTGAGTAACACTAAGAAATTGGGACTGGAAGTGAATATCAATAAAACTAAATATATGGTCACACGTAGAAATTCATTATATAATGGAAATGGACAGCTAAGGACAAATGAGGGAAATTTTGAGGAAGTGGCTGAATTTAAATACCTAGGAACAATAATCACAAATAGTAATGAGATGCACAAAGAAATTAAACATAGGTTCAATTCTGGAAATGCATGCTATTATGCATTGCAGAGACTCTTGATGTCCCAACTCCTTTCAAAAAATGTTAAACTGAAAATATATAAAACTATTATTCTACCAGTTATATTATATGAGTGCAAAACATGGATTCTTACTTTAAGAGAGGAAAGGAGATTACAAGTATTTGAGAATAAAGAACTTAGGAAAATTTTTGGACCAAAGAGAGATGTACAGACAGGTGAATGGAGAAGACTTCATAACAATGAACTACATGGTCTTTATAGGAAGCCAGATATAATAAGAACAGTTAAGTCTCGTAGACTGTGATGGGCAGGACATGTTGCACGTATGGGGAATGAAAGACTTGCATGGAAGCTTCTTGTAGGAAAGCCAGAAGGAAAACGCCCAGTTAGTAGACCAAGAATGAGGTGGGAGAATAACATTAACTATGATTTGAGGGAAGTAGATTATACAGGGAATGATTGGAAAGCATTAGCTCAGGATAGGGATGTATGGAGAGCTTATGTCCACGCGGCCATGAACCTATGGGTTTGATAGTGCCAGTGAGTAAGTAAGTAACATTATGACATTTCCAAGTGAATAACTAATAAAAAGTAAGTCGTGAAATCTCACCTCATAACTCCATGATCTTCAAGCATGGGATTGCAGTTTCCTCTCATCTTCAGCCATCTTTATAGCTGTTGAATTTCAGTCTACACCGTTACCTTCAAATTTGCCATTTGGTGTTGATTTGATGAACTTTGAGATCAAATGAATTTTGAAATTCCTGGCAAACAAGATTTGGTCTCAAAGTTCATCAAATCAACACCAAATGGCAACTTTGAAGGCAAAGATATAGACCAAAACTAATAAAGAATGCTTAAAACATAAAATCGCACCTAATTATGTTGAAGGTAAAATTAAAAACAGAAATTATACAGCATCAAAAATACAAAAACAAGATGAAATGAACTGGGTAAGAAACAGAACATTAACAACCAGTTATACTACTACACACAACAAGCCACTATGATATTGGTAAATGCTGGACAATAATTGAAAAAGAAATACCCAAAAAATTAATAAAATTATACATACTAAATATGAAACAATAAACAACAAATTAATTAAATTAACCCGTCAGCGTGGAGCGACGTGACATGTACGCAAGTTGAATTCTTCACCAAATGCGGAACGACGTGACATGTACGCTAGCTACACGCACTGCTTTAAACTGTAATTATGACCTTTGTGTTTACACTAACTATTTACCGTTTATTCAAATTTTATGTAGAGACTTCAAAGTTTATATTAGTGCATATATTAACTGATTATGGCCCTCAGTAACAAGTTAAAATAATTTTATATTTGCATTTATTCTTGCGGCCTCTGACATTTTTCTTAAATTTATAACTTGATAAAAGATTTCTTATAAAACTAAATTCGCCTTTTTTTGTAGATTAGCTTGTCTATCAAATTGAATCTATTTTCAAATCTCTTCATTTTTAATAATAATGTCGCAAAATTCAGTATATTATAAAGGCCCAACAAAGTTATTTCCAATTTATGCTACAGTACAGGACCACAACAGTAAATTTCAGATATATATATTTCAAATGACGATATCCTTACATTATGGAAAGGTAGTTAGTCTACAATTCAGTCAGTATCTAAAAGGTAAAGTGGTCCACTACAGACCTTAGAAGGTTCTTGGGATATTAGGAGGTTAAGGCTCCCACTTTTCTAAACTATCGGTACTTGATGTAATCCGAGTACTTATTTCTGTCTGACGGCCCATAACAAGCATCTGGTACTCATTTCAGTTAGAGGCTGAGTCAACCCCGGGTTCACAGTGCTGCCTGAAGGTTTGGTTCAGTTTGAAAATCCTGATCCACCGGGACTCAAACCCTCGATCTTCCGGCTTGTAGCATGTTGATCTTTTATGTCCACACCTCCGGTGAAACTATTATAGTCATATTTCATCAACTGGTTTCAGTTTGGAAACCAGAAGAAAGGCATTGAAATTTAGGGTTGATGAAGGTCTTTTAGTACTACAGGTCTGATGTGTAGAAATACCATTTTTTGAAGGCACACGACCAAAAATAATGTTTCCAAA
This sequence comes from Diploptera punctata, assembly GCA_030220185.1. Classification (NCBI taxonomy): domain Eukaryota; kingdom Metazoa; phylum Arthropoda; class Insecta; order Blattodea; family Blaberidae; genus Diploptera; species Diploptera punctata. The sequence continues at coordinate 3,237,158 of JASPKZ010000839.1, read as the reverse complement.
GTGTTAGAAAGACACATTTGGAGAAGGCTGCCCCCCCCGCTACAAGAAAGAAGGTCAACGCATAGAAGCAATGTGTTTGTAATAAACATGAACAAAGTAAACACAAGGGGAAAAAATGCACTTATTGTTGCCTGAGTGTCAAACAGCTGGTTTACATTTTGAAGATTTATCACACCAATTTTTGAAGTTCATTCTTTTTTTTAAGACCCTTCTCTTTGTGTAAATATTTCGTTTCGTTGTTAGGTAAAGCTGGTTCTCTGAATTCTTCAAAGAATCCCTAGTGCAATTCACTATGTCACTTATGTGAGAAATTTACAAAAAGTACCTATTTCAACTGTGGCACAACAACCATAAATAAGTCTGCAGAGATGTTACGTGAGAACCATAACAAATTTAATTAATTAAATATTATATTAAGGGTTCACCATAAACGAATTGCAAAAACATTTAAATTACTCAAGATATATCAATTTAAATGCGTTATTGGAATACTGGCACTGAACGGCTAAGTTTAAATGCCGGTGAACTTCCTCCTGCATCAGAGTATTCCTGGCCATTTAAATCCATCCGCTCTGAAGGGTTAAAAGCCATGAAACACAACACATATTTGGAACATAATCAGAAGATAACAGTATATTATGATATGAGGTTGTGAAATGGTTTCTACAGAACTGAGGAAAATGTTTAAAAACTGAGCAATAACAAGGTTTTTAATTTCCAAGATTCTGTAACATTCACAAACGTGTGTTGTACATTATTTTTTGCGCGATGGTGTTATCAAAATAATAAATAATAGTAAAATAATATCTTTATTGGAAATATTTGCACTCATTATAAACAATTGACTAACGTTAACAGTGTGGATAATGTTTATTAGTTGAAACAACAGGAGGCTGTGAGACCAATTAGTGATAAAATAACAGGTGGCCGTGAGACCAATTAGTGATAAAATGGCAGTATGTACATATTTATTGTTTTATATTGTTTCAAATAAAGTTCAGTCCATTTAAAATGAAGTGATTTGTTTTGTATAATGTATATTAACATTACCTTTTGGATATTTTGTTCCTTGATTCTATATTTTAAAATAACAAATATTATTATTTAATTATTAGAAGTTTTAATATTAGATTCAGGGAAAACTTTAGAGACTTCATTTATGAGGAAGGAAAATCAAGTAATGCTAAACATGTTATTCAAGTAGGACATCGCTCACTATAGTGCACAGGAGAATAATCCAGCAAAAATAAATGTACTTGAAGTGATTGAAATTTTGAAGTAAACCAACAGCAACCATCCATTAAATGAGAACACACCCAGTACATTCAATCCTCTGTACCAAATCATCAATAGTGTACCAGTATTGCATTCAGGGTCAGCAAATAAAAGTCTATTTCCTGCTCCTTTTGCTGATAATGGTTCTAGTCCCAAAAAGCCTACAGAGAAACAATAGATTACAAAGTTGAAGAGATGGACCTTATAAGGTAACAATTTTATCATCATCATCATCATCATCCGGTATCATGGCAGCTGCTGTCATCTTTCGGAAACCAAATGCCATTCCTCTCTGTCCATCCATTGATCTTCCTGCAATCCTCTGATATTCACTGCTGCTTGTACCCCTTCTATCCAAGTTTTCTTCGGTCTTCCTCTCTTCCTCCTTTCTATTGGGATCCATTCCATAACAATTTTAGGCAATCTTTGTTCTGGCATTCTGTTGACATGGCCATACCACTGTAATCTTTTCTTTTCTATAATGTCTATGATGTCTGGCTCCTCTTGTACACCCATAATTTCCCTTATTTATTTATTTCATATTCTATCCATTCTAGATTTTCCGGCTGATCTTCTTAAAACATCCATTTCTGTACTTAAAATTCTTTTAATTTCCCTGGTAGGAATTTACCAGACTTCAGCACCATATGTTAATATGCTCTGAATTATGGTTTGATATATTTGTAATTTTCTATTTTTTGTAATATTTTTGCTCCACCAAACAGAGTTTAAAGCATTTATTGCTTGTTTTGTTTGTGCGATTCTATTTTTAATTTCCACTGTGTTATCGCCTGAATGGTCTAATTTTGTTCCTAAATAAGTGCATTCAATACTAGGTTTTAGTTCTTCTCCATTGTTGAAATTTATATTTTCCATTTCTTCTCATATACACAGATATTTAGTTTTCCCAATGTTTATATAAAGTCCCCATTTTTCATATTCTTCTTTTTGTTTTTTAGCGACGTATTCTACGTCATCGTGGTCTTGTGCTATTAATATCTGGTCATCTGCAAAATTTACTGAATATACATGTGTATTTTGGATTGGTATGCCCATTTTTTGACATTTTTTCCTCCAGTCTCTTAGTACTCTTTCGAGATAAATTTTGAATAGAGTTGGAGATAAACTGCAACCTCGCCTCAAACCTTTTGTAATAGTAAATCCCTCTGTTATATGATTTCCAATTTTTATTTTTGAAATAGATCCTTTGTATAATGCTTTTTTAGCTTCTATTAATTTTTTGGTAATGTTAGAATTGTCTAAAGTTTCCCATAACATTTTTTGAGGAATGCTATCATATGCCTTGGTTAAATCAACAATTTTATAATTTTATATTATAATTTTAATTTTGAAATTCAACAGTCGTAAAGATGGCTGAAGATGAGAGAGATGCCTCTTGAAACTGCAATTCCGTGTTTGAAGATCACGAAGTGATTTGACAACCCACTATTTATTAGTTAATAATAACTATAGTTTACATTACCATAAATCGGAAACAACCCTGTGTAATTTGATATAAAATCTCTTGAGCATCAAAATAATTAAGAACCCACCTCAATTTGTAATAAATACATACCTTTAGCTGAAGAATAATCCAATATATCTTTGAGTTCCTTCCAGTCAACCTCCATGTCTTCTCCAGCAACTTTACGGAAGAAAGATTTCACTTGTTCAGTCTTCTCTTCCTCCGACTTGGGTTTGATAATTATCTAAAATAGAGAATAAATAATATCAAAATATAATTTATCAAAAATTCATGAGAAGTGACACTATGAGATATAACATCAATATGGAAGTAACCCTATGAGGTTTATATTAAATACTAGCTAATACCCGGCGTGCACTGCTACGCCTAAATAAATGGAAATTAATGTGTTTTTATGTTTAGCTGAATAAGTAAAAGCAAAAATAATTAAAATTTATATTTTTTAGATACCCCGTGTTGATTACCCGGCATTTTCCGAGAATCTACTTATCCTGATCTTCTTGACATAAATGAGCTGAAATACGAAAATTAATGTGTTTTATGTTCAGTTAAATAAGTACAAGGAATAATGTATATCGTAATTATTTTTAGATACCCCGTGCTGTTTACCCGGCGTTGTCCGGGAATCTGCTATTCCTGATCTTCTTGGCATAAATGAGTAAATGAGCTGAAAGACAAAAATTAATATAGGTCTACTTCTTATGATTAGTTGAATAAGTAAAATTAAAAATAATTATAAATGTATATCATAATTATTTTAATATTCCCCGTGCTGAATACCTGGTGTTGCCTGGTAATCTACTTATCTCGATCTTCTTGGCATAAATGAGCTAAAAGACAAAATTCAATTATTGTGAGTTATCCGTAAAAGAATACTCGCCATGTGCTGCTATGCTTGCACAGGAATCTACATACTTTTCTCGATCTTCTTGGCATCAATGAAAAACAAAAATGGTTATTGTGAGTTATCCGTAAGAGATAAACATATGGTGTCGCAGACTTTTTTTGTAGAGCTTTTTGAGATATTCAATTCTCTGTAATTAATTTTGTGCATTTGTTATGGTTTAGGTAGCATAAGCCATTTAAGCGTCCAAAGAGCTACTTTTTTCACATTTTCCACTAAAAAGGGCGATTTTTAAGGGTGTAGGAGTTGAGTATAACAACTCTCTTATAGCCTATGTTCATCCCGGGAATCTTCTAAACATTTTACAAAAAGCACCATCACAATCGGATCAACGGTATGGCTGCGCACAAAGTACAAACAAACAAACAAACAAACATTCATTTTTATATATTAGATTAGAATGTTTAGAATTAGATAAATTATTTTCAATGTTTTTATTTAAATTTGTCATTTATATTAAAGGACATTTTAGACTGGAATGGAGATCCAGAGATCCTGGGTTTAAATCCTGGTTTAGGCAAACATTTTCTCTTAAAATATTAATTTGTCTTTTAGTACTAAGCGACAAATATTCCTTTTGAAAACTGCAGTTTCTGTACTTGAAGAAACGAAGTATGAGGTGAGATACGACTAATTTAATTAATTTTTATTCATTGAAAATAACTAGCTAAAAAAATAATGTTACAAGAATAATAAGAATAGATAAATCATTCCTAGAGTATTTAGCATTGGATTATAAGATTCTTTACTGATATGGATCATGACAGCCTTACAAAACATATTGTCCACACCAAGGTGTATTTTATCCTACCACCCAGAGAAACAAATGGATGATGAACACCTAAACAATTGAAGAGTCATCAAACAGGAAATATTCAAAACTTCAAAGTACTGGAGAACAAGACTTCAGCACATTAGACATTAGCTGACCAACAACATTTATAATCACATCTATTTCTGATAATACTGAACCTAATGGAATGTGTCCTGATAATCAAATTCCAACCAGCATTTCCTTGACAACTGAGGAAAACCAGAATTTTTTTTTTGTTGACATCAGAGTTTGTACTTAGAGTCACAAATTCTACAGCCATCAAACAGGAAATTTCCAAAACTTCAAAGAACAGGGGGTTCGTCGTAGCAAAGTTGGTTAAGGCAATATGTTACAAGCTAGAAGGTCAAGGTTTAAAGTACCAGTGGGCCCAGGATTTTTAAACTAACCCAAACTTTCTGGTAGTACCGTAGACCTGGGTTGACTCTAACCTAAATGAGTACTAGATGTTTGTTCTGGGGGTAAAGGCGGCCGTCATGCAGGGCTGACAATCCAGCTGATATGAAGCACCGATTGTCCACAAAAATGAGAGACAATCTTCTACTTTCTAAGACATGTAGTAGAATCACTTTACTTCAAAGAATTGGAGAGTAAGACGTTAGTGTTAGATGAAGCTCATTAGACATCAACCAAGTCCAATAAAAATAAATATATGTTCACACATAGAAATACATTACATAATGGAAATGGCAGTTAATGACAAATGAGGGAAATTTTGAAGAAGTGTCTGAATTAAAATACCTAGGAACAATAATTACAAACAGGAATGAGATGCACAAAGAAATTGAACATAGACTCAAGTCTGAAAATGCATGCTGTTGTGTATTAAATGTCTATTGTCTTCCAAATGCCATAGCATAGTGGTTAAGGCACTGCGCTACAAGCCGGAAGGTCGAGGGTTCAAGTCCCGGTGGGGTCAGGATTTTTAAACTGACCCAAACCTTCTGGCGGCACTATGATCCTGGGGTCGACTCAGCCTCTAATGGAAATGAGCACCGACCCTTGTTCTGGGTGTAAAGGCAGCCGTCACGCAGGGCTGACAACCCGGCTGACATCAAGTGCCGATTGTCCAAAAAAGTGAGAGCCTTAACCTCCTACTACCCCAAGGGCCTCCTGAGGCCTGTAGTGGGATCACTTTATTTTATTGTCTTCCAAACTTCTCTAAAAAAAATGTAACTGAAAATATATAAAACTGTTATTCTCCTAGTTATATTATATGGGTGCGAGAAATGGACCTTTACTTTAAGGGAGAAGAAAAGATTACAAGAATTTGAGAATAAAGTTCTTAGGAAAATTTTTGGAACAAAGAGAGATGAGCAGACAGGTGAATTGAAAATACTTCATAACAGTGAGCTATATGATCTTTATGGGAAACCAGAGTTAAGTCTCATAGATTCCAATGGGCAGGGCATGTGACATGGATGGGGAATGAAAGAAGGGCATAGGAAAACCAGAAGGAAAGCACTTAGTTGGTAGGCAAACAATGAAGTGGGAGAATAATATTAACCATGATTTGAGGGAAGTAAGTTATAGACGGGATGTTTAGAAAATATTAGCTCAGGATAGGGATGTATGAAGAGCTTATGTCCATGTGATCATGAACCTATGGGTTCAATAACACACAACAACAAATTTGAACTTTTTTCGCTTGCAGAAATGAAAATGGGTGATTTTACTTAATTGGCATTAATAACATTGCAGTAAACCAACTGTGTGAAGAGTGATGACAGATTTAATTCCTGTTTTCTGTAAGTGATTTTTGTGCCACACTGTAATGGTTCCATTCCTGAAGTCGCGATGATAAAATCTCTGACAATTGTTTATTTAGTTCAAGTCTCTTACAAATCATTTAATTTAGTTTCTGATATCAAATATGGTTCTCGAAGTCAGGATCACATAGGGATGGTCCATCATCAGTAGAGGAACTAGAGCCAGGAGATATATTTTCTTCCTCCAAAGTCAATTTTTCAGGAGGGTTTGGAATTGGCAAAGAATCACAGGTCACATGTCTGACCGTAAATTTGGATACTGAATAGAAAGCTTATTTTTTAAGTGAAACCAGATATATTGACCATACAGAAATAACAGTCAGTGATGTGGTCAATAGCTTCCATCCACAACATTGGAAGGTCAAATGGCATGCATGAATGCAAACATTTTAACCACCCTATTAAAATTCTTTGCCAGTTTGTACAGCAAGAATTGGGGGGCCCAATAGTTATCAGTATCTCCAAATTTTCCAAAATATAAATTGTATGCCTTTATAACTAGTGGAGTGATAGTTCTGGGCTGAGAATTTCTACTACACTCTCCTCATATGTAACAGAATAAATTAGGAGAATTCTGTAATGAGAGGGTCATCTGGATAGATGCAAAGGGAGTAATTTCTGGAAGATAATTAGATAGGATTTTTCTAAAGTATTGGAAAAAGTTTAAGGTTTAGGGGTCGAATGTTCGAACGCATTAGACAGTAAAAGGCGTTCTCTGCTGATAAAGTTTTATTCAAACACATTTTTCTTACTCAGAAATCTATTCACGCGGTAATAATTGTAAGCTACCTGACAAGGTACCTTAAGATCGTAGCTCAAGATATAAACTTATGTGAAAATCCCGAAGGGAACCGATGGTAACCGATGTAGTTTGAAACTTATCCAAGATGTCGGACCTTGAAGACTTCGATCATGTTTTCGGTATATGTGGAGAAGAGGAATTTGATAGAGTCTACCAAAGAATTCAACTGGAAGTTCAGGAGAATCGGCGTAATATTGCACGTCGCAGACGTGTTTGTATACGGTATTATTTGTGGGATGCAAGCATAAATGCATTCCTCTATAGCAGACGAAAATAACGGAAGTGGTTTTATCGCTGAGAATTCTGGGTAATTCGTTGCCAATATTACGAAAACGTCAACATTCATGCATGACCGGTTAAGGCGGCCGTTAATTCGATCTCAGCTCACCAGTGATTGGAAGTAATTTGAGTAGAGACTAATGTATTTGCATACGACCCTAGGAATTGCATCTTGAAGTTAGGTTTTGATGAAAATATTCAAAGGAATGAATTACTGGATTGAATAGTAATCAATAATGAAATAATTGAACAGATAGCACACTTTAACTATCTTGGTACAGATATAACCTATAGCTATGATTGGGATATACATAATAAATTAAATCGATATCAAATTATGTGTGGCACCATAAGAAGAACCCTCCAAAAGACTAAGAGAAACTCAGCTCAGGTTTTATAAAATTATGGCTGTTCCTGTTCTTTTATATGAATCTGAATCTTGGGAACTTACAAAGAAAGATATCTCACACATTCAAGCCATTGAAATTAAATTTTTAAGATCCATAAAAGGATGTACACGCATTGATAGATTACACAATGAATCAATAAGAAATGAACTGGAGATATTTTCAATACTCGATAAACTAGAAGAGCACAAATACCGATGGAAAGAACATTTAGACAGAATGGACAATACAAGATTACCCAAAATGATCAACACCTACAAACCGCAATTTTTGGGATGGCCAAGGAAACGATGGACTTGAGACCAGAACAGGTCACATTGACCTAATCCTGGAAAGGAAGAAGAAGAAGAATAGATTCGGGGTTCAAATCTAAGTCTTAACTCAGGAAACAGCTAACTAAATAACGTCGATGACTGTTCTACTTTAAAGAAAACTTTAATGAGACAGATATGGGGTGTCGTTGAAGATGTTTAAGTCTGTCTGATTTGGTTAAATGACTGCCCCATATTTATACATAAAATTACATCACTCATTTTGAATCAAAGTTCACACAAACATTCAAGAATATAATACAGATATCAATCACACAACCTCGGCCAGCCATGTCAGCCATTCTGAATCATAGAGCATTCCAGAATATAACACAGATATCAATCAGAAGTGTTTAAAGTGCAATTCATACAACATTAAAATGTTTAATAGTGAGTGCAGAACATATTTTTAACGACTCACCTCATATATTTTCAAATTTCTTTGATACCGGCAGTTTCAGACAATATCTTGTCCCTCTTCAGTCATGGCTTCCACTGATAAAATTCTGTGGTTGTTGATTTCTCTAAGGACATCACCTCTTGTGCTGCTATCTTTTGTTGGGATTATAAACTTTGTAATTAAATTTTTATCCACCGGAATATCAAAGTTCATAGATTGATAGTTATTCTTCTGAATGAATATCATTTCCCAAATTGTCAATTCCAATGGTTTATCTAATTGTTTCAAAAGTTTTGCTCTTTTTCAATTTTATGACAATTTGGGAAATGGTATTCATTCAGAAGAATAAACATCGATCTATGAACTTCGATATTCCGGTGGATAAAAATTTAATTACAAAGTTTATAATCCCAACAAAAGATGGCAGCACAAGAGGTGATGTCCTTAGAGAAATCAACAACCACAGAATTTCATCAGTGGAAGCCATGACTGAAGAGGGACAAGATATTGTCTGAAACTGCTGGTATAAAAGAAATTTGAAAATATATGAGGTGAGTCGTTAAAAATATGTTCTCCACTCTCTATTAATGATATAACCTCATAATGTTTACTTCCCAATATTAATTTAAATATAATTAAAATGTTTACTAACACTGTTTACTCTTTCACAGTTATCTACTTTACTTTATCTCTTATGATTAATATATCTGTGTACGTTGATATAGCTTAACATTGGCTAAGAGTATACATGTTATTTCTACATTCATGAAGATGATACATTAACATAAATTATAAGTTTTCATAAATTAATTTTACATAAAAATTATTTAAATTTAAATAAAAAAGGATAGGGAATACATATGCAGCCTTATTCATGTTGTTCTTATTATTTATGTGACATCACTTAACAACTAATACAATATTCTAACTCATACAGATACTTTTATGTTACAATTCTTACAATGGCAAGACATTGCAAAATTATAAAAAACACTAAAACTTATGTATTAAAATACTTTATAGTAGATTGTTTTAATTTAATTTTTTCATAATGATACACAATAATGCATATATTGACACTTCACAATCACAATGATTAACTCTTAATGTAAGACAAACTGCACAGAACGAGGTATTATAAGCTATTACTTCATGTATTTGACAGTGGCAGTCAGGAAATTCTGTATTCCTGAGGGTTTAACAACCCCTAAGAGTAATAAAACCGCACAAAAGAAAAAGAAGGGTGACCAGTTTGAGAGACAATAGTGCCTGCAGCTCTCATGGAAATAAGCACTTCTGCTATTGGGTGTGGTGGAAAAATCTGACTTCTGTTAGGTGATTCGAAAAAAGTAACATCATTTTCATCTTCTGCGAGTCCGAAAACATAGTATTGATGCATTTCAAATCTGCAAGTATTTCTTTGTTGTTGTGTGTAATCAGTGAGTTAGTTAGGTTTTTTTAATATGAATTTCAAACGTCACTTAAGACAACTTGCTTAGTGAATTATGTATTATGTTAGAAGGTATAACATTTACGAGCTAAGTTCCAGATTTACTATAAACGAACTTGTATAAGGTGTTACTTCGCCAACACCATCTATTGGGGGACCAGTGATGCTACTTTCACCCACATATTACTGAATTGTGTACCGGTTTGTCATCCATAAAAACATTGTTCTTGGACAACATCGTATTTTATGGAAAATGAGACTGAATTCAAAGTAAGATGGTGCCAATAATTAGGAACTTCCTCCATTTCTTATTTATTTATTTATGACAAAAAAAAATATATGGACCGATCTAATCAGATGTTTACGTTTTTTCCATGATATTGATAGATATGCTTTATTTGCAATTTCATTACGAACAGAATTTATGCTTCATTCTAATTTACCTGTAAATTCTGTTGTTATTTTCACATCCTCAATGGCTAATGTAGGATATTTTTCACTAAACTGTTCGAAAACATTCAAAATAATTTGTTTCTCTCAGTTTTTCAAGGGTTTATCTTTTTTGATGTTTAAAAAATTGTATGGAAGAAATAGCCAATTGGAACAGTTGAAATTGAAATGTATTTTGCACTGTGCATGCATAAGAATTAAACAATGAATTGCTTCGATGTTTTTATTATTCATCTGATACATGTCAATGAATTGCTGATTTAAGTAAAATTTTATCACCTCACCTCATATTCTTCTTCTTAGACCAATTTCAAAACTTTCTTCTTCAGTTCCATTGTCAGTTGTTTTGTCATCTTGAATAGTGTCCCGCGCCATAGCCAAGTGGTTAAGGTAGGAAGCCTTGGCGCAGAGCTACGGGACTTGCGCTGGTTCGAGTCTCCATGGGGGAAGAAATTTTCTCATGGTATTTCGGCCAGTATGGGACCGGTGCCCACCCAGCATCGTGAGGCAATTGGGTAGCTACAATAAGTAGCGGCTCCAGGTTGAGGAACCAGCTATAACGGCTGGGGGACTCGACATGCTAACCACATGTCACCCCTACACTGGCTGTTGATCATCTACCTCTGTGATTGACACATGTGGATGTGAAGGGCCAGCAGCCGGCTGGTAAAAGGGCACCCACTGAAAAGTGGAAAGACCCTCAATCGGAATCGGAATAGCTGCCTACTCAGACAAAACAACAGTCATGAGAATACTGATGATGGAAGTGAAGATGAAAGTTCTGAAACCGGTCTAAGAAGAATAATATGAGGTGAGGTGATAAAATTTTACTTAAATAAGTAATGCCTTGTTGGGGGCACGCCGTAGCGTAGTGGTTAAGGCACTGAGCTACAAGCCGGAGGGTCGAGGGTTCAAGTCCCGTTGGGGTCAGGATTTTTAAACTGACCCAAACATTCTGGCGGCACTATGGCCCTGGGGTCGACTCAGCCTCTAACGGAAATGAGTACCAGACGCTTGTTCTGGGGTAAAGGCGGCCGTCACGCAGGGCTGACAACCCGGCTGACATAAAGTGCCGATTGTCTAGAAAAAGTGGGAGCCATAACCTCCTACTACCCCAAGGGCCTCCGGGCCTGTTGTGGGATCACTTTACTTTTTTTTTTTTTAAGTAATGCCTTGTTAATTCCTATAAAAGCATTGAATTGCTAAATTATTTAATCTATTGAAATTGTAATTATATATTTTAAGATTCTCCCATGTAACTTATATAGACATGTGCTAGGTAATATATATTTTTATTTTATTTATTTTGTGTGTTAGACAGCAAACTACATTTTATTACACACTTAAAGGTAAAACGAATTATTCGATCAATGAAAATGCACTCTTACATCTGGGTTGTTTACATTACAACTGGAACTTAGCTCCGAAGAGGTTTAGTAATTTTAAACACAAAATTGATAGGAATAACACTAGGAGGTATTTTATCAAATAAACTGAATCAATTATTATTAATTAACTAAAAATAAAATGTAGTTTTATTTGATTTTCATATTTATTATATAATTCAATGACACTGTACCTTCTTCAGACATGTTAACAAATTATGAATTATGTCCCAACTGATCTAAGCAACAATACAACAATATCATCATCATCATCATCATAGTACATTCACAAATTTAGGCCATTTGTTGACCTGTTTCGGCCTCAAGAGAAACACCATCCAGAAGTCTTTTGAGTGGACGTCCTGGTCTTCTTCTTCCTGCAGGTTGATATCTTAACATTTGTTTGGGTATTCTGTGATCTTCCATTCGATGAACATGTTGCATCCATCTTGACTTATAATCAGAAATTTTGTTTTCTAAAGATTCCATGTGTAATTCTTCTAAGATGTCTTCATTTTTTTTGTGATGTAGTAGTGTGTATCCTGCAGTCCTCCGAATATATCTCATTACAGCAGATCTAAGTCTCTGTATATCCTTCTGTTTCAATGTCCATACTTCGCTACCATACAAAAGAGTTGGAAGAGCCAGTGTTTTATACACTTTCAGTCTTGAATGCTTTTGGACAACAATATTTATTTAAATAAATTCTCAACTTGATTTGAATGAATCCCCTTTGTTTTAATTTAAAAATTTAAATAAATATTGTTGTATTGTTGCTTAGATCAGTTGGAACACAATTCATAATTTGTTAACATGTCTGAAGAAGGTACAGTATACCGAAACAGCTGTCACTGAATTATATAATAAATATGAAAATCAAATAAAACTACGTTTTATTTTTATTTAATTAATAAATATGGATTTTCATCAAGTAAACACCAACTCAATTGATTATTGAATCAATTATTATTTATATCTCGCCTCATATTTTCCTGTATCATTTTCAGCCAAAAACCTATTTAGAATGAAAGAAATGTCCTTTGAAAATGTTCCGGGTGAAAGAGCAAAATATGAGGTGAGATATGAATAAATGATTCAATTTAAACTTAATAGGAAATAACCCCATGAGATATTAATAATTAAATATTTTTAAAAAATCACCTCACCTCATATTTTATTTTCTTTTAGACCAGAATAATTATTGTAATAACTGGGATGTATTATTTAATATATATATAGGCATGAGATGGACGTATGAATTATAAAATAATATATACATATTAAAGAATAATAAATTTCCTATAATTGAGAATAATTTTAAACAATAGTTTCAAACGTTATATTTCAATATAGACAAAAGTAAGCATTTAATCATGTAAATTAACAAAGTTTAGATAAAATTTTTGTTTGAAATAGACAAGGTACACTGAATGTCTCTAAGACAGATGATGTAATTCTTAAGAAACATGTATTATAAAATACATGTGATGAAATCCAAAGTAAGAAAAATTAATCCCTGTTAGGTTCGTCTTCCGGGATAAATGGCCGTGGTTCAGTTTTTCTTGACACTTGATGTTTCATCCACTGCTACGGTAGACCTCATCAGGAGATTCTGCGTGCTTTCTGTGAATTCCTCAACAGTCAGCTGCAGCATTGAAACATCGAGTGTCAAGAAAATTGGACCACAACCATTTAGTCTGGAAGACGAACCTAACAGGGATCAAGACACTGGCCATAAAAGCCTAGAATTATACATAAGAAAAATTAATACATATAAAATGAGAGAAATTTGATCAAAAAAAAAAAGAATTCTTGGCAGAGGTAGAAGCGAGATAGTTGCTGAATCATGTAGGTAACTTCTAACCATATTATACATTTATGACAAAATTTATAAACTATAAAATACTTTGCAATAATTCTGTCAAAACTTGATATTTTCTTTGAAGAAGTACATATTTTAAACAATTAAAAATAAATCATGTTCAATCATGGATTTTGGAAGTTGTATATTATACCAAATGGGGAAAAGAAAAAAATAATTAATATGTTGAATCAGTGAAATTTGGTATTATAAAGTTATTAAATATATGTAGGAAATAACACTATGAAGTACCTTTTAACTATTATTAATGAGTTGTATATTTTGAAATATGAGGTTAGTCAAAATATACAACTCATTAATAATTAGGAAATCTTGTTCAAAAATGTAATCTATTTCTCTCTTATTTTAAAACAAAGCATCTTAGCAAAAGATCATATCATACAGATACATTATATTATACTATATTTAAGGGTTAAATAAAGTTATTTGTTTTAAATAAAATATATATATACATATAATTATATATTATTTTAATTTCTAATTTAATATCGGCGTGCTACAATACAAAAAAGCCTCCGAGAGAAACAATCCATTCATAACAACTTGAAATAAAGTTAACATTCATCCCCTTCCTTCCTATAATTATGCATAAAGTTAAGCCTCCCTGAAACCAGGCTTGACCTCCTTGCATGCTACAATTTAGAAAATAAATTAAAACACACATAAAATAACAGTAGAAACCCCTGTAGCCTTTAAAGTTTGACTGTCCATTTATAACAGGTATTTTTAACATTTAATTTAATTATATTTGAAGAGAAAAATTTTCGCCCAGACCGAGACTCGAACCCGGGACCCTTAGCTTTCCGGGCCAAGTGCTCTACAAACTGAGCTACCAAGGCGAGTCACGATCTAGACGCAAATTTTTCTCTTATATACGTTGTAATTCCCTCACGCCAAATGCTCGAAACCGTAGCTTCTATCTTTGCAAATGGCAACTTCTTAGTTAAGAAGACATTTATTCTTCTTCTTCTTCTTCCTTCCAAGTATTAGACCAAGGCCTGTTATGATCCTATAGAAAATTTTTCCTTATAGGAAATTCTCGTATAAGACTTGAAAGCATAATAATAGTCCCTTCGATTGGTTGCTGGCCAAAGGAAGGCAAGACCAGTGATGGGGCTGCCATCTTATAGCCTCTGGTCAGGCATTTCTGGAGAAGAAAAGAAAATAAAGGAAAGAAGAAATGGAAGAAAGGAACGACTCCCTAGCCCTCGGATGCTCTAATAGCGTCGGGGTCGAAAAAACAAGAGTTAACCAAGAGAGGTTAGATAGTAAAGTTAAAAGAGTGCAAAACACAAGTAAGTGGAAGAAATGTTTTTGGGAATTTAACACTACTTTATAAAGCCAGTAGGGCTTCTATTGACGATTTTATTATTAATTTAACACTTCTAATTGAAGGATAAATTATATTTGAAGAGAAAAATTTAATTTAATAACTGATTCCATTTCTTTAGATGAGTACTTACTTTGAAAATGTATAAAATAATTTCATGAACAGGCATTTTGATTTTGGATTTGACTTTGAATTTATCCACAAGTTGAGGGAGTTCATTTGGCATTGTCTTTGGCAGTTTCGGATACTTCATACGAAGGTTGTAATAAACTTTCTGAAAAAAAACATTCAATTAAATTTTTTAATTTCTCTGAATCAATTCTGAAGAGAAAAAATTGATTCAGACAATTATTCTAAGTACATTAATTTACATTTTTAACATCAGTTTAAATTTGTATGTATGTTAGAGTGACCAATGTCCTGTTTGTAATGGAATATAATCTGTTCTGGTGTCCTGAGGAACTTTTAACAAGACACAAAATCTCCAGTTTATTTCCCAAACTTGAAAAAAAAAAAATGGCTGTTCAATTTATGATATTCAAATTTTTCTTCTTCGTCTTCTTCTTAAACTTAATTTGTAGGATTTTCATCCTGTTTATTTCCAAAATCACTCCTTGGAGGAAGACGTACTGGATGTGCATTCACTGTCTATCCATCTCTTGGCTGGTCTTCCTCTTGTTCTTCTCCCATCCATTGGTCTATCTTCTTTAGCTCTTTTTGCAAGCCGGTTTTCTTCCATTCTTTCTATATGACCCTTCCAATATTTTCGTCTATCTATAATAAATTTGGTTATGTCTTGAATATGGCATTTGTCCCTAATTTCTGTGTTGTGTATTTTATCAAATAATGTTTTCCCCTGAATAGTTCTTAAGAATTCAAATTTTTAAACTATTCAATCTCTATGGTATGTTTATTTAACAGTTTTTAATCACAAATAGGTTTCTCAAGATGAGAAAATGTATACAGATTCAGAAAGTAAAACCTAGTTCCTTATTTTTCAACTCCACTCTATTGAACAACAAGCTGGCTTACTAGCCAGCTGCTGGTCTCACATACTAACTAACTAACTAACTAACTAACTCACTGGCACTATTGAACCCATAGGTTCATGGCCACATGGACATAAGCTCTCCATATATCCATATCCTGAGCTAATGTTTTCCAATCATCCCCTGTATAATCTACTTCCCTCAAATCATAGTTAATGTTATTCTCCCACCTCATTCTTGGTCTACCAACTGAGCGTTTTCCCTCTGGTTTTGCTACAAGACTTTCATTCCCCATTCATGCCACATGTCCTGCCCATTGCAGTCTAGGTGACTTAACTGTTCTTATTATATCTGGCTTCCTATAAAGACCATGTAGTTCACTGTTATGTAATATTCTCCATTCAAACGTCGCTTCATCTCTCTTTGGTCCGAAAATTTTCCTAAGAACTTTATTCTCAAATACACATAATCTCTTTTCCTCCCTTAATGTTAGAGTCCATGTTTCACATCCATATAATATAACTGGTAGAATAAATAGTTTTATATATTTTCAGAAACGTTTTTTGAAAGGAGTTGGGACATCAAGAGTCTCTGTAATGCATAATAGCATGCATTTCCAGAATTGAGCCTATGTTTAATTTCTTTATTCATCTCATTCCTATTTGTGATTATTGTTCCTAGGTATTTGAATTTAGCCACTTCCTGAAAATTTCCCTCATTTGTCATTAGCTGTCCATTTCCATAATATGACGTATTTCTATGTCTGACCATACATTTAGTTTTATTTATATTTACTTCCAATTCCATACATGTAACTCAATCGCATCATCCAGCCAGCGTAGGGGTCACAAGTGGTCATCAAGTTCCACGGGTCCATATATCTGTCTTCTCAACCTGGGGCAGCTACTTATTGTAGCTATAAAAATTGGGTTGCCACTGGTCTCATACTGGCTGAAATTTCATGAGAAAACTTCTTCCCCCCATGGGAGACTTGGACTAACACTAGTCCTGCAGCTCCGCACCAAGGCATAATGTCTTAACCCGTTGGGTGGGCGTTGCGTGAATATCCGCCTCAAGAAAGCCTTCACTCGGTAGGAGTTACGGATATATCCAACGAGATATATATATTTTTTTCTAAGTTATTTGACAATACAAGAACGCAAAACTTGAAGATCTGTTCTGTGTGGGTATGACATCTAGTGTGATTTTTTTCAACCCCCTTTGACCGGTCTCTTAACAGTTTCTTATTACGAGAGTTAAAATCACATATCATGTATGCATGCAAGAACAGACTAACGTATATCGGTAACTGGCCAGCTATATAACATTCATGATAAAATATAATTCACTAGACGTGTTCAGAAAAAAAAACAGACACCATCTGTTTGCTCAACATAATATATCTCTCAACTCAGATTAGCCTTAAACCTTAATGCAAGAACGGTCTAAGTTAATGAAAAAATAATAACTCTGGTACAGTTTCTTGTAACTTCTCATTCACACGTTTAAATGAGAGGTCTGTCTTTTATCACAGTAGAAAAATATTGCACAAACATTCAATTGGGGTTGCTAACTTTTACCCTCCATTCTCCAGTCTTGAAGTAACTAGTTCAAACGTGTTATTTCACTTCTAGTTTTTTTTTTTTTCACTTCATCATATTTTTTATAAGCTACTTACAATTTTATATTTAATTAATGTTGGGAAGTAAACATTATGAGGTATAATCATTAAAATTCATTGGAGAACATATTGTTTAAACAACTCACCTCAAGGATTCATGCTTCCATGATATCGCGATTTCAAACATAATCATGTTCATCGTCAGCCATAACTCCGACTGATGAAATTCTTTGGCCGTCAACTATTCTATTGTCGCCATCTTCAGTGCTGCCATCTATGGTTGAATTTATGAACTTCGAAATCAATGTAATTTCGTTAGGGATATCAAAATTCATTGATCTATTTTTGTTTTTCTGAATGTATATTTTTTCCCAAACTGTCAATTCCAAAGGTTTCTCTACTTGTTTTAAAAGTTTAGCTTCTCTTCCAATTTTATGATGTTCTAATAAACTATGTGCAGCAATTGCAGATTTTTCAATTTCACAATTTTTAATATTTCTGAAATGTTCTTTTGTCCGAATTTCCAAATTCCTTTTTGTTTTTCCTATATAAACTTTATTGCAATCTTCACAATTTATTTGATAAATTCCAGATTTCTTACTGTCTGGAACAATGACTTTTTTATTGGTACTTAGAAGATTACCCAGACTAAATTTATTTATTGGTGCCAAAGAAATGTTGTATTTGTCAAAAATTTTTTGAAATTTCCTATGCATTTCAGGATGGTAAGTAATTTTCTTGTATTTTTTCTTTTTTTTTGCAATTTTGTAGAGTAGTATATTCATTAAGTCTTTTATTGTGTTTGAATTTCTTCAACTTATTTATAATTAATTCTTTATCAAAACCATTTAATCTAGCAGTGTTTAAAATATGTTTAAACTCTTTATTGAAATTTTCTTCGTTTAATGGTACATTTGTCAATCTGTAAATTAAGCTATTGAATATTGCATGCTTATGAGCAATGTGATTGAAGCCTGATGATTTAATGTAATTATCTGTATGAGTTCCTTTTCTAAATATATCAAATTCAATTTTCAGTGTTTGATCATTCCTAATTATACATAAATCCAAAAAAGGAATTTTGTTTTCGTTTTCTAATTCAACGGTAAACTTTACTGATTCATCCTGAAGGTTTAATAATTTAAGAGCATCTTCAATATCTTTAGAATTTATTACTGCAAAAATATCATCCACATATCTGTACCAAGTCTTAAACATCCATGGGTATGCTTTTGTGATTTGACACTCCAAGTAACTCATGAACAAATCAGCTAAAAATGGTGAGAGCGGATTACCCATTGACAAACCCGAAACCTGTTGGTAAAATTTTTCATTATAGGTAAATTGAATTAGGAAAAGAAAACAAAATTCCTTTTTTGGATTTATGTATAATTAGGAATGATCAAACACTGAAAATTGAATTTGATATATTTAGAAAAGGAACTCATACAGATAATTACATTAAATCATCAGGCTTCAATCACATTGCTCATAAGCATGCAATATTCAATAGCTTAATTTACAGATTGACAAATGTACCATTAAACGAAGAAAATTTCAATAAAGAGTTTAAACATATTTTAAACACTGCTAGATTAAATGGTTTTGATAAAGAATTAATTATAAATAAGTTGAAGAAATTCAAACACAATAAAAGACTTAATGAATATACTACTCTACAAAATTGCAAAGAAAAGAAAAAATACAAGAAAATTACTTACCATCCTGAAATGCATAGGAAATTTCAAAAAATTTTTGACAAATACAACATTTCTTTGGCACCAATAAATAAATTTAGTCTGGGTAATCTTCTAAGTACCAATAAAAAAGTCAATGTTCCAGACAGTAAGAAATCTGGAATTTATCAAATAAATTGTGAAGATTGCAATAAAGTTTATATAGGAAAAACAAAAAGGAATTTGGAAATTCGGACAAAAGAACATTTCAGAAATATTAAAAATTGTGAAATTGAAAAATCTGCAATTGCTGCACATAGTTTATTAGAACATCATAAAATTGGAAGAGAGAAGCTAAACTTTTAAAACAAGTAGAGAAACCTTTGGAATTGACAGTTTGGGAAAAAATATACATTCAGAAAAACAAAAATAGATCAATGAATTTTGATATCCCTAACGAAATTACATTGATTTCGAAGTTCATAAATTCAACCATAGATGGCAGCACTGAAGATGGCGACAATAGAATAGTTGACGGCCGAAGAATTTCATCAGTCGGAGTTATGGCTGACGATGAACATGATTATGTTTGAAATCGCGATATCATGGAAGCATGAATCCTATGAGGTGAGTTGTTTAAACAATATGTTCTCCGATGAATTTTACTTACAATTTACTGAAAATATGAGTGGTTTCTAAAATGAAGTTATGTAGCATTCATAATACTAACAACAATAATAACCAGTGACTTCTCAACACACCAGTGTTCAATAACGCCACTGATAATATCTGATGACGTCAATAATCACTATTACTACAATAAAAACTACTAATTGTACAGATATATATTTTTACGGTATATTAAAGTTCTAAAAATAAAAAAAAATTGCGATTATTTGTAATAACTCAAAACTGACAGTATTTAGTAACGCCACTGGTCATATGTGTCGTAAAATTTTAATATTTATACGGTGTTAAAAGAGATTGTATATTTACATTATAAACTTCGGAGTAAATTGCCAATATAAATAAATAAATTAATTTATACATATATCCTAAATGCTTAGTTTATATCGATGTAAGACTTGAAATAACGCCACTGATGACAGACACCATGTAAGGCCAGAGTTAACATTTATTGCATTTAAGAGATTTGCATACTTTTTAATATTCATTACATGTAATATAAATAATGTTTTCCAAATTACTTTTAAATTGAACATGAGACACTAGTGCCGTTTTTGTACTAAAGTTGAAAAAAATAAAAATATGAAATTTCGATTAAAAAATATGACCATATGAAAGAGAATGGTGGTTTTATATAATATTTGATGGATATGTTACAAATGTTTACTCCCTGTATTTTTTATAATATTTTAAATTAAAGGAAGAAAAGGCTCCCCACAGAGCTGTAGAACTGCACTAGCTAGGTGCCCAGTTAAGGGGTTAAACCTCTTAGCAACAGTGCAGGCAGATGAACTTGCAAAGAAAGGAACTACCATACAACAATCATATTCTAATGAACTATCAATATATAGAATAAAATAAAAAATAAAGAACATAATTGAATTTCATCAGAGAACATATTTTGACAACTCACCTCATACATTTCATGTTTTTCATGATACTGCAGTTTCAAATGTAATCCTCAGCCACAACTCCGACTGATGAAATTCTTCGGCTGTCAACTCTTCTATTGTCACCATCTTCAGCGCTGCCATCTATGGTTGAATTTATGAACTTTAAAATCCAATTTAGTTCATTACGAATATCAAATTTCATTGATCTATATTTATTTTTCTGGATGTATATCTTCTCCCAAACTGTGAATAAATCTTTAGAGTTGACAATTTGGGAGAAGATATACATTCAGAAAAATAAATATAGATCAATGAATTTTGATATTCCTAATGAACTAAATTTTATTTCGAAGTTTATAAATTCAACCATAGATGGCAGCACTGAAGATGGTGACAATAGAAGAGTTGACAGCTGAAGAATTACATCAGTTGGGGTTGTGGCTGAGGATGAACGTAATTATGTTTGAAACTGCTGTATCGTGAAAAACATGAAATCTATGAGGCGAGTTGTCAAAAAAATGTTCTCCAATGAAATTCAATGATTGTACCTCATAATGTTTACTTCCCAACATTAATTTAATATGAAGGATAGAATAATCAAAACTTCCCTCAATACAGAGCAAAAGATAGGAAATGGTGTAATATAGAACACCTTTACAATTCAATAGCCAATAACAAAAAAGAAGGAAGTAGATGCCAGGTTCAGACATGACTGCCTGCCTCATTACTTGGCAAAACTTGGAATAATTGATTCTGATATCTGCACACTTTGCAATGCAGCAAGATTTGATGAACATCATGTCCTGCAGTGTCGTCAAGCAGATGGAACTGCAAAGACTTTGTGGAATTACATTGGGAATCTTGAAGGAAAACAGTTTAAATGCTAAATACCTGTCACTTTTATCCTAGTATATACAAAATGACTTAGAAGTATTGAATCACACAAAAAATCATAAGAACTTAATTTCTGATACCAGAATCCTTCTCTCATCTTGTTTTCTTAATATCCAGTTTTCACTGCTATATAAAAACCATTATTGTTTTATAAAATTCCAGCAATGTTTCTTTTTTAATACAATACTGTATGGATTGTCCCAAAGAAAGAATTAAAACAGCTTAATTTATTTTCTATTTCATGGTTTCTTCCTTACAGGTTTTGTTATAGCGTCTGCACCAATTTTTTAATGATATGAAATAATATACTTACTACAACATCAACATTGCCTAGACCAATTCTCTCATCGTTCTCTCTGTAAATAAATAAAAAAAATATATAAGTATAGAAATATAGAAATATTGAAAAATGGAGGAAAAACTTTAGTCAAACTCATAACAAAAATATTTAATCAAATTTTAAGAGAAGGGAAAATACCAGAAGAAATGACAGTAGGACACATCATAACTATATTTAAAAGGAGATAGAAGGAATTGTGAAAATTACCGTGAAATATATGTTATGAATTCCCTGATGAAATGCCTAAGAAAAGTGATAAAGAACCAAAATAGAAAAATGTTACAATGGAATAGAAGAGCAATGTGGATTTACACCAGGTCGATCTTGTATAGATAATATATTTGTAATACGCCAAATTGTTGAAAAATATGAAAATAAATTAAAATAGATTGGATTGGTTTTTATAGATTTAGAAAAAGCATATGACAGTGTACCAAGAGCAAAATTATGGGAGGCATTACTTATAAAAAACATTGATGAATCCCCTAATTCAAGTAATACAAGATATATATAAGAACAATAAATGTCAAATTAAAATGGGGTCTCAATTATCAGAACCTTTTGGAACCAGTAAAGGATTGTTACAAGGAAGCTGTGTGGAGTCCCTTCATGTCTTCTTCAGGTATAAGCCATTCATTATGTATTTGTGAATGATGATTCATTGCAGTTGAATGTAGGACCAGTAGAGTAAAGGTAAAGGAAGGATTTCTGCGTGGATGGGAATGAAGCATGGATTAGCTCAGTGGTCTGAGCATTAGCATGGAAAGATAAAGGTTCGGGGTTCGATTCGTGGTTCAGGCAAAAATTTTTCTCTTTACCATTGATTTACAATAATTTAATTGTGTTTATTAATTTACTTATTTCTATCATTGTAATAGCTTTAGCTTCTCAATATTAATTTAATATATGACCAT
Source organism: Diploptera punctata (assembly GCA_030220185.1). Lineage (NCBI taxonomy): Eukaryota > Metazoa > Arthropoda > Insecta > Blattodea > Blaberidae > Diploptera > Diploptera punctata. Next base: position 3,214,182 of record JASPKZ010000839.1, on the reverse strand, counting down.
GTCAGAGGAAAGACCCGTTAAGTTCTAAAAGATCAAATTTCTGCTCATCAAAAAAAAAAATGTTGTCTAATGCTTGGTGTTTGTAATGAAACCATTAGCTCTCATGCATTCCAGTATTTTTTATGATGGATCCAACAGGCAACACTTGACAAGCTTGAAGATATTGCTCAATTATTTCCTCTTCTTTGTTGCATATTTTAAATAAAAAGAATAAGTAAATTTAATTGAGTCAATTTATAAATGAGTTGTAGAAAATGTTTATATATCTCACCTCACAATTTTTCACGACACCGGTTTCAAAAGTCATTTTGCCTTCATCTTCAGTCAAACTCCAATTGTTGAAATACTGCTGTTAACATCATCTTCCGAACTGCCATCTGGTGTCGATTTTGTGAACTTGGAAATTAAATTTTTTTGTCGAGAACTTCATCATTCATGGTTCTATATTTGTTCTTCTGAATGTATATCTTTTGCCAAATTGTTAATTCAAAAGGCTTCTCTAGATGTTTTAAAAGTTTAGTTTCTCTTCCAATTTTGTGATTATCTAGTAAACTATGAGCTACAATTGCTGATTTTTCAATGTCAACATTTTTAATATTTGTAAAGTTTCTTTTTTTATTTTTGTACAAGTTTCTAAATTCTTTTTAATTTTCTCTATATACACTTCCTTGCAGTCATTGCAACTAACTTGATAAATTCCAGATTTGTTACTATCTGTGACATTAATGTTACTTTTTATTAGTTATTAGTAGATTACCTAGACTCGGTGCTAATGTAATATTGAATTTGTTAAATACTTTTTTAAACTTTCTGTATGTTTCAGGATGGTAAGTAATTTTCTTGAATTGTTTCCTTTCTTTTGAATCACATTGTAGGGTGGTGTTTTTTTCATTGTTTAAATTCCTTTAACTTATTTATTACTATTTTCTTTCCAAAACCATTTAATGTAGCTATGTTTAAAACGTGATTGTATTCTTTCTTAAAATTTTCTTCACTTAATGGAATGTTCGTTAATCTGTATATTAAACTGTTGATATTGATTGTTTATGTGCAATATGATTAAAATTAATCAAATTAGTTGTAATGACACCAAGAGAGTACATATATATATATAAGGAAAACTAAAAGGAATTTAGAAACTCGTAGAAAAGAACACTTTCGAAATATTAAAAATGGTGAAATCGAAAAATTGGCAATTGCAGCTCAAAGTATGTTGATGAACTTCTAAATCTTTTTCCCCAAGAATTTCAAAATTCATGGTTTTCTTTTTATTCTTATGGATGTAAATTCTCTTCCGAACTGTGAGTTTCTTAGATTTATCTAACTGTTTCAACAAATTGGCCTTTGCTTTGCTTCTGTGTTTTTCTGACCATGTATTTGCAGCTATTGTAGATTTACATATTTCCCCATTTTTAACATTTCTACTTGAACACAAGATTGAATGAACACTTTAGAAATGTTAAAAATAGGGAAATAAATCTGCAATAGCTTCACATGCATGGTCAGAAAAACAGAAACAAAGCAATGGACAAGTTGATGAAACAGATAAATCTAAGAAACTTACAGTTTGGAATAAAATTCACATCCACAAAAATGAAAGAAAAATAATGAATTTTGAAATTCCTGGTGAAAGAGATTTTATTTAGAAGTTCTTCAGTCACCCACCAGAGGGAGTAAGAAGCTACATACAGGATTGCCAACCACCCATTTAATAGTTAGATGGAGCTGAAGATAATACACAGAAGATTTGAAACATGTCCTCGAGAAATCTACAATTATGAGGTGAAGTGTTAATATGTAATTATGAATAAGTACTTACTCCAAATTAGCCTTGTTCTCAGAGCACACTCTCACCAGAAATTCCCCCTGATTGGTTGGGTTCATAAGTTGATGGTACTATACAGTACACACCTTCAGGTAGTTTAAAGCGGCATGAAACTTCACGTGTGTTACAAAGGTTGGAGATCTTGCTACCGACACAGTGTGTTTGAAGAAATTCAGGTCTAGTGGCTTAGGTGCTTCCAAAGGCTTCTTTATCTGAAAACAGAAGTGGACTAGTGGTTACCAGTTCACCTCTGATTCTGAGATTCCAAAGTTCAAATCTGACCAGAGCCAATACATTTTTTTGTATTGTATTGTAAGCCCATGTTTTCCCTTTACAGAGATTTTAGGCGCTCTCCCCAATTTGAACCATACTAATTTAGTTACACTTGTTTTCCTATAGATGTCATTTTTGAGTGGTCCTTGATCAGCGTTCCGCCTCATACTGACATCTAGGAAACCAAGGTAGTACTAGGATGGGAAAATTCTCTAAATTTTGCTTAGAGGCCTTTTCATTCAGGCTTAAGGATTTTTTATGAGCCTGAAAATCTTCAGACTCGGGACCCACAGCTTAAAGTCCCTCCCGGAGGACTTGCTCCTTGGATTTTTCCATCCTAAAAAATCAATCGACCCTGGCCAGGTTTGAACCTGCAACCCTTGGGACCAGAGGCAAGGAGCATAACCACTAGTCCACCGCGGCCGACTCAATACATTTTTAAGAGTATAAAAATCCTGAATATAACTTCTAAAATTTATAAATATAATAAAACAAAGATATGTTTATATAAAACTTTAGCTAGACTGTACTATGTTATGGACCATGAGGAGTACTGATGTCAACAGAATAACAGCTAGTCATATGAGATTTTTAAGAGCAACAGTAGGATATATTTGCAAGGACCACAAAATAAATGAAGATGTCATGCAAGTATTCAGCTATTAAATGTACATACAGAACAGGACATTGGAAGTGGCTGAAATCAAATACCTAACTAACTAACCAACTACTACCTAACTGGCTCTGTTGAACCAGTAGGTTCATGGCCACACAGACATAAGCTCTCCATACATCCCTATCCTGAGCTAATGTTTTCCAATCATCCCCTGTATAATCTACTTTCCTCAAATCATAGTAAATGTTATTCTCCCACCTCATTCTTGGTCTACCAACTGGGCATTTTCCCTCTGGTTTTCCTACAAGAAGTTTCCATTCACCTCTTTCATCCCCCATACCTGCCACATGTCCTGCCCATCACAGTCTATGAGACTTAACTGTTCTTATTATATCTGGCTTCCTATACATATCATGTAGCTCACTATTATGTAGTTTTCTCCATTCACCTGTCTGTTCATCTCTATTTTGGTCCATAAATTTTCCTAAGAACTTTATTCTCAAATACTCATAATCTTCTTTCCTCCCTTAAAGTAAGAGTCCATGTTTTGCATCCATATAACTGGTAGAATAATAGTTTTATATATTTTCAGTTTAACATTTTTTTAAATGAGGTGGGAAGACAAAAGTCCTGTAGTGCATAATAGCATGCATTTCCAGAATTGTGCCCCTGTTTAATTTCTTTGTGCATCTCATTCCTGTCTGTAATTATTGTTCTTAGATACTTGAAATCAACCACTTCTTCAAAATTTCCTTCATTTGTCATTAATTGTCCATTTCCATTATATAATACATTTCTATGTAGGAACATATATTTAGTTTTATTGATGTTTACTTCCAGTCCTAATTTCTTAATGTTATTCAATAGAGTGTGTGTGTTGGCCCTTAGTATCTCCTCGTTATCGCTTAATTCTAATACCTCGTAACAATAATTGTAAACAGAAATAAGATGCACAAAGAAATTAAACATAGGCTCAATTCTGGGAATGCATGCCATTATGAATTATCCCAACTTCTCTCAAAAAATGTTAAACTTGAAAATATATAAAACTGTTATTCTTCCAGTTATATTATATGGATGTGAAATATGGACACTTACTTTAATGGAGGAGAAAAGATTATGAGTAACTGAGAACAAAGTTCTTAGGAAAATTTTTAGATCAAAGAGAGATGAACAGAGGGGAATGGAGAAGACTACACAAGAGTGAGCTACATGATTTTTATAGGAAACCTGATATGTATATTGAGAACAGTTAAATCTCGTACACTGTAATGTGCAGGACATGTGGCACAAATGGGAGATGGAAGAGGGTCATGGAAGCTTCTTGTAGGATAACGAAAGGAAAAATGCTCAGTTAGTAGACCAAGAATGAGGTGGGAGAATAACATTAACCATGATTTGAGGGAAGTAAATTATATAGGGGATTATTGGAAAACAATAGCTCAGGACAGGGATGAGTGGAGAGATTATGTCCAGTGCCAGTGAGTTAGTTGATTAGTGTTTTATACCCAGGGACAGCTTATTTCCAGGTCAAGACACATACAGTATAAGACACAATCTTAACTCATCTAGCCTAGAACTTACAAAATATCATAGATGCATGCATAAGTATGAACAAAATATTGATTATTACCTTGTATATAGCAAAACCGATGGTTAAACTATCCATGCCCTTTGTTCTTTGAATTCTTCTGTTTTTCTGCATCAGTGCAACAATTATAGAACACTTATCCTCTTCATCTTCTTCATCCGGGTCTTTCAGAGTTATCCGGTACTGCGGGTTCAGCCAGAATGATTCTGTACACATTACACTTTATATCATACTTAATTACAGTGGAAGGTAACACTATGAGGTAATACCATATTTACTCAAGTAATTTCCCACCTTTTCAACATCTATGAGTGAAAATTTGAGGAGGAAATTATGCGATGTCTATGAGTATATCAATATGCTTTCACAATGTAGCACACTATCAATTGGACATGTACGGCAATTACCATTTTAACTTAAAATTTGCATTGAGCTGTTAGACTCTCTTCCCATAGCTGACGGAATAACACTCTTACAAATGCACAATGATACCTAACTCTATTCAGACTGATGACAACAGATGCGCAGGTGACAGAGACTGTAGTACCGTTAGGTCCTTGTAGAAGAGGATGGATTCGGCCTTGGGTTTCCCATGAATTCCTTTGTATTTTAATTGCAGTCTTCATAAGAGTGTCCAAAGTTGTAACTAAAAATTTTGGCCTAGATAATGCACATTGTATCAGAGGTAGTTTTAAAATATATATATATATGAAAAACCTAAGGAGAAATTATGCAAGTTGGTTAATTATGTGACTAAATACGGTATTCAATTTATAATTGAGTTGAATAAAATGTTTTTACATTTCATCTCATAAAGTTCCATGTTTTCACATAACCGGTTTCAAAAGTCATTTTACCTTCATCTTCAGTCAAACTACAATTGTTGAAATTTTGCCAGTAACACCATCTTCCGAACTGCAATCTGGTGCCGATTTTATGAACTTCAAGATTAAGAGAGCAAAATTTAATCTTCAAGTTCATAAAATTGGCATTAGATTGCAGTTTGGAAGATGGTGGAAATGGAAAAATTTCAACAGTTGTAGTTTGTTCATAGTTAAATTTGGGAAATAACATTATGAGGTTCTTAATTCAATGAAAGAATTTCATATTTTACCTCATAGTTTATGTTTTTTTTTTTTAACATGGGAACTGCAGTTTTCAAGAGGAGTCCCTCTCATCTTCAGCCAACATTATGACTACCGGATTTTCGTTGGAATATTCATCTATAACTTCACCATCTGGTCAATGAAAATCCGGTAGTCATAATGTTGACTGAAGATAAGAGGGACTCCTCTTGAAAACTAGTTCCCGTTTTAAAAAAGATAAACTATGAGGCAAGATAAGAAGTGACTCATTCATTCATTGAGTTGGAGTTTGACTGAAGATGAAGGCAAATGTCACTTGAAACTGGTATTGTGAAAACACGGAACTTTATGAGGTGAGCTGTAAAAACATTTTATCTAACACATTTATAAAAGATGTAAATATTAAACTGAATTGGGATTCTTGCCAACTAAAGAATCAAAGACAACATGAAAGCATAATGGCTTGTGAAATGAGATTCATGCGCAGAACAGCGGGTTACACCAGATGGGATTGGAAAAGGAACATTGAAATCTTAAAAGAATTCAAGACTATACCAATTTTGGAATATATTAAACAGTACCAACTAAATTGGAAACACCATATTGAAAGAATGAGTTCAAATCGGATCCCCAAAGCTGTTTATAATTATATACCAAGAGGATGAAGATCTCTGGGCCGTCCTATGAAACGCTGGAGGGAAAATTTTCTATAGGATCGTAACAGGCCTTGGCCTAATAACTGGAAGGAAGAAGAAGAAGAAGACCAACTAAAGAGAAAAATTTATGCCTGAACTGGGATTGAACCAGGATCTCCATCTTTGCACACTGACACTCTCTCTGCCTTTGAGGTATCCAGGCATCCATATACATAATAAATAAGGACATGTTTCAAAACAAAAAATTGTTTTAAAACATGTCCTAAAAGAACTCAACTTCTGTGAGGTAATATGAACTGTTACGCCTACACTAGGGCCTAACTGCCATAATAATAAAATTCTATAAAAACAGATGAAGCATATACACAAGATACTTCTTTATTATACCAAAATACAGGAAATAAATAATCACCCTTAAAATATAAGTTTTCGTAAGAGTGTCCCATTAGGTTGAAACTAACAAAGTTGTTTTTGATATTATATAAGATTTCGTAAGTGTGTCCTCATAGATTGAAAAATATATTGATGTGAAATAGTCATTTTATTATAATTTTTACCCTAGTTTTTTTTATCTATAAAACACTTGTGTATATTTTGATTGAGACTTCAATCTGCATTTGAAGGGTGATTATTTATTACCTGTATTTTGGTATAATAAAGAAGTATCTTGTGTATATGCTTCATCTGTTTTTATAGAATTTTATTATTATGGCAGTTATGCCCTAGTGTAGGTGTAACATGAACAGACTCACATTACTTATTTAGAAGAACCTCATAATGTTACGTCCTATCATTTTATCAATCCAATATATATATATATATATATATATGTATATTCTTCTTTCTTGTTTAAGGTCATTATTATCTGCTGGTTGGTAAACTACTTGGCTGTTCAAGAATATGGAAAGTTTCCAGGGTGTATCACATGGAGGTGAGTTTACCATAAGTAATGCCATGAGTGATTTCCAAATTATTGATAAATTCACGACTCACGAAGTGAGGAGTGAATTTATCTAGAGAATTTGGAAATCAAGAGTGGCATTTGTTAGGACTATTTAATGAATAAAATTAAGCTGTTTACTCACAAATCATTATTTAAATATAGTTATTTTAAAATATTTATATATTCAATGTAAACGGCAATGTTTGAAAACAAATGAGAAACGATAGGTACGCTTCATTTGTTCATCACTGCAACCAGATCATATTATTTATTGTCAAAGGAATGCAATATTGTAAGAATGCACTCTAGTGGAGAAAAAATGAAACACATCAAACTGTATATTAATTCTTTTCTGGTGTCCTATGATGTAAATATGACAATTATATTTTTCTGGAATGTTATTACCTGGGAAAAAATACATTTAAGGAAGTGCAGACAGTGATTTCTTTTTTTGGTGGTATAATCAATTGCTACAAATGTTTTTATATTATCTCCCATATGCGCTATGTGTTGACATTCATGCACTATATATATATATATATATATATATACAATCTGGTAGCTGTATTTCTTAGAGTCAGTCACTGCAAAATAATGCTATGACCTATTCAGAATGTTAAAAGGAGGTGCTTTCTTTATTATGATAAACTTTAGTTGGTAAATTCTAGGTGAAACACGGCTGTAATTGGTTGTAAATAAAAAATCATTGAAATGTGATTGGTCATTGACTCCCATGACTTAAATAGTCTCTGTAATGCAATAACTTCATCTTTAAAATCAGCTATAAAACTAAGACTAAAAAAGAATCTATAGCTTCATTGGAAAAATGCAAAACAAAACTTCTGCTGTCAAATGAGAGCATGTACAACACTACGGCAGATGGTGATTAGCTCTTTATAATAATAAATAATTCTAATTTAAAAAGTAATTTACACTCTGCAACATTTAGGGTCAAATGTTTGAACGCATTAGACAGTAAAAGGCGTTCTCTGCTGATAACGTTTTATTCAAACACATTTTTCTTACTCAGAAATCTATTCACGCGGTAATAATTGTAAAGCTACCTGACAAGGTACCTTAAGATCGTAGCTCAAGATATAAACTTATGTGAAAATCCCGAAGGGAACCGATGGTAACCGATGTAGTTTGAAACTTATCCAAGATGTCGGACCTTGAAGACTTCAATCATGTTTTCGGTATACGTGGAGAAGAGGAATTTGATAGAGTCTACCAAAGAATTCAACTGGAAGAACAGGAGAATCGGTGTAATATTGCGCGTCGCAGACGTGTTTGTATACGGTATTATTTGCGGGATGCAAGCATAAATGCATTCCTCTATAGCAGACGAAAATAACGGAAGTGGTTTTATCGCTGAGAATTCTGGGTAATTCGTTGCCAATATTACGAAAACGTCAACATTCATGCATGACCGGTTAAGGCGGCCGTTAATTCGATCTCAGCTCACCAGTGATTGGAAGTAATTTGAGTAGAGAGTAATGTATTTGCATACGACCCTTAATGTCTCCTGAGTGTATATTGTGTGGAAAAGGACAGAGAACATTTAACAAACTGTGTAGCTCTTCAAAATTATCAAGATGTGTCATCCAAGTATTGGGAAGCAAGAATAACTTTATTTTTGTTTGAAGAGAAAAATTTTCGTCTAGACTGGGACTTGAACCCGGGACCCTTGGCTTTCCGGGGCCAAGTGCTCTATTTATTGTTAACTCCACAGCATTAGCTACATACATACATTTTTTATATCAGCGGTGAACGAGTGTAGATAGAAAGTAGATAAATTATAAATTAGACTGAATAAAGAACAGAATATATTGATCCAAAGGATGAAAGATTAAATAAAATAATAGTTTTACACATGCATGAAGACGATGTGTTTTCAATATTACAATGTATGCATTGAATATCAATAGAACTAGATATATGTTTACACATAGAAATACATTATATAATGGAACTGGACAGTTAATGAAAAATGAGGTAAAATTTTGAAGAAGTGGCTGAATTCAAATACCTAGGAACAATAATTACAAACAGGAAAGAAGTATAGAAAGAAATTAAACATATGCTCAATTCATGCTATTATGTATATTGTCATTCCAAATTCTTTCAAATAATATAAGCTAAAAATATATAAAATGGCAATTCAAGTTATATGGATGTGAAACATGGTTCCGTTACTTTAAGAGAGGCATGAAAAAAGTGCAGTGGGTGGCGCTAGAACACACAATAGAATACATCATAAGAGAGGAGAAAAGATTACGAGAATTTAAAAATAAAGTGTAGGAAAAAATAGACAGGTGAATGGAGAAAACTACATAACAGTGAACTACATGATGCTTAGGAAAACCAAACATAATAAGAACAGTTAAGTCTTGTAGACTGCAATAGGCATGAATGTGGTATGAATGGGGAATAAAAGAGGGGAATCAAAACTTCTTGTAGATATTCAGAAGAAAAGTTTCCAGTAATTAAACCAGGATGAGGTGGGAGAATAACATTAACTATGATTTGAGGGAAATAATTATTGGAAAGTATTAGTTCAGGATAGAGATGTTCTGAGAAGCAGCAGTGCATTTTCATGACAGAACAACGGTCATGAAAATACTGAAGATGGAAAAGGAATTATTCTGAATCCAGTCTAAAAAGAAGACAGAGTATATGAGATGAGGTGATATATTTTTTTAAATATTTAATATACTGAAAACATTTATGTTCAAGGAGCCCTTGTAGAAAAACCAGGGGGAAAGCATTCAGTGATTATACCAGGAGTGAAGTGGGAGAATAACATTTACCATGTTTTTATTATTAATTTAATACTTCTCACTGAAGGATAAATTATATTTGAAGAGAAAAATTATACGCTCAGACTGGGGTTTGAACCCAGACCTTTGGCTTTCTATGCCAATGCTCTACCAACTGAGCTACCTGAATTCCAACCTAAATGCAAAATTTTCTCTTATATATTATTAATTCCCGAGTGCTTGAATGCTACGAGCCATTGCTCAATTATACAAATGGCAGCTTCTTATTTAAGAAGACATTTATTGGGAATTTAAACACTACTTTATAAAGCCAGTAGGACTTTAACCATATTTGAGGGAAATGATTAGAAAGCATCAGGTCAGGATAGGGATCTACTGAAAACTTATGTTCATGCGGGCATGAATCGAGTTCAATAGTGCCAACAAGTTAGTTATGCATATTGAAAGAACTTACCAAGAAAGTTCCTGCAGCCACCAGCTGTCACTCCCGGCACCCACTCTCCATCAAAAAAAGATGTCTGCCAGCTTATTTTACTTCTATGTACATCGTCAGCGGAAAGTGAGTCAGGACCAAGGTTACAAATCTCCAGACGTGAGAAGCGTTTCATGAAGTCTTTAAAGGACATCCAGAATTCTCCATCATTATCAAACTTTAGTCCTATCCTCTTCTTCTCTCTATCTGGTACAATGAACCACTGAGAAGCCCTGCACATTAACAGAGACTACCAAATCAGCGTTTTATATTAGTTATAACAGAGATCCTGGGTTCAAATCCCAGTTTAGGCATAAATCATTTCTTTTAAAACATGAATTTGTCTTAATAAATTTCAATGTCTGAATGAGCTGAAGATAATATGCATGCATATTGAAACATGTTCTCAAGAATACAACCAAATTATGAGGTAAGATGTTAAAGACTAACATTAATATTATTAATCTGTCTTATAATATAAGTGACAAATTAAAAAAAAAATATGTGCTAAAAAGTAATGTTAAAAGAAATAAAAAAAACATTGAAAATGAAGCTATACCAACTATAAAAGTAATGTTAAAACCCACTAAAAGGTCTTCTTGAATAAGAAGCTGCTAGAATGTGTGTAGAGCGAAGGTTCACAACTCCAAGCGACAGGATTGCATAAATAAGAGAACAATTTCTGTCTAAATCAGGAGCTTAGATAGCTTAATGGGGGCACATAGCCTAATTGGTTAAGGCAATAAGCTACAAGCAGAAGGTCAAGGGTTTGAGTCCCGGGGGTCAGGATTTTTAAACTGTCCCAAACCTTCTGGTGGCACCATCACCCTGAGGTCAACTCAGCCTCTAATGAAAATGATTACCAGAATCTTGTTCTGGCGGTAAAGCCGACTGTCATGCAGGGCTGACAACAGGCTGACATATTGTGTCAATTGTCTAAAAAGGTGGGAGCATTGACCTTCTACAAGGGCCTCTTGAGGCTTGTAGTGGGATTTAATGGATAAAGCACTGGAATGGAGATCCAGAGATTCTGGTTTAGGGGAAAATTTTTCTCTTAAAATATTTATTTGTTCTTTAATACACTGCTCAAAACAATTAGAGGAACACTTGTAATAAACTGAATAAGTAATTGTTTTTTAAAGCTGTGATGCTGAAAGTTGGACAATATGTAAATTGAATTATTAATTTTATCACTGGATACAAATTTTAAAGATCCATGGCCTAAATACAGAGAAATTACCTCAAATAACAAATATAGAGAATTTTTTTATTTTGGAAGGTACTGGCCACTTCTAATTGGTAAGCTTCCTGATGTTGCTATAGTGACGAATGTTGATTATTGCCTTGTTTATTGAAGTCTCTGACAAAATGAGGCATTTAAATGAGTTTGAAGTGTATCATGCTCTACATCTTTTACGACAAGGTCAATCTCTGCGACAAGTGCCTAGAGAGCTTGGGGTTTCTCCTTCCGTGATGTCCAGGTTACGCAACAGGCACAGAGAGACAGGTCAGTATTGTAGAAGACGTGACCAGGGCCGTAAATTTAAAACAAGCCCCCAGGATGACAGATACGTTGTTCTTTCTGCTCTTCGACAGCGTACAAAAACTGCAAAAGACCTGCAGAATGACCTTCATATGGCTTCCGGAATCCGGGTTTCAGACCAAACCATAAGGAACAGATTAAGGAAAGAGAATATTCGTCCAAAAAGGCCCGTTAAAAAACCACGCTTAACAAATGGGCATAAGGCAGCAAGACGTACGTATGCTGAAAACCATGGTGATTGGAACCTGAACCAGTGGGAGTCTGTGCTCTTCTCGGACGAATCCAGGTATCGTCTTACACGTTGTGATGGTCGATTGAGGGTGTGGGGACGGCCAGGAGAAAGATTTTCTGCAGAGGCTGTACAGGAAATTGATAGATTCGGAGGAGGTTCCATAATGGTGTGGGCCGGAGTTATGTACAACAATCGTACGGACCTTGTACTTGTTCCCCAGCGACTGAATGCTGTCCGGTATATCGAGCACGTTCTGGAAGAGCATGTAGTACCTGCTGCCATTGGAGTAGGCCCTGGATTTCTGTTTATGCAGGATAATGCCAGGGCACATTCTGCGGCTGTCACCAGGGATTTCCTGAGGAGGAATGAAATTGAGGTAATGGAGTGGCCAGCGGTCAGCCCAGACCTCAACCCTATTGAACACTTGTGGGATCTTCTAGACAGGAAGGTCAGGAACCGACATCAAGCTCCACAAACTCTGCAGCAACTTGGAGATGCTCTGAAGGAGGAATGGGAGAATATCCCGCAAGAGGAAATCCAGAATCTTATTGAGAGCATGCCGCGAAGGTGCCAAACTGTCATCGAATGTCGTGGAGGCCATACACGATACTAACTCTATATAACGAGTGTTTAACTTTGAAAAATAAGCACAAGATTCAATTGCTTACATAGTGGAATTATTTGAAAAGTTAATTGTCAGCATTATTCATTTGTTTTTACTGACATGAGCAATAAATAAATAAATAAATAACCACAAATAATATACGTTATTAATTTCATGTTTGTACCTTTATCCAATGAAAAAATATTTGCATATTTCATAGTGTTCCTCTAATTGTTTTGAGCAGTGTATAAGTGACAAATTTAAATAAAAATATAAAAATATACTGGCGTATTTATATACCTTGCAATAGTGAATTTAAATAGTCCTGTATAAACACTACTCAAAAAAATTAGAGGAACACATGTTTAAACCAAAATATGAGAATGAATCTTGAAACAATTTAATCTTTGAACTTTTGTAATTATAAATTGAAGATTTATGTAAAATTAGAATAGGCATTCAAACAATATTTCCTTGTACAGTATTAGCAATATGAACAAGTTATCATTTGTAACAGAAAAAAGTGGAAATTTGAGATTTACAATTTTTGTAATCAATGTTTCCATGGTTATTTCAACACTCAGTACTTAGTGTGTCCTCTGTGAGCCTGAATGACCGCATTACACCTATGAGGCATGCTTCGCAGAAGCCTTCTTACAGAAACTTGTGAGATTCTCTCCCATTCCTCAGTGAGTGCATGTGAAAGTTCTTCAAGGTTCTGAGGTACAGCAGGATGCTTACGAACAAGTTTTTCCAACTTATCCCACATATGCTTGATTGGATTAAGGTCCGGACTGCATGCAGGCCAGTCCATCACCCGAATTTGGCATTTTTGCAGGACATCTCTGGTAGCCTGTGCTGTATGACATCTAGCATTATCTTGCATTAGAAGAAAATAAGGGTCCATACCATAGGCAAAGGGTACAACATGTTGGAGGATAATGTCATTAATGTAAATATCAGCATTCATGTGCTGTGGGACAATGACAAGCTCTGTCCGAGACTCAATAGTAATCCCAGCCCAAACCATAACTGAACCACCTCCAAATCTGTCACGTTCAATAATTGTGCATTCACCAGGACATCTCCATACCCATGTATGACCACCAGAATCTGTTAGATGAAATGTTGATTCGTCTGTGAATAAAACACCCTTCCATTGGTAGAGCTGCCAGTTGACGTGATTCTGAGCAAATCGCAGCTGTGCTTCTTTGTGCTGACATGTTAAAGGAGGGGCTTTAAAGGCGATTCTAGACCTCAACCTTGCATTTCTCAGTCTATTTCTTACAATCTGATCAGAAATTACCGTCCTAGTTGCTGTGTGTAAATTATTTTATAGATCTCTGGCTGTAGATTTTCTTGTGTGCAAAGCTGATAAGACAAGAAATCTATCCTGTACGTCTGTATTCTTCTTCTTACGACCTTCCCGGGTCTCCTCTTGTATCCATGTGTCTATCTACATCCCCTCCACAGCCTATGGATGACTGAAGGGCTGACATCAAGAATCCTAGAGATGTGGCGAATGGAATGACCAACTTCAATCAATGCAACTGCTCATGCAACTGATGTTTCATTTAGATGTCTCATTGCTCTGTATTAGCTTCAGAGAACACAAAAAAACAATTCCCTACCACAGATTATTCTTCAAACCTGTTTTTAAAAAAATAAATCAATACGAACTCACTTTGGTTTCAGCAACTCTTGGAATTTCACTAACATATTCAGAGAAAAATTACGTAATAAAACCCAGAAGATCTTCAATCTGATTTTAAACAATACTTAAACTCAAAACATCTGACTCTCAAAAATTAAATTGTTACAATATTTATTTTGTGGCTTTGGTTTAAACATGTGTTCCTCTAATTTTTTTGAGTAGTATATATATATATATATATATTGTAAATCAGATGCATTATGTGAAAATTGCCAGTAAAAATGTTGAAAAATGTAATTTAGGCGAGGTTTTCAGAGTTTTGGAGCAGGAACTGCTATTACAAACATCCAACCATTCTTAACTGGATTCACTCTGGTGTTAGAATGAAAATCATCTAAGTAAAAATTCCTTAAAACAACTAAAGCAAAGGTCTTGGAAGACAGGATTAGTCATATGACTAAGGATAAAACAAAATATATGAGAATATCAAGAGTAGAAGTAAATCCAATCTCATATACAGTCCTAGATGGTCAGTAAGTTGATAGTATTAAGTACCTGGGTTCTCTAATTACAACAAAAACTTAATTAGATGAAGAGGTTCAAGCAAGGATTACAATGGGCTTCTATACATTAAAACAAGTTTTTAAGTCAAAAACAATAAGTAGGACAGCAAAAATTAAAACATATAAAACAATATTGAAACCAATAGTTATGTTTGGAAGCAAAACATGGACATTATCAGAAAAAGATAAGTACATGTTAAATACATGGGAAAGAAAAATATTAAGGAAGGTATATGGAGCAGTACAGGAACAAGGTGTATGGAGAATTAGAACGAACCAGGAATTAAAGAATTATATAGGGATTTAGATCTAGTGGGAGATATTAGAGTCCTGTGCTGTAGTCGAGTGGTTAAGGCAAGATTCCTTGGTGCAGAGCTATGGGACTTGTGCTGGTTCGAGTCCCCGTGAGGGAGAAATTTTCTCATGGAATTTCAGCTAGTATGGGACCAGTGCCCACCCAGCATTGTGGGGCATTTAGGTAACTACAGTAAGTAGCAGCTCCAGGTTGAGAAGACCAGCTATAATGGCTGTGGGACCCAACATGCTGACCACATGTCACCCTTACACTGGCTTATGCTCGTCTACCTCTATGATTAACACATGTGGATGTGAGGCCAGCAGCCGGATGGTAGGCCAAGGGCCTCCTAGGCCTGTCAGATTTGGAGTTTCGAGGAGATATTAGAAGAAAAAGACTGGAATGGGTAGGACATGTGTTGCGGATGGAGCAAGAAAGAGGTGCAAGAAAGATTTTAGAAAGGAAACCAGAAGGAAGAAGAAAACTTCCTTAATAACCAAAATTACAAATTATGACCTCATAATTATAAAAGATTCAGAGGATAAACTTAAAAAAATTCCCAATAAATGTCTTCTTAACTAAGAAGCCGCCATTTGCAAAGATAGAAACAATGGTTTCAAAAGCATTTGGTGAGAGGGAATTACAACGTTTATAAGAGAAAAATTTGCATCTAGATCGTAACTCGCCTCGGTAGCTCAGTTGGTAGAGCATTTGGCCCGGCAAGCCAAAGGTCCCGGGTTCGAGTCTCGGTCTAGGCGAAAATTTTTCTCTTCAAATATAATTTATCTTTCACTGAGAAATGTTAAATCAATAATAAAAACATCATTAGAAGCCTTACTAGCTTTATAAAGTAATGTTAAATTCCCAATAAATGTCTTCTTAACTAAGAAGCCGCCATTTGCAAAGATAGAAACAATGGTTTCAAAAGCATTTGATGAGAGGGAATTACAACGTTTATAAGAGAAAAATTTGCATCTAGATCGTAACTCGCCTCGGTAGCTCAGTTGGTAGAGCATTTGGCCCGGCAAGCCATAGGTCCCGGGTTCGAGTCTCGGTCTAGGCGAAAAAATTTTTCTCTTCAAATATAATTTATCTTTCACTGAGAAATGTTAAATTAATAATAAAAACATCATTAGAAGCCTTACTAGCTTTATAAAGTAATGTTAAATTCCCAATAAATGTCTTCTTAACTAAGAAGCCGCCATTTGCAAAGATAGAAACAATGGTTTCAAAAGCATTTGATGAGAGGGAATTACAACGTTTATAAGAGAAAAATTTGCATCTAGATCGTAACTCGCCTCGGTAGCTCAGTTGGTAGAGCATTTGGCCCGGCAAGCCAAAGGTCCCGGGTTCGAGTCTCGGTCTAGACGAAAATTTTTCTCTTCAAATATAAAAAAAAATTATTAAAAAAATTAATTTACTTATTACATCAGATTGTAAAGGAATATAATTTTAAAATGCCTACTTCCAAAATTAAGATCATGGCATTCCATGGTAAACACTCAGCAAGAGCAAAAATTGTATTTAGTTGATACGTATCTGAAACAAGTACTGGGTTGTGATGTTACTTATAACAAATAAATAAAATAGATATCAAATGATGTGTGGAACATTGAAAACAACATGAATAAACACAATGAAATGTTGATGTTACACTTTCCAGAATTAGATTAGTTTTATTTAAGGAAGAAAAATTACATTTGAACCAAGAGCTGACTCTATCGCACTGATGTATAGAATCAGAGATCCAGGGTCCAATTCCTGGTTCAAACGTAATTTTTCTTTCTTAAATAAAACTAAAATTAAATTCTATAAAGTAATGGCAGCACTGGTTTTTACACATGACAGCGAGTCCTGGATAATACATGAAAAAAATTTAGCTCTATTCAGGTGTCAGAAATGAAATTTTTAGATCATTATTAGGATAAAAAAATGAGATAAAATAAAAAAAATTAATAAATTAGAAATAAGTTGAATATATTTGGAATAAATGAAAAAAAATAGTTGAATATAGACATAAATGGAAGGGTTTGGAAATAATAGATGATAGCAGAATAATGAAAATAATTCTGTTGTATAAACCAGGAGGATGATGAGATCCTGGATGACCAAGACTGAGATGAAATGAGGCCGGAACAGGTCTTTGAGTCTTCTTCTTCTTCTACTACAAGGTTTAGGCTATGCAGCCTGTTCCGGCAAAGTTAAAAGTGGAGTCCATCTTCTACGTGGTCGGCCAACATCTCTTGTTCCTCTGGGATTATACAGGAAGGTTCTTTTTGGTATTCTTTCGTTGTTCATTCTCATTAAGTATTCTGGCCATTTCTTGTTATTTTCGCTGATTTTATCTTCAATTTTATATATATTTAATTCTTCTCGTATAGTTTCATTCCTTATTCTATTCGCTCTTGTGCATTCTTTCACATTACGTAAAAATAGCATTTCCGCAGTCTGTATCCCGCTTTTATCCCTTGATTTCATTATCCAATTTTCACTTCCATACAACAACAAAGGAACAGCCATTGTTTTATATAATTTAAGCTTCGTATCTTTCCTTGTTTTCCGACCTAAGGTTCTTTTAATGGTTCCACAAATAGCCGGAAATTTATTTACTTTATTTTCTCTATAAGTTATATCACATCTAAATATTATCTATTATTTTGTTATCCAGTACAATTTTTGATCTAATTCCATATTTACCAATAAATGCCATTACTTTTGACTTATTTATTGATATTTTACAATTATATCTATTGGCTATTAATTTAAATTTATATGCTAACATTTGGAGCTCATTTTCAGATTCTACTAAAAGTACAACATCGTCAGCGAATAATAAAGCATTTATTTTATCTTTATTATCAATTAATATTCCTTCATTAGTTAAAACCTTCTTCCATTCATTTAGGATATCGTCCATATAAATATTAAATAATATAGGCGAGAGTGAACACTCTTGCCGTCTTTGAGTGTAAACCATAAAAAGGAAGAAGAAGAAGGTAAAAATTTGATTTGACTTTTTTTTATTATTAATTTAACACTTCTTACTGAATAATAAATTATATTTGAAGAGAAACATTTTTGCCTAGACCGAGACTCGAACCCGGGACCCTTGGCTTTCAGGGCCAAGTGCTCTACCAACTGAGCAACCGAGGCAAGTTGCGATCTAGGTGCAAATTTTTCTCTTATATACATTGTAATTCCCTCGCGCCAAATGCTTGAAACCTTTGTCTTTATATTTGCAAATGGCGGCTTCTTAGTTAAGAAGACATTTATTGGGAATTTAACACTACTTTATAAAGCCAGTAGGGCTTCTATTGACTTTTTTTTTATTATTATTAATTTAACACTTCTCACTGAAGGATAAATTATATTTGCAAAGATAGAAACAAAGGTTTCAAGCATTTGGCACGAGGCAATTGCAACGTAAATAAGAGAAAAATTTGCGTCTAGATTGCAACTCGCCTCGGTAGCTCAGTTGGTAGAGCACTTAGCCCGGAAAGCCAAGGGTCCCGGGTTCGAATCTCGGTCTAGGCAAAAATTTTTCTCTTCAAATATAATTTGATTATTTACCTATCACTCCATGCTCCTTTCCACTCGTATTGGTCTCCCCAAGGATTCCTCATTCTGATGAGCTGAACACTGCCACTGTTTGTTTCTACTGTAGATACATGTGTAATGCCATATGCATGGCCCATGATGAGACCTTCTTTTGTTTGTGTTTCCACAGCGTAACCCTCAGGCTATGAAAAAACAGATACAGTTATTTACTTTATACAACACTCTTAATAAACTTGTTCTCCATCACTAACTATGAGGTGAGATGCTTGTATCGACTCAATAAGTTTTTAAAATAAACCTCATATTGTTACATTCTGTTGAAATAATAATTAAAATGTGACTACTCAAGTCAGAGGAAGATAAAAGTCAGAATGAGTTGATTATAGAATGTAAGCACATTCTGAAGAATTCTACTAATTATCAAGTGAGGTAAGAATTCAATTAATGTTTTTATTACCTCACCTCATATCCTTTTTCTTCTATACTGCAGTTTCGGAGTGTTACGCGGGGTCAGTTAAGCCCCGCTCGAAGGTAGCGTGAAGATCTCTATTGTTTAAGTGGTCTTTGGCCCGAGCGGTTGGCCTTGGTTTTGGAGGATGAATTCCACATTTAAACATGTTAAAAACACAGTAAACAATAAAATAACATTATTTATTAAAACAAAACCAAACATAGAGAAATATTAAAACCAAAACATCTAAAACACTTGTTAAAATCAGCTAAAATCGCCACATTGAACTGCGTCAAAAATACTAAAACTGATAAAATTCAGAGAGAGAAAACAATCATTTAAAAGATTCAACTTTGTTCATTATTCTAAGTTCTTTGGTCCATTTGGTCCTTTAATTAATTCTATGTCTGAAAAATTACCATTTAAAAGAATGATAAAAGATTCATTTTACCCATGTAGAGCTTGTAGAGCTGCATCCCTCCGCAGGGGGACCGCGTTCGGTCCCGCCGCCGTTCTGACTTTTCGTCTAAAAATCGCGAGTATTTATTCTATCATTTTGTCCCCCTTCCAGCTAGAATCCGTGGCGGCCATATTAATATTTCCTAATATTGGGTAATAATTTTGGTTTTGTCAGGGGTAGATTATATAAGGTGTTTGTTTCCCTTATATAATGTGTTATTCAAAAGGTACAATATTCCTGGTATTTTCGTAACGGTGTCCTAATAGCTTGAAAAATATGTTTTTCCAAAGACCTGAGCTGTTGGATTATGACATACAACTTCCCAGATCTTTTAATATTTTATTAATTTTTCCTCGTTTTTTATCTCTTAAAGCCCTTTCCTAAATTTGGTTATGGTTTTTATCAGTTTCCAACGTTGATTATTTCTTCCTCTACCGTCCGGTATAAAACATAAGTATATATCGCCTCTGCTTCCATCTGTTTTTATAGAATTTTATTTTTTTATATTTTTTATGGCTATTATGGCAGTTAGGCCCTAGTGTAGGCATAAAATCCCCCCTAAATAAGACTGTAGGGTTGAAAAACCGAAAGTTTTTTTTCCTTATAGGATATCTCTCACCTCCCGGGGGTTTTTCCTGACATTTATCTTATTAACTTAACTTTAAGTGGGAGTGGAACTGACGTCATCAATTGGCGATTTCATCTGTAACCTAGAAGTATTTTGTTCTCATTCTAAGAGGTTAGATCGTTTTTTACTTGCTAATTGGCCCGGATACCCTTTATTGTGTCGTAATATCGGTAAGATCTGTTTACTTAGTGAGAACACTATACTTCTTAAAAAAAAACAAACAAAATAAATACAATATAGCATGCCTTCCTGGCTTGAAACAAACATGTCTACGCCCGGTAAAAAAAAAAATGTATTTTTCCATTAGAAATGTTTACTGATCTCCGTCCTTTTTCCTTTTTTAAACCTTCTTGTGGTTTCTTTTGAAACGATGCACTAATCACTTTTATTCACATCCGACGCACTTAACAACATTTCGTTTCTTTTTTGTTTTTCACTTCTAAGGTTCTATTTCGTGAACCTGAACACTTTTTTAAAAAAATATATCAGAACTGCTGTGTCTGCTGTGGCTAGCTTGGAGGTCAGGGTTCGTGTCTGCTTGCCTCGATGGAGGATGCGATGTTCTAATGCTCGAGTTCGTGGATCATGTTCAGCTGCCGTTGGTCCAGGTAGGCCTTTGATTTGGTTATGCCTAGTTTCATTAAACAAAACCCAGTTAGGTCCAAGGAGAGCTTGTGAAAAGTTTGATAGGAATTAATCTTGACGGGGATTCTTGTTTGCTTGATTCATTTATCGGTGCAATATGTGGTCTTGAAGGAAATTAGGTCAAGGTTGACGTGGGAGATAGTGTTTTTTATAATTGCCTGGGTTTGTTCTATGTTGCTTGTGAGGTGTTGGCCTTAGGCTGATTGCAAATCTGGACATTCACCCATCTTATGTTCCGTCACGAGATGTATAGTTGATCCTGGTATCTCTATGCTGTGGCTCTCGTCATCAGATGTAGAGGATGTAGTTGGTCCTGGCAGCTCTATGCTGCGGCTCCCGTCATCAGATGTACAGGATGCGCCGTGAGTCTGGGCCTCTTAATCTTGCTCCCATCATGAAGTGTGCGTGGCGGGTGACCGCAGGTCTAGGCGGGAAGCTGGTAGTTCGTAATTTCTGAAATCTTATGGCATTTGTTAAAACCCGGGAGGATAACTTTAAACATCGATTACTGGGTTGGCGGGTATCCCGCTCTACATGGGTCCGCATCTCCCATTATCACTCCTTGTCATAGAATGGTCATTTTCGGTTTGATTTAACCTCATCGCTTAGATGTTTCATTGTTCAGCCATCTTATCTCCGATACTATATTCCGAACCCTGCTTACTAGACGTCCTGGCTTCAGGTCTTATTATTGTTATACAACATTCTATTATTCCGTAAAATTTAGTTTTTGATTATTATGTGTACCCATGCACCTATCTGTCTCTTATAGCTAGCCTCATGTTGCAAAAAGAAATGCTCTTATATTTCTGGTATTATGATTCCCATGAATCATTTTACGCCCTTATTGCAATTCAGGTTTCACTGGATTCAAAAAAAATTCACCTGTATCTTACCGTATATTTACCGCTCGTTTTCAAAACTTTCCATTGTTTGGTTAAAATTTCAATTTTGCTTTTCCCTCTATAGAGTCCTGGGTTCGATCGAGTGTGCTCGCCTACACATAAATCGATAGGGCTTTAAGATGTAAATACTTACTTAGTACGATTATGTAACCTGAATTTCGGATATCATTCTGTCGTGAGGTCCTGATTTTTGAGAGCATTCGCTTTCTTCTATCATGCGTCATCCAGGATGCTTCTTTGCATCATAAATTCTCTCGTTTCTAACTTATTTGTCAATTTCCCGTGCTACAGCCTACAGTAGTTAACTTTACAAAAAAAATCTAAATGGTGTTGTTTCCTTAGGTCCTTCCTAATTCGTTCGGCAATATCTCCTCGGAATTTCTTAATTTAATTTTTTACATTACTCCTGATTATGCGTGGACTTTATTCCTTGTCTTGGGTCCCCATCTTACCTATCGGTTTAACCTCTCCCTTTTGGTCATCTCCTAGCCCTTTAGTTTCCTCTTAATTTCCATTTACGTTTTTGGGTCAGTTCCTGGTCTCATACGTGTAGACTTATTCCCTATCTTACCTATGGGTTTAACCTCTAATTTCATGTACAACCCTATGTGTTTAACCTCTAATTTCGTGTACTCTTATGTGTTTAACCTCTAATTTCATGTACTACCTTATGTGTTTAACCTATCCTTTTATGTTCTACCCAATGTGTTTAACCTCTAATTTCATGTACTCCTTATGTGTTTAACCTCTAATTTTCCGAGATCTCCCTAACTAATGTGTTTAACCTCTCATTTTATGTACTACATAATGTGTTTAACCTCTAATTTCATGTACTCCTTATGTGTTTAACCTCTAATTTCATGTACCCCTTATGTTTTTAACCTCTAATTTCATGTACTCCTTTTGTGTTTAACCTCTAATTTCATATACTCCTTATGTGTTTAACCTCTAATTTTCCGATATCTCCCTGCCTAATGTGTTTAACCTCTCATTTTATGTACTACCTAATGTATTTAACCTCTCCCTTTTGGTATGTAATATCTCTACTTAGGTCAATCTGTCTCTCTTGGCTCTATGAATCGTGAATCTTACTCGTCGCTCGCACAATCGCATGTATGTGTGATTCCCTTAGTATTCATCCTCTAGTGTCCCAACGTTTCTGATGTCCCTGGCTAGTATTCGTTGTCTTTCTTCGTTATGACCATATTCTATGTGTGCGTACGGCTTTCTCATCGCGGTTTCGCTATCCGTTTTTGCTATAACCATCGGTGGCCTCTTTTGTTTCCCTGGCTTCATAATTGACTCTGGATGGTCCCTGACCATCGCTTCTTGTGTTTCTGTCTCGCAAATAAAGCCGGGTGAGCCAGCGAAGCGGCCGGGCTGCGAGCCTCGAAGGCATGGGATATGCAACGGTTCCCTTCATGCCAACGGTGGCCCTGGCCCTTCCTGTCACACCCTCTAATTCTGTCGCTCCAGAATTGTCCCTACGTTTCTGACTTCTTAGTCCTTGGCAAGTCGGCGGACTCGTCGAGCAAATCGCCTCAATGGAGGTGGTGTTTGTTCCCTTCGGGGCCCAAGAAAACTCGAGCAAATCGCCTCAAGGGAGGGCACCGCCCTGCCATTCGGGGCCCAAGTTGTCCCTACCGCACTCCCGCTTTTTTCCGTTTGTATCCTTGGGGTGGGTTAGCCAATTCGTCGGGCTCGACCTTGAGGACCTGGAATGGGCTGCCTCCCAACTTGGTGACACGACTATTGTTCGGGCTTGGCCTCAAGGAGAGGACAGCTAGTTCCACTCCTGGTCGACAGTGACTCGAGTCATTCCTAACCCCACCTCTCTCATCCTGCTGCCTCAGAAATCTCGATTTCGACGTTAATCTTAGGGAGAGCCTTTTGTGCTCATGGACGCCGCCTCATCGGAAAAGTGGATTTTATCCTAATCTCTTTGATGGGGTTCCCCTGTTGCCCTCATCGCTCCCTAAACCCGGGTATCACTACTGTTTCTGTGGGTCTCTCTGCCCGTGATTGCTTCTGTTTCCCGTGGGTCTCTCTGCCCGTTTGCTTAGTGTTTTCGTTTGTCTCTAGTTTCTCGGATGCCTATCTCTCCCTAAACGATGCTGTTCCATATGGTCCCTAACGTCAGTGCCAAGCCGGTAAGGTTTTATGGCCAGTGCCCCAAGATCATTTTGGAGTTCTCTGTCTCTAGATCATGTCATAACGGGGGTGTCCCACCTTCCGACTTACACCTGCCTAGGTTTCTCCCTAGCTCTTTGGCGAAGTGTTCAGGCAACTCGCCAAATTGTCGAGGGCAAAAGCCTCTCCAAAAGGGTCCTTAGTCCTTCTCAACTTGTATCTCTGTGTGCGACTGTATAAATGTTTCATCTCTGTGTGTGTATCTGTTAAATGTTGCCTAGCCAAGATTGACCTAAGTTGCAGCCTATCCTCTTATTATCCCTCGTAGGCCTAAATATGAAGAGTCTTAAGCGATCTAGTTTTCATCTATTATCGTAATATGTCATATCCCATATGTGTCTGTGTGTCTACTTCTCGACTGGTCACTAGCCCCAACTGACATGGTACGAGCCTGCAGTTCAAGAGAGTCTAGGCGCATTTAGACACTCCAATCTTTCCCAAGCCAGTCCATTTCAGCAGGAACCATTTCCTGTAGAGTGTATTATTTGTTGTGTCATACTCAGTAATAGTATTTTGTGTAACCCCTGGGTTCCCATTTGAACTTCCACTTTCTACTAGATCGGATAAAACATCTCACCGTTTGTCAAGTATCCTAATTTCCACCAAAAAGTTTTAAAAAAATATTTATGGGAATAAGTCTATCTTTTTGATCATTTCTGCAAGCATCTTGGTTCTACCTTTACTCCGTATTTCTCACTAGCGGAGTTCCCCTATGATTGTGCCAAATCTCCATTCTCCTTTTCGGTTCGGGCTCTTTCTTATTTATTCTGGCCAAATCTCCATTCTCCTTTTCGGTTCGGGCTCTTTCTTATTTATTCTGAGTTACCATGCCCCTTTTCCATTCTTTCCGTTTCCGAAACTATAATGTGTAATTCGGGTCAAGTGAGTTCACCCTTAATTGCGCTAGCCTCTATGACTTCACTCATGATTTAAAACTTCACTTATGATTTAGAAACGCCTCATACTGTAGTTGAGCCCTTCACATGATGCGCTCCTCGGCATTGTTGCAAAAAATTCAACACCGCATGAGAGGTTAACCAAAAAAAATTATTTTAAGCTATTATTTAACCTGAAGTTCGGTCGTCTTTTCTTCCATGAGTCCAATGTTATTTCCTTTAGGGAGGTGAGTGGTACCTGCTTTGCTTTATTGCGCTAAATCTCCATTCCCTGCTTTGATCGAGTTCTCTCTAATTTATCCTAAGTTTTCCAAAGTTTTCCATGCCCTTTTCCATACTCTTTGTTTTCGAAACTAGAATCTAGATTCCTCCTTAGTTGAGTTCCCATTTTTGTTATTGTCTAATTCTCTATTCCCCTCTTTGTTTGAGTTCTCGTTTCTTTATTCTAAGTCTCCATGCCCCTTTTCCATACTCTATGTTGCTAAAATACCTTGTCTCTATTTGCTAATACATGCCACTTTTATTTCCTGTAAATGTCTTGGGTCTTTAAGTTGTTACTAATTTCTATCACTTCTTTTTATTTAAAGTATGCTTCCTGATGTCAAAAAAAATAATAATATTTATTTATTTGTTTATATTTTTTTTTTCATCACACTTCCTTATGACCGGAAAAAATAATAGTATTGATTGGCTTGTACATGTATTTAGTATAGTCAAGTAATGCAGCTTGCTTCATGAGGAGAAATCTAACTTTCACATCCCAAAATAAACAAATTCCAGAGCCTTGGCTGAAATCTACTGTTATCTGACCTTCTAAATTCAGTGCTTTTCCATAGACACTCAGTCTTCTTGCACGTAGAGGAAAGAGTGATTTCTTGAAAAGTGCCTAAGTTCCCAAAAAAAATAGTTCTCAAGATGGCGGTTTTTCCCATTCCTCCACGATGGTGAGTCCATATTTTATTATTCAGAAAAAAAAATTACTATTACCTGTCTCGCCAGTGTATAGCTATGATGGGCCTTACCACTTTGCTTGCCACATTATTATTACTAGGTTTATTATGATTATTATTCTTATTATTATGTTAGTGTTTATTATTATTATTAATTTTAAACCACTCAGTTATTAGTTCTCTTTTTTTTGTCTAACTCTCGATTTTTAACTGAAAAACGTTCCCACATATTATAAGGTGCTCACCTTTACCATAAAATATCCTAGGATAACAATTCCAGCAACGAAATCGGTATTATTTGCCTCATGCCCTGCCTTGTCATTGTCGCACGGTTGGCTGTTTAACTCTAGTAGTGTTTAAAATTATTTTGACATAATTAGTATGATTATTTATTCTAACTAGCGTAGTGGTTGAAGCACTGCACTACAAGCCGGAAAGTCGGGGGTTCAGGTCCCGGTGGGGTTTAGGATTTTTAACCTGATCCAAATCTTCTGGCGGCACTATGGCCCTGGGGTCGATTCAGCCTCTAACTGAAATGAGTACCAGACGCTTGTTCTGGGGTAAGGGCGGCCGTCACGCAGGGCTGATAACCCGGCTGACATCAAGTGCCGATTGTCTAGAAATATTGGGAGCCTTTACGTCCCATTACCTCAAGGCCTCCTGTAGGGGGAATACTTTACTTTATTTTACCACTGTTATTTCTTTATTACGAAATAGTTCCTGTTTTCCAAATCCTCTGACTTGTATTCCATTTCCCTAACTATTTTCCTGCTAGTCTTTGGTCATCATTTTTGTAATTAAATTATTTATAGTCCTATTATTAGATTTATTTTAACTTATTTATTTTCCCAATATAAATCACTCATTACTTTGCAAGTCATAATGTGGTTCCTTGAGCCTTACGGGGCCAAGATTAATTACCAACAGGTATTTGTGAAAAGGTCCCAGTGTATGCACGAGTTGCGGGAGTGGCTTTAATGGTTAATATAGCCTCCGTTAGATGGCTCTGTAGTCACCGTTGCCACTTTGGCAAGAAAAACATGTATAATGGACGTAAGCCAACTCCCCATTTTTAACCTAACAAAACAAATTACCTAGTTAATAAACCATAAATTAATTTTACGTATTCTACCTCTATCTGTGGTTAAGTAAGATATCCAAGATCGTGTTTTACGTGAATAAATCTATATATAAAAAAATGAATGTTTACATTGTACAAAAGTGTTACAAGTGTTTAGTGTATTGCTGGCATAAGTGTAAGATGCGTCCGCCGTCTTGTTTCCTCAATTTTATTACCCTTTTCATAATCCAAAAAAAAAAATACGATAAAAAAATTCAATCTAGTGGCGTGTAAAGCAACCTATGATCCCTTGGGCTTATCTCTCATGGTGATGCTTTCAGAAATGATTTATGTCTACATTTGATCGTGCCACGCCTTCCCGATAGACGAAATAAAAATATGTCATTATCAAAGTACAATTATTCACAGTGAATGAGATATTGCCTTAATTAACACAAAAAAATTAAATAAATTTCATAACTACACTTCCGGTTACTAAAACAGTGTAACTCTACAAATATTCAAGTTCTGAAAGAAAAATATCATAATCTAGGATAACAAAAAAAATATCATCTGACTGAAAAACTTTGTCAAAATCATCTACAACACCAAAATAATCCATAAAAACTATATGTTTCCAAAAAAATCAAGTTCTGAAATGAACATAACATATAACATAACCCAGAAAAGAAATATCATTTGTCCATACTAAAAATAAAACATCTGTTGAAAAACATCAATACCAAAATTATTAGAATATAACCTAAAAACAGCGGTATAGTTACATATCCAAAATTTACCCATTGACAATACAAAACCATTAATTATACCCAAAATTTAGATCCTAAAAAAATTAAATAACCACACAAAAAAAAATACACGACAGTCCTAAAGCCAGTTATTAATAATGTCCCAAAGTTGAAAATTTTCTGGTTTCTCCTCTGTTTTAAAAGACATAGTTTATTCATTAGTACCAATGTGATTCTTATCTTCCCGATTGAAAAGAAAAACATATAGATTTTTACTGTATACGAATTGAAGATTAGTTTTGGGGTCTAGGGTTCGTTTCCTTATCCGTGAATATAATAGAATATTATGTTCACGAACATACCACCGTCTGCCATCCAGTTTGTTACGCGGGGTCAGTTAAGCCCCGCTCGAAGGTAGCGTGAAGATCTCTATTGTTTAAGTGGTCTTTGGCCCGAGTGGTTGGCCTTGGTTTTGGAGGATGAATTCCACATTTAAACATGTTAAAAACACAGTAAACAATAAAATAACATTATTTATTAAAACAAAACCAAACATAGAGAAATATTAAAACCAAAACATCTAAAACACTTGTTAAAATCAGCTAAAATCGCCACATTGAACTGCGTCAAAAATACTAAAACTGATAAAATTCAGAGAGAGAGAAAACAATCATTTAAAAGATGCAACTTTGTTCATTATTCTAAGTTCTTGGGTAATTTGGTCATTTAATTAATGCTATGTCTGAAAAATGACCATTTAAAAGAATGATAAAAGATTCATATTACCCATGTAGAGCTTGTAGAGCTGCATCCCTCCGCAGGGGGACCGCATTCGGTCCCGCCGCCGTTCTGACTTTTCGTCTAAAAATCGCGAGTATTTATTCTATCATTTTGTCCCCCTTCCAGCTAGAATCCGTGGCGGCCATATTAATATTTCCTAATATTGGATAATAATTTTGGTTTTGTCAGGGGGAATATATAAGGTGTTTGTTTCCCTTATATAATGTGTTATTCAAAAGGTACAATATTCCTGGTATTTTCGTAACGGTGTCCTAATAGCTTGAAAAATATGTTTTTCCCAAGACCTGAGCTGTTGGGTTATGACATGCAACTTCCCAGATCTTTTAATATTTTATTAATTTTTCCTCGTTTTTTATCTCTTAAAGCCCTTTCCTAAATTTGATTATGGTTTTTATCAGAGTTTCCAACGTTGATTATTTTTTCCTCTACCGTCCGGTATAAAACATAAGTATATATCGCCTCTGCTTCCATCTGTTTGTATAGAATTTTATTTATTTTTTATTTTTTTATGGCTATTATGGCAGTTAGGCCCTAGTGTAGGCATAACACGGAGCTTATCTCCATCATCAGTAGCCTCTAGTCGACCGGTGTTATGTCATTTCTTGGTGCCAAGAAACGACATAACACCGGTCGACCAGAGGCTACTGACAATGGAGATAAGCTCCGAAACTGCAGTATAGAAGAAAAATGATATGAGGTGAGGTAATAAAAACATTAATTCTTAAATTAAACCTCATAGTGTTCTTTCCCTGTGAAAGTTAAATAAATCAGGTGAGGTGTTTACACTGACTCTAAAATTTATAGAAAGTGTTGTTTTATCATCCAGAGGACTTGCAATATTAACATGTAAAAAAAAAAAGTCAGCCAAGCAGTTTAGGGTATGACATCTTTGTGCAGAACTCTGGGATTTGCACTGGTTCGAGTACCAATGGGAGAAGAAATTAATTTCGAATAATTTTTTAAATATTGCAATCATCATTAAGCTCCCTCTATTCTAATGGTGGTTCAGAACCATAATAGTTCACTTTATTTACACAATGTTAATCATTTAATTAAAGGTCAGATTGAACTTTTATAGAAAAAAGTCACTATGAGGTTTAATTAAAAATTTATATTAAAATATTTTATACCCACCTCATATCCAGTCTTCTAAATATACCAGTTTTGAAGCTTGGACAGCTTCATCTCCAGTAATTTCTTGTCGACTGATGTTATGTCGATCAGAACTACTTCTTCCTCCCTCTGTTGGTGAACCGATGAACCTCTGGATCAAATCACAATCTCCAGGAATATCGAACTTCATAAGTTTTTCTTTCTTGTTTTTTTTTTAATGTGCATTTTTTCCCAAACTGTGAGTTCTTTTTGTTTTTCTATTTGTTTCATGCTCCTCTTTCATTCTCCATTCATGCCACATGTCCTGCCCATCACAGTCTATGAGACTTAACTCTACTTATTATATCTGGATTCATTATACTGGCTTTTGTATAAAAATTTTCTTTGCTCATAGGTATATTTACTATTTGGACACCCTTTAATTTTCAAATTTTGGTGTAGATATGTTGACGATATAATTGCTATTGTGAATCATAATCAAATAAATTATGCTTTAAAGCTTTTGAATATTCAGAGTAGAACTATAAAATTTACTATGGAAACTGAAATTGAAAGACAAATCCCATTTTTAGATCTAGATTTAACAAGAAATGAAGAAAACAAGATATAATTTGGAATATACAGAAAGAATACACATATAAATAACTATATTAAGGCCTCGAGATTCAACCTTTTTTCTCACAAAGTGTTCAACAGTTTGACACATAGATTAGTGAATATTCCTATGAACAAAGAAAATTATGAAAAAGTAAAATACATAATTAATGTGGCAATAGAAAACGGTTTTGAAGAAAATATGGTACACAAGAAAATAAATAAGTTTAAAAGACAAAAATCAATTACTGAAAGCACACTTATAAAACAAACCGAAGAGAACTTAAGATTCAAGACATTCACTTACCATCCAATGAAACACCACAAGTTAAAAAAATTATTATAATGTTTAACATAAAATTGGCACTGAAGAATGAATACAGCCTAAATAGGATAATTAAAACCAACAAAAATGAAAAAAAGTAAAGAAGAAAACAAATCAGGAACTTACCAAATCAAATGCAGGGATTGTGACAAAATTTACATAGGAAAAACAAAAAGAAATTTGAAAACAGGGTGAAAGAACATCTAAGAAATATCAAAAATGGTAAAGTGGAAAAGTCAGCAGTAGCTGCTCATTCTTGGTCTGAAAAACATCCAATTGATACAAAAGCCAGTCTAATTAAACAAACAGGGAAACAAAAAGAACTCATGGTTTGGGGGGGGGGGAAATCCACATTAAAAAAAAACATGAAAAAAAAACTTATGAACTTTGAAATTCCCGGGAATTCTGATTTGATCTGGAGGTTCATCGGTCCACTAACAGAGGGAGAAAGAAGCAGTTCTTCTGATCGACATAACATCAGTCGACAAGAAATTACTGAAGATGAAGCTACCCAAGCTTCAAAACCGGTATAATTAGAAAATTGGACATGAGGTGAGGTATAAAACATTTTAATTAAAATCTTAAAGGTAAGATATTGAACATAGTGTGAAATAAAATATAGTGTGATACATGGATGGAAGATATTTATGTATTTGTTGAAAACTCATACATAAAACAATGTCTTCCATCCTTGTATCATATATACTATTATATCAACGAAATAAATGAAGAGTTTCTTCCGATCGACATAACACCAGTCGCCAACAAAGTTCTGATGATGAGACAGTTATAGTCTCAAAATTGCGATCAACTTAGAACATTTATATGAGGAGAAGTAAGAAACATTTAATTTCACCATAAATTAAACCTCATAGTGATTAATTCCTATAAAAGTTAAATATAAATGAACAGATTCAACTGATGTTTTAGGAAGTAACACTAATGATGTTTTAATTAAAAATCGTCAAATGAATCAGAACATCAACAGATTAATGATTGTCAACATTCACTGATTTTCAATATACAATGCAATATCGATGGTGGGCAATGAAAATCATGTAACTTCATCAGTCATTGAAAATCACATAACTCCAGTAGCCAGCACAGAAATATGTGATGCATAACCTGTTGAGAACACGTACTTCAAATTTATTAATAACTTGACTTGTATTCTGTAGTAAGATATGTGGGAACTATTGCTTATCAATTTTCATAATTATTTAAGACAGTTATTTGTTTCTCCTGTAAGATTTACCAAAATGGAGTTATGAGGTTTTCATTGCCCATCATCGGTAAAATATATTAATAAATTACAATAGGAAGTAACATTTATGAGGTTGTTATTAATAAATAAGGTGAATCTGGAGTCCAACAAAAGTTAAAAGATTGATGGTAACATGTGCTGATTGTGATAAGATATACATAGGGAAAACTAAGAGAAACTTCACCATTAGAACAAAATAACACATTAGAAATGTAAAAAAATGGAGAATAGAAAAATCTGCAGTGGCTACTGAGAAAAGTTTGGTTAGAAAAGCATAAAATCGATGTAAAAACAAAATTATTAAAAACAGCTGGATAATACAAAAGAACTCACCATTTGGGAAAGGATCTACATACAGAAGAACAAAAATAAGATTATGAATTTTGAAAATTCCCGGGGAAATTTTATTTATTTACAAGTTCTTCAGTCAGCCAAAAGATGGAGTGGGTGCTAACATCCTGGGCAGACAATGTAAATTTGAACAGTCTGGAAAAGCTGATGATGGTATAGTGAAACTAGTTAGAATGCAACATAATAAGTCATGTGGTAAGATGACTATTTATTAATGTAAATATATTTAATGATGGTGATTTTGTACCTCGATAGAACATCCCATTAATGATGTTCTTTGGAATGCTTTAACCATGATTTGAAACAGATTGGGAGGTGCCTGTTGGAGTTCATACATTTCCCCCACACCACCAGTACAATCTTCCATTGCTTCACAAGTCGAGCCACCTTTCAATGCTTCGTAAGATCCATGAAGCCTGCACAGATACCAACAATATAATTTGTATATTTGTAAATATTTTGTGTTGTTTGAGGATTTTTGGCAGATGAATGTTAAACAACATACTCACTTGGCATAAGCTTTTTCTAACAATGCACTCCAGAACTCATCTCTTTCCGATGAATGGAGGAAAACCAATTTATCTTTATATGTCGGCAATTTATCGTCGATAACAATATCCACCCAACGGCCATACTGCCAGAATCTGAAGTGGAATATACCTGCATATTTGTTATTGAATTCTTGATCTCTTGGTACAATGTTGTTGAACACTTTTTCAAACAGAGTTATTGTAGAAATGGCAGCCAGAAGCCAACAGTCTCCCAACTCGCCTTGTTGAACATCAAACCGTGATGCACCATCAACAAACAGCCTCGGATTCTTTTGAAAGTTGCTGTAAACAACATCATCACAACTCAACATATGAAACTAAAGACACAGGAACTGCTAATTCCTCAGCAAGTATAATTTATAATTCAGTTTCACTGGTTTATGGAATATATCTTTCTTCTGTTACCCTTATTGGGGAAACTCAATTTCTTATGCCAGCTTATTTAAATGTATTCATCTGCAGTAAAAACTTACATAAATGTAAGTTACACTATTACCCTATTGCATATTGTTGTATAATTTAATATAAATTTAAATAAATCCTATTGATTGAACTATTATAGGAAATCTTGATGTTATATTTAGTTTAACATGTTCCAGTCCTGGACAAGTTTATTTTTCAAAAAGAAAAATTATCACCTGAAGCAGGGATTGAACCCTTTACTTCTGACCCTTATTATAAGAAATATCACTATGAGGTTTAATTTAAAATTGAGAATAAAATTCTATTTACCTCTCACCTCATATCCTGTCTTCTATTTAGACTGTTTCAAAACCTAGGTGGTTTCATCATCTGTAATTTTATGACCAATGTTCTGTTGTCCAGGAGCACTGCTGCTTACTTGATCTGTTGATGGAACGATGAACTCTCAAATCAAATCAATTTCCCTAGGAATTTCAATGTTCATTAATTTTTCTTTTTTGTATTTTTATTGAAATCCTGGAAGCTGATTTGATTCAGAGGTTCATCAATCTACCAAGAGACAGAGTAAACAGCAGTGTCCTGGACAACAGAACATTGGTTGTAAAATTACTCATGTTGAAAAAGCCTAGGTTTTGAAACTGGTCTAATTAGAAGACAGGATATGAGGTGAGATAAAAAGAATTTAATTTTTAATTTTAATTTTTACTCATCCATTTTTCCATTGTTTTATTAAAGATATTAAATACATTAAACCAATTCATCTTATAGGATACAGTTTATGCAGTTACTGCAAGACAGACTTTTATGATATTGTGAGAAGTATGCACAGTTATGCAGTTACTGCAAGACAGACTTTTATGATATTGTGAGAAGTATGCTCAGTTTATGCAGTTACTGCAAGACAGACTTTTATGATATTGTGAGAAGTATACTCAGTTTATGCAGTTACTGCGAGACAGACTTTTATGATATTGTGAGAAATATGCTCAGTTTATGCAGTTACTGCGAGACAGACTTTTCTGATATTGTGAGAAGTATGCTCAGTTATGCAGTTACTGCAAGATAGACTTTTATGATATTGTGAGAAGTATGCTCAGTTTATGCAGTTACTGCGAGACAGACTTTTCTGATATTGTGAGAAGTATGCTCAGTTTATGCAGTTACTGCAAGACAGACTTTTCTGATATTGTGAGAAGTATGCTCAGTTTATGCAGTTACTGCAAGACAGACTTTTATGATATTGTGAGAAGTATGCTCAGTTTATGCAGTTACTGCGAGACAGACTTTTATGATATTGTGAGAAGTATGCTCAGTTTATGCAGTTACTGCGAGACAGACTTTTATGATATTGTGAGAAGTATGCACAGTTTATGCAATTACTGCGAGACAGACTTTTCTGATATTGTGAGAAGTATGCTCAGTTTATGCAGTTACTGCGAGACAGACTTTTATGATATTGTGAGAAGTATGCTCAGTTTATGCAGTTACTGCAAGACAGACTTTTCTGATATTGTGAGAAGTATGCTCAGTTTATGCAGTTACTGCGAGACAGACTTTTATGATATTGTGAGAAGTATGCTCAGTTTATGCAGTTACTGCGAGACAGACTTTTATGATATTGTGAGAAGTATGCTCAGTTTATGCAGTTACTGCGAGACAGACTTTTATGATATTGTGAGAAGTATGCTCAGTTTATGCAGTTACTGCGAGACAGACTTTTATGATATTGTGAGAAGTATGCTCAGTTTATGCAGTTACTGCGAGACAGACTTTTCTGATATTGTGAGAAGTATGCACAGTCTATGCAGTTACTGCAAGACAGACTTTTATGGTATTGTGAGAAGTATGCTCAGTTATGCAGTTACTGCAAGACAGACTTTTCTGATATTGTGAGAAGTATGCTCAGTTTATGCAGTTACTGCGAGACAGACTTTTCTGATATAGTGAGAAGTATGCTCAGTTTATGCAATAACTGCGAGAAAGACTTTTCTGATATTGTGGCTCATATTGAGGAGTCATTGTCACATCATTTTCTTGTAATAAAACACAAGAGATGGTTGCAAAAAACTCCACAATAACTTTATTTAATTCTATAAACTCTCCGTGACATTTCACTCACAAATTGCTCTGACAATTAATCTTGTTTTAAAGTTTATTTATCACAACAATTATTTCCAGTTTCTAGTGCTTTCACTTGCCACATTTCAGCTCACTGTATCGCTATCAGTTTACAACTGACTGCTCCCGACTCTGGCAACAGTTTATATAGGCTGGGAATGAAATTTCTCAGCTTTCAATTGAGACATTTCTAGTATGGAAGTTTCTGGCATTGAACTTCGATGACATGAAGGGTAGATGATTAGAGAATCTTTTGGAATTTCCAACATTCTGCAAGGGTCTTTCAATTTGCAAGTCAATGACTCACGAATCTATTTCCATCAATGTTAAACCACTATTCTAACTGTCACCCACGAAATTCAAATGCTGCTATTAGGATGTGTTACAATATGAATGAAGTTTCATTGCTATGGGAACATGGGATATAAGTGTCCTTTAAAGGACATACATGTTAATTTTATATAAAGAATGTTTGCACCTTGTCT
This sequence comes from Diploptera punctata, assembly GCA_030220185.1. Lineage (NCBI taxonomy): Eukaryota > Metazoa > Arthropoda > Insecta > Blattodea > Blaberidae > Diploptera > Diploptera punctata. The sequence goes on along the minus strand of JASPKZ010000839.1, from coordinate 3,178,533 downwards.
GGTTACTTACAGAAGGTCTCTTCCATTCAAATTTTCTTGACGACATCTTAGAATAGAATATGGAAGAATCAATTGCAGGAAAATCTGGATCTTGAAAAAGTATTTTTTTCTTCAAACAATCTTCTCGAATTTTGTAAAAATCCTGTACATCACCTTGTGCACGCAGACCTGATCCTTTCTCACCAAGCTGCAAAAAAAAATAGAGATTCACTAAAATATGTGGCCTTCACATTTGTGAGATTCATCCTGAGCAAAAGTGAGTGTATCACCTGTCAATACTACCACACTCTCCTTGACATGGACCAATTATTGTAAGAATACAGAGTGGTAACAATGTAAGTTTGAAGAATTTAATTAAGAAATCCTTGTGACAACTGCTTGCCATGCTGGATGGGTCAAAGGCGATAAGCCAGATGAAATAAAGTACCTTGATTGAAAGAGTGATGATCTTTCACCGTAAAAATACAACCAAGAAATGCAGACATGGGTTCCACTGGGGTAAAATGTTCTGGAGATAAAATAGTCCCCCATTTGGTTCTCCAGGCAGGGACTACTTCAGGGAATCCATACCAAAGGAGCCAGATGTAATAAGAACAGTTAAGTCTCGGAGATTGCAATGGGCAGGACATGTGGCACGAATGAGGAATGAAAGAGGTGCATGGAAGCTTCTTGTAGGAAAACTAGAGGGAAAACTCCCAGTTGGTAGACCAAGAATGAGGTGGGAGAATAATATTAACCATGATTTGAAGGAAGTAGATTATACAGGGGCTGATTGGAAAGCACTGGCTCAGGATAGGGATGTGTTGAGAGCTTATGTCTGTGCAGCCAAGAATCTACAGGTTTGATAGTGCCAATGAGTTAGTTAGTTTTTAGTTGGTTTGTGGTAAGTATAGAAAAAATGTCTTATGCTCTTTGCTCATAAATGTATGATTTTCTGAGGAATGTATTAGTTTTAAATTTTAAATTTGAAGAGAAAAATTTTCGCCTAGACCGGGACTCGAACCCGGGATCCTTGGCTTTCCGGGCCAAGTGCTCTACCAATTGAGCTATCGAGGCGAGTTACGATCTAGACGCAAATTTTTCTCTTATATACGTTGTAATTCCCTATCGCCAAATGCTTTTGAAACCATTGTTTCTATCTTTGCAAATGGCGGCTTCTTAGTTAAGAAGACATTTATTGGAAATTTAACATTACTTTAAAAGCCTGTAAGGCCTCTAATGATGTTTTTATTATTAATTTAACATTTCTCAATGAAAGATAAATTAAATTTGAAGAGAAAAATTTTCTCTTCAAATTTAATTTATCTTTCATTGAGAAATGTTAAATTAATAATAAAAACATCAATGTATTAGTTCTTTATTATGATAGCAAGAACAGATCTCATTTTCACACAATATACAGGATGTTCAAGAATTCCCATTACTAACTTCTAAGGCTTATAGAGGTGACATAACAACCTTTATCCACAAAAATACTGTTTTTGTGCTGCAAGTAAAACAAGTTGAACCAGGAGTTGAACCCCAGACCTCTGACTCTGTAAGTCATTCCAACTTCGGATATGAACATCAAATTTCTTTCCACTTATACAATTCTCCTTTCATCCGTAGCCTTCTTAAATAGCTAAATGGCTCAATTAATTACATTTACACAACCCAATATTCACTGATTTTGTCACAACGTCCAACAATAATGGGAAAATAAAGAAACTTCACTTTGTTATTATGAGAATAAAATGGAGTGAGTGAACCAGAGCATGCAACAAGCTTAGTGATTGCTGTTGTTCTGGACAAGTATTTTATTTTAGAAAGAAAAAATTACATTTGAACCAGGAGTCGAACCCCGGATATCTAACTCTGTATGTCAGTGTGATAATTGTTACACCATTCAAACTTCCAATATGAATGACAAATTTCTTTCCACTTATACAATTCTCCTTTCATCCGAAGGCTGATAGCCATTGCTATCAACAACACCATCTGACGACTCCTATTAGACATATTTTTTACTGAGAATTTAAACATTACTTTTAAGTGGTAAAGCTTCATATTTCGATGTTATATTTTAAATTAACACTGAAAGAAATTTGATGTTCCTATTGGAATTCGACTGACGTACAGACCCAGAGATCTGGGGTTCAATTCCCGTTCAAACATAATTCTGTTTCCATACAAAAGTTCCTATTCAAAATATTACCTACTTAGTCCCCTCTGTAAGCCCTGGAGGTTTGTAATAGGAATTTCTGAACACTCTGTAAATTTCATATAAAATGTAACAACTTTTTCTACCAGCATTTTTAAATAAAATACATAATATGCCTATTTTAGATAAAATAAAATAATGTAGAAAAATTCAATGAATGAATGAGTCACTACTTACCTTACCTTTATGTTTTTTTTTAAACACGGGAACTGCAGTTTTCAAGAGGAGTTCCTCTTATCTTCAGCTGATATTATGAGTCTCTTGAAAACTGCAGTTCCCATGTTTAAAAGAAAACAAAGTATGAGGTAAGATAAGAAGTGACTCATTCATCCATTGAATTAAGAACCTCATAATGTTATAAATAATAAACTATGAGAAGAGAGAGACATTCCTGTAAGTTGGACAAAATACCAATATTTAAAAAAGGAGACAAGAAAAACTGTCAAAATTACAGACCAAAAAGAGACAGGAATGTTGGTAAACCAAAAAAAAAAAAAGATGGATTCAACTTTTTGAATGAGAATCTATGAGACAAGAACAATCCACATGGGCTTAATCCGTGAATGTTGACGATGATAATGATATGCCTATTGCAATGTCACCAATTCTTCTTGCCTAATATTAATAAAATCTATTTCTTTCAAACTGTCTCTTTTAATTGAATTTGTGCTAAAATTATTTTTAACATTTATTTCATAAACCTAAACATGGCTACCATAGTGGTATGGTATTCGACCTTGACCCATGTGTTATCAAGTATCTGTGGTGTTACATTATTGAAAGCAACATCAATTATCTTTATACATAAAAATGAGTCTGTTCTTTATAGACTCAAAAACTACTTGACCAATTTGAATGGGTTTTTTCAAATTTAGAGAATTTTCCTGAGACAATTATTAATGTATATAACATATTACTCTACATACTATAGGGATGGAGTGCAAGTCAGTTTTTGAATTCTTAAATGGCTTACACTGCCTAAATCATAAAACAAATACACTTAAATTAATGTATAGCCTTTGAAACAATTGTTGGCGCACAGATAATTTTCAAGTCCCAGAACGAAGCCACTGCGCATGACCAGAGGTCAGTTGTTTGGTTCACAAGTATACAACTATTTGAGAAATTAAATCATTGTGTGTCGTGCAATGGAAAATAATTTTGTGTATATAAGTAGTGTGGTAAATGCTGTAAATAAAACAAAGAAAATTAATTGAGATAAGTACGAGAAAGAGAGAGAAAAAAAGCATGATCGAACACGCGATCTCCTGCATGGGAAATAGAAGCTCCCTCTACTAGACCACAATCGTTCCCTGCTAGAAACTGTCTGCATGAAGCAATGCAATACTCCAGGACTTACTTGTGTAATGAAATTATATATTAACTTGTTTTAATTTATATTAATCAGACGCATTTTACATTAGTAGTGGAAATAAACAATCTTGTTATGCCTTGTGTTTTTTAAACAAAGTAACGAGATTTTATGATCCTTATTCATTTATATATATATGAGCTATGGTGAAATTAAATGTTTCTTACCTCTCCTCATATAAATTTTCTAAGTTGATCACAATTTCGAGACTATAACTGTCTCATCATCAGAACTTTGTTGGCGACTGGTGTTATGTCGATCCCAAGATTTTGACCTGATACAGAGATCCACATTCAGAAAAACAAAGGAAAACTTATGAACTTTGAAATTCCCGCAAATTTTGACCTGATACAGAGGTTCATCGGTCCACCAACAGAGGGAAGAAGAAGAGTTTCTTCCGATCGACATAACACCAGTCGCCAACAAAGTTCTGATGATGAGACAGTTATAGTCTCAAAATCGCGATCAACTTAGAAAATTTATATGAGGAGAGGTAAGAAACATTTAATTTCACCATAAATCAAACCTCATAGTGATTAATTCCTATAAAAGTTATATACATGAGCTGTTTCCTTTAATTAATATATTTCCCAATTTATACAAATTTATTTATATAACATAGCCTGGTAATGTGTAGGCATTGTAAAAAATGACATTAAAAAAATTTCTGACCAGGATCGAACCAGGCTTGCGTCGTCACAAGAAAGCATCTTACCGACTGCTCTACTGAAGCGAACGATACAAATAGTGCATCAGAAGTAAGCGCTAATTTCCTATTGATTGGTTTAAGAGACCATTACATGCTTTCAGTCATCTGATAACTCTCTTAACTTAGAAATTCAATTAATAAATCTATTTGTTGAAATTCTTTCAATAACGATTGGTATAAATCTATGATTGGCCACTTATGCCGCCGAATTTGACTTCAAAGGAGACAGCACATGTAACAACTTATTAGTGTGAATTGCTCTTCAAAACTTTTAACTTTCCACTATCAAGAGTTGTGCCATCATTTTTTTTCAAAGGCTGTACATAGAATTGAATATTTTTAAAAAAATTCTATAAAAAAGTCCACGACAGCATATGTCTATCTTTTACAGATAACTCACAATTTTTGTCTATCAGGTCACTGATGCCAAGAATATCGGAATAAGTAGATTCCTGGGCAACACCAGGTAATCAGAATGGAATATCTAGAAATAATTATGATATAAATTTATAATTTTAGTTTATGCTGATGATGTAGTACTATTGGGCGATAGCGAGGAGATACTAAAAGCCAACACACACACACACTACTGAGTAACACTAAGAAATTGGGACTGGAACTAAATATCAATAAAACTAAATATATGGTCACACATAGAAATACATTATATAGTGGAAATGTAAGCTAATGACTAAAGAGGGAAATTTTGAGGAAGTGGCTGAATTCAAATACCTAGGAACAATAATCACAAACAGGAATGAGATGCACAAAGAAATTAAACATAGGCTCAATTCTGGAAATGCGTGCTACTATGCATTACAGAGACTCTTGACGTCCCACTTTCTTTCAAAAAATGTTAAACTGAAAATATATAAAACTATTATTCTACCAGTTATATTATATGGATGTGAAACATGGACTCTTACTTTAAGGGAGGAAAGGAGATTAAGGGTATTTGAGAATAAAGTTCTTAGAAAAATTTTTGGACCAAAGAGAGATGAACTGACAGGTGAATGGAGAAGACTACATAACAGTAAACTACATGGTCTTTATAGGAAGCCAAATATAATGAGAACAGTTAAGTCTTGTAGACTGCGATGGGCAGGACAGGTGGCACAAATGTGGAATGAAAGACGTGGATGGAAGCTTCTTGTAGGAAAACCAGAGGGAAAACGCCCAGTTGGTAGACTAAGAATAAGGTGGAAGAATAACATTAATTATGATTTGAAGGAAGTAGATTATACAGAGGATGATTGGAAAACATTGGCTCAGGATAGGGATGTATGGAGACCTTATGTCTGTGTGGCCATGAACCTATGGGTTCAATAGTGCCAGTGAGTTAGTTATTTTATAACTTTATGATTATTTTTCTTTTTACTTATTCAACTAGACATAAAAACACATTTAATTTATTTAGGCGTAGCAACGCATGGCGGGTATTAGTTGTGAATAAATCTGCTGAATCATGTAGACCTGGTTTTAAGAAACCGCCACAAGTAGTGTTATGTCTGGTGATCTGGCAGGCCATGCCATCCTCTTGCAGGGATAATTTCATAATTATTATCTTGATGCGTGAACATTTATGATCGTATAGGTCACTCTTATCTAAGTTTTCTCCATTTACATAACTGTTCATCTCTCTTTGGTCCTACAATTTTAAAACAGACTTGCAAAAGTTTCCCCTCCCCCCATATTTTTAACGAATTCTGAAAGAATGAATCAACTAACTTCTTCTTTTCTTCCTTTAGTCATTTCCAGTGCTTGGGTCGACCATTGCAAACAGATCTCCAGCTATTTCTGTCTTCCCACGTTTTAGTTGTATGTAACTCTCTGTACACGTCTGTCCTTCAATTTCAATACCTTCCCTAATCTAGTCTAGCCATCTTATTCTGGATCTTCCCTTTGGTAACATACCCCTTGTTTCATCAAGTTCTTTTTTTTTATTTTTGGTATTCATTCTGCTGACATGCACATAACATGTCCATACCATATTTGATGAGAAAAATATGTACCTAGACTGGGGTTTGAACTCAGGACCTTTGGCTCTCTATGCCAATGCTCTTACCAATGAGCTACCTAGGCCTCAAATCTAAATGCAAATTTTTCTTTTATGCATAGTTAATTCCCGAGCATCAAATACTGCAAAGCTGTTGCTCGATTATGCAAATGGGGCTTCTATTTAAGAAGATATTTTATTAGTTGGTTAGAGCATTGGCATAGAGAGCCAAAGGCCCTGGATTTAAACCCTGGTCTAGTCATATATTTTTCTCTTCAAATATAATTTGTCCTTCAGTGAGATGTGTTAAATTAATAATAAAAACATGTCCATGACATTTTAATCAACTTCTTTATATACTGTTTTTAATTTCCTCTACTTTTAATTAATCACTTATTACAGGTTTATAATTATGTCTTTTTTTTGTTTTTCCTAAACTCCTATCAAAAATTTTATTTCCATAGTAATTGAAATTACAGTGGGAAGTAATACTATGAGGTAATTTTCAATTTGTAAATGAGTTGGATAAAATGTTTTTACTCTCACCTCATAAAGTTGCATGTTTTCACAATACCAGTTTCCAATGCCATTTGCCTTGAATTTTTTCTGTCACCAACATATTCCAAACCCAATGCCATTTGCCTTGAAATTTTTCCTTTACCAAAATATTCCAAACTACCATCTGGAGCTGATTTAAAAGTCCAAGTTCATAAAATCGGCACCAGATGGCAGTTTGGAAGATGGTGATAATGGCAAAATTTCAACAGTTGAAGTTCAACTTAAGATGAAGGCAAATGGCCTTTGAAACCGGTCTCATGAAAACACGGAACTTTCTGAGGTGAGATGTAAAACATTTTTTCCAACTCATTTATAAATTCATTTCCACAGCTTGAATTTTACTATCCTTTTTTTCTTTTATTTTGTCTACATTTCTGCTCCATATAACAAAATTCTTTTAAAATAGATTTTATTGATGTCAACTTTAAATTTCTTTTTAATATCCTTGTTTTTTACCAAGTCCTTGACTAAAAAATAAAAAAAAATGCTTTTAATCATCCAATTAATTTCATTTTGAATTTTTCAATTTCTGGTGGTACTGCTATCAAGCAATCAACATGTGCTATCAAGGTATGAAAATGTATCAACTTCTTTCAGTTCTCATGAAAAACTTTTGAAATTTTTACAAGCACAATGATTAACAACATTACATTAAAACGTACCAACTTTCTCTCTGAAATGCTACCAACCTTAGCCATTTTGGATGCATAGTTTTGAAATTATAATTATTTTATTTTACTTATAGGTGAAACATGGTGTAGAATTGTGATCTTATCTACTTGAAAATTGTTTACTGTGTTTTTAAAAAGAGGGAATTAATATGAACCCACTTCAACACAATACATTGCACCGCGCGATCCTATCAGACTTTTATAATTACCTTGAGTATGAAAGTTTTGAGAAACTATATCCACATTCCTTTGCCCGGGCCCATAGAAGGGCAAAGATTAATCCACCTTTTCTTAGTAAATTATTTAACATATGGTACTGAATGCTAAACAGTATTATAATCATGGAAGCTAGAAGGAAAAAGGGGATTAATTTGGCTTGAGAAAGTTTTGGAATATAAATCAATATCAAACATGACTAGCTACGCAATCAGTAAACGTAAGTTAACTAAAAAAATGTAACTTTTAATTAGAGTCATAAGTCAGATAATTGAAATATAAATAACATAACAAAAGTATATCTTCTTGACCATTGAAGGAAAAGACATGAATGAAATAATATAAATTGGTCATCAAAAGAAAAAGAGTCAATAATAATAATAATAATAATAATAATAATAATAATAATAATAATAATAATAATAATAAACATACATACATACACACACTCAATCCAGTCCAGCCAAGGGCTAGGGTTCACAGTCCTGGTTGCCCTACCCTGGCTTATGGGACTGAAGAAAACCAAACAGCTCCTTCGAGCTACCGTCGATCTGACCACGACGATTCCAAAGTTGATGATGACCCTGATATTCACTTGCACAGCTTATTTGAGGCTTTTGATAACAAGGGGAAGATGCGCAGTAACACACAGCGCATAAAGAAGGAAGGGGAAGGGGGGGTATGTAGGAGAGAGGACAACGAAGACCGGAATTTGGCACTGTTCTATAAGATCACTGCAAAGGGAAGACACAATGACGTAGTTGTTGCGTAGTATTATGTACTGAAAAGGTGATTTCGGTACAATATCTCAATAACTCTGTTATGATTTCCATGATTGCAGCTGACCTCCCATATCATGAATCATCAACAGCAGCACTACAGCCTGGGCTTCCCTCAGAATCCTCTTCCAGACATCTCTGTCTCTAGCCACCAACCACCATCCTTCAATTCTCAGATCCTCCAAAATTCCATCCAATGCGGTCTCGGTTGTAGTTCCTTTTTCCTTCAAATTTACATTCCATGATTTTCTTGGGTATCTTATGTTCAGTCATTCTTTATACATGCCCTGCCCAGCACAATCTTGAAACTTTAATTGATGTAACCACATCAGCTGGCTTATACAACTGATAGAGCTCAGAGTTAGATAAGAATATAGCTGTAATATATAGTAAACTCTGTGACACATACATTTGAAGAGAAAAATTATACGTTCAGACCAGGGTTTGAACCAGGATGTTTTGCACTCTAGGCAAATGCTCTACCAAGTGAACTATCTGAGCAACTCCAATCTAAATGCAAATCTTTCTCTTATATATGCACACCAAATGCTATGAAAATTTTACTTCTCTCTTCCAAATGGTGGCTTCTTCATTATGAAGACATTTAATTGGGAATTTTGCATTGCATTATAAAGATTACATTATATTTATAATGTAATGTAAAATTCCCAATTAAATGTCTTCTTAATAAAGAAGCCACAATTTGCAAGATAGAACCAATTTTCATAGCATTTGGTGTGCGGGAATTAACAGTGTATATAAGAGAAAGATTTGCATTTAGATTGGAGTTGCTCAGATAGCTCACTCGGTAGTGCATTTGCCTAGAGTGTGAAAGGTCCTGGGTTCAAACCCCGATTTAAGCGTATAATTTTTCTCTTCAAATATAATTTATCTATCATTGAGATGAATGAAATGAATAATAAAAACATCTATGACACTTATTTAAGAAAAAAAAAAACTAACGCTTGAACTGGGACTAGTTCAAGCATTAATTTTTCTTTCTTAAATAAAACTCTATCCAGGATTGGAAAGTGTTAATTTAAATAAAAACACAATAAAAATACTGTGACAGTTACCATGCTTTGGAACCCTGGGTCGGCAACCCTTGGTCTATATGGCCAACAAAGACATCTCATACAGCCCACAAAGGTAAACTGTTCCTGGCTACTGAATATAACTAGCATGGATTTTGTGTGTTTTTACGAAATAAAATTAAAACAGATTCACAAACCAATATCTCTAACTGTAAATCCCTTCCATAGGAGAGTTGTTAGGTACATAAGATAAAAATTAAAATATATACCTTTTGACAGGTGCCATTGTCCTCAACTGTGTTAAAATGCTGTATTAAAAATATTAACTATAGGCCTTTCGGAAGTTAACTTTCTTCATCGGGTTGCATGGGATAGTGAAGTGCATTCTAAAACCACTTCTATCAAAACCTAACCTCAACCTGCCTGTGTTGCAACATGCTTATAACAGATGAGGCTCTAGAAACCGAGTATTGGCGGTATAACCATAACATCACTTGCAGAGTAAATGCTGCATGGATGGAAACCCCAGGTAGCAACCCATCAGGTAGTACTTTAGAGTTTCTTTCAATTCTCATAACAATCATTCACCAGTGAGATCGTAACAGGCCTATAAGCCTAAGACTTGGTTGGATGAAGAATCATGAGCATTTTAACACAGTTGAGGATGAAAGCCACCTGCCATAATTTTTATCTTATGACTATCACCTCAACGGAATTTGATATGAATTTTTTGAGTATTGTCAGGTACAGAAGTGAAAATATGCTTCCTGTTATGTTAAACTGGACAGGGACTCTCGTCATCCTAATGTCTCTAAAAAATGTTGAACTAAAAATATATAGAACTGTTATTCTTCCAGTTATATGTATGTAACATAGTTGCTTACTGTATGAGAGGGGGAAAAGAATAAGAGTATTTTGGAATAAATTTCTAGAGAAAATATTTGGAAAAAATGAGAGATTAACAGACAGGTGAATGGAGGAAACTTCACAACAGTGAGCTACATGATCTTTATGGGAAACCAGATGTAATAATACAGTTAAGCCTTATAAAATATGAGCCGGATATGTGGGATGAATGGGGAATGATAAAGGCGTACGGGAACATCTTGTAGGAATATCAGAATGAGATGGGAGGATAACATTAACCTTGATTTGAGGGGGTGAATTATACAAGAAATGATTGAAAAATATGTTCGGTTGTAGCTAGCAAGAAGTTTATTTACGCAATTAAACACTATTTTAATGTAACAAATATTCATAAAATGATATATTAAATATATTTTTCCATAAAATGTTATTATCTTTAACTCATTTTACTCGTAAATATGAAAAAAGTGGTATTTTTTTCTGTCATGGGCACTCCAATACCACTGCAATTAGAGAACATGGAAGTCATAACCACTCTAATAACTATGGTTACAACAGCTTTGTCGATAACAGAGCATATCTGTCGATAATAACTTGTTTCAACATCACAGCTGTGTTGATAACAGTGATTCTCTGTCCATAATAAAGATTTATGTCTGTATTTAACCTCACATTTTTACATGTTAGAGTAATTTAATTAAGTTATGATAGCGTTTAGGTTATTATACATGCACCATAAATGTTTTTAAAATATGTTTAACCTCATATTTTTACAGGTTAGAGTAATTGAATTAAATTAGGTTAGCTTTTAGGTTATTTCACATGTTTTTTACACATTTTTAAATGTATTCAACTGCATAAAAAACTACCTCTACATTACAGTTATTCTATGGAAATTGAAAATGGCCAACGGTTATAATGTAAGTAAATACTTACTCTCCTTCGTTTCACATTATATTCTAAAAATACTTTCACAATAAATATTTTTGTGGCTAAATGTTATTAATATCAATAGCTAACAACTAAATGCATTAAAACTGCATTCAATTATATTTGAAGAGAAAAATTATATGCTAAAACTGGGGTTTGAACCCAGGAGCAACGATAGAGTCTGAGTATATAATTTTTCTCTTCAAATATAATTTATCCTTCATTGGGAAGTAAGAAATTGATAATAAAAACAACAAAAGAAGTCCTGCTGGCTTTATAAGTAGTGTTTAAATTCCCAATAAATGTCTTCTTAAAGAAGAAGCTGCCATTTGCATGATAGAGCAAAGGCTCATGGCATGCAGAGATCGTGAATTAACAATGTATAAGAGAAAAGTTGTTAGATTGAAGTACCCAGATAGCTCAGAAGCAGAGCATTGGCCTAGAAAGTCAAAGGTCCTTGGTTCAAACCCTGGTCTGAGCTTACAATTTTTCTCTTCAAATGTAATTTGTCCTTCAATGAAAAGTATGAAATTGATAATAAAAACATTGTATTCAGTTGACTAACTAAATTTCTGGTATTGTACAGCTGAACCAAAAATATTAACTCAGGATAAGGATGTATGGTGAACCTCCAAAATTGTGACAGATAGTTTAATGAAATAAGATTGAAAATTATTGGATTAATATGCTTACATTATAAATTTTATTTGGAGGTTTGGATTGTAGTTCAGCTGATTTGACACTTTCTGGCATCTTTGACAGTAATTTAGTAGCAATATGTCTTACACAACTAATTCAGTACATGAGAGTGTAACCGTGGAAATGAAACCACATTATTTAAATGTTGTGTTGTCCAATGGTGATGAGGGTTAGTTGACTTGTGCCATTCTTTCTCTTGCTTCCTTGGTTGAGCTGTATTATTTAAATGTTGGTTTCTAATGGCAGACACTGACATTTGTCTTCTGGCATCACAATAAAGTTAACACCATGTTAATAAATAAAATAAATTGTGATTATCTAACCTCATACACTTGTGTTCTTCAAAGCACAGGACTGGTTTCAGGATATGTTTTTCCTATCTTCAGCCATCTTTACGACTGTTGAATTTCCTTCTTCACCTTCATCTTCTAAACTGCCATCTAATGTTGATTTTGTGAACTTGCTTGCCCGGAACTTCAAAATGTATATTTTTTCCCCAAACAGTCAAATCCGAGGGTTTTGCCAAAGGTTCAAAAGTTTAGCATCTTTTTTAATTTTATGCTCCATGTTGTTGGTATTCCTTAGTTCTTCACATTTGAATAGATGATCTTTATTATTATGTTGTTGTTTGGTCACATATTATGCAGTGGTTGTTCTGGAAGATTTTAGTTTGTGTAGGTGGCTGCGAGGCAGTCATGGCCAGTATTCAGTCGGAAGATTGTTGTTGGTGCTTTTCTTGGTTTGTTTTTGATGGTGTCCCATTTGATGGTGTCACATTTTGTGGCTTGTCATTGAGGAATTGTTGGTTCTTCTTGATCTTGGGGGGGGGGGACATAGTTACTCATGTCCACAGAATGTCTCAAGCTGAACGTGTACCCTGGGTGGTGCAAAATGAGTAACAATATAGGCAAAACAGTCATCTGCCAAACTTACCAATGACACTTCTTAGAGCAAAAAAAATCTAATGGACATTATTTAAGCATTAACTAAGAAAATTAGACCAGATATAATAAGAAAGTTAAGTCTCGTAGACTGCGATGGGTAGGACATGTTGCATGTATGGGGAATGAAAGACTTAATAAATTTATTAATTAAGAACCTCATAATGTGTTTCCCAATTTTAACTTTGAATGAAAGACTTGCATGGAAGCTTCTTGTAGGAAAGCCAGAGGGAAAACGCCCAGTTGGTAGACCAAGAATGAGGTGGGAGAATAACATTAGCTATGATTAGAAGGAAGTAGATTATACAGGGAATGATTGGAAAGCATTAGCTCAGGATAGGGATGTATGGAGAGCTTATGTCTGCGCAGCCATGAACCTACAGGTTCGATAGTGCCAGTGAGTAAGTAAGTATACAGATCATTTAAAAAAATGCCTTTGAGGAAGATAATGGTGTCAATCTGAGCATTTGAATTTAATGACTTTTTTGGGAAAACTAGGTGTTCTGTTGATCTATTATAGGAAATATCATTGGTTAGTTAAAAATTTAAATTCCTTTTACCTCACCTCATATTATGTCTTCTAAATAGATTGGTTTCGTTATATCCTCAGTAATTACAAGACTGATGTTCTGTCGTCCAGGTCACTGCTTCTTACTCCATCTGTTGGTGGACCCAATCAAATCAACTTCCCAGGAAATTTCAAAATGCATTAATTTTTCTTTCTTAGTTTTTTGAATGTGGATTTCTTCCCCGTCCCGCGCCGTAGCCGAGCGGTTAAGGTAGGAAGCCTTGGCGCAGAGCTACAGGACTTGCGCTGGTTCGAGTCTCCATGGGGGAAGAAATTTTCTCATGGTATTTCGGCCAGTATGGGACCGGTGTCCACCCAGCATCGTGAGGCAATTGGGTAGCTACAATAAGTAGCGGCTCCAGGTTGAGGAACCAGCTATAACGGCTGGGGGACTCGACATGCTAACCACATGTCACCCCTACACTGGCTGTTGATCATCTACCTCTGTGATTGACACATGTGGATGTGAAGGGCCAGCAGCCGGCTGGTAAAAGGGCAACTGCTGAAAAGTGGAAAGACCCTCAATCGGAATCGGATTTCTTCCCAAACAGTGAGCTCCATAGGTTTTTCTTCTTCTTCATCCAACCAAGTCTTAGGCCTGTTATGATCTCACTGATGAATTTTGCCTCAGGGTTTTCTATCTGTTTTATTAAACTAGTCCTTCTTTCAATTTAGTGTTTTCCTGATCAAGTATAACCGGCGGCTACTGTGATTTTTCCAATTCCTAATTTTTTATATTCCTGAGGTGTTCCTTCACCTTGGTTTTCAAATTTCTTTTTGTTTAACTTATGTAAATTTTATCACAATCTCCGCATTTAATCTGGTAAATATCTGATTTGTTTTATTTTTCATTTTTGTTGGTTTTAATTATACTATTGAGGCTGTATTCATTTCTTGGTGCCAATCTTATGTTGGATATAATTTTTTTTTTCTTAATTTGTGGTGCTTCAATGGATGGTAGTAAATATCTTGGATTTTATGTTTTCTTCTTCTTCTTTTTTTTAGAAGTGTAGTTTGGTTGATTAATTTTTATTTTTTAAACTTATTTATTTTCCTGTGTACATGCTTTCTTCAAATAAATTTTCTCTAGTTATACATGTTTTCCTTTTTTCACAATTTTCTCTGTTCATGAACATATTTACTAATTACATGTCAAACTTTTTTATTCAACTTTCACAGGTAAAAAACACTATGAGGTTTAATTTAAGAATTAAATTAATGTTTTTATTACCTCACCTCATATCCTTTATTCTTTTAGACTGCAGTTTTGGAGCTTATCTCCATCATCAGTAGCCTCTCGTCGATCGGTGTTATGTCGTTTCTTGGTAGTTTTCTTCTACCTTCTATCGATGGACCGATGAACCTCTGGATCAAATCAAAATTTGTGGGAGTTTCGAAATTCACGAGTTTTTCTTTCTTGTTTTTTTTGGATGTGGATTTTTTTTCCCAAACCGTGAGTTCTTATTATTTATCTGTGTTTTTGATTAGGCTAGTTTTTGTATCAATGAAATATTACAAAAGGTAGCTTAATCAAACACACATATAAACAGAAAGAACTCACGGTTTGGGAAATAATCCACATAAAAAAAACAAGAAAGAAAAACGCATGAATTTCGAAACTCCTACAAATTTTGATCCGATAGAAGGAAGAAGAAAACTGTCAAGAAACGACATAACATCGGCTGATGAGAGGCTACTGATAATGGAGATGTAGCTCCGAGACTGCAGTCTAGAAGAAAAAGGATATGAGGTGAGATAAGAAAAATATTAATTTAATTCTTACATGTCAAACTATTGAACACTACTTCTCTGTGAACAAAATTATTAAATCCCAAAGCCTCAATACAGTTAACTATGTGTGTCTTCTTTCTGTATATTCCAAATTCTATATTGTTTTCTTCAGTTCTTGTTAAATTTAGATCTAAAAATGGAATTTGTCTATTAATTTCAGTTTCCATAGTAAAATTTATAGATTGACTCTGAACATTCAGCAGTTTTAAAGCAACATGTCTACGTAATTACAACATGTGTTTGTTTGTGATTAATGATGATAATTATATCATCAACATATCTATATCAGAATTTGAAAATCAAGGGGTGTCCCCTATGTTTAGAACTTCCCATAAATAAACTAGCTAAAAAGGGGACAGGGGGTATCCCATCAAAAGACCAGAATCTTGATTGTAGAATTTTCCATTGTATGTAAAAAAAAAAACCATTTGATCTATGTTTCTTGTTTATTTTGTTCAACCATTTTTCCAAAATTTCCAAAGTTTTCTCTAGGGATGATGGGAAACAGTAAAACAACATCAAAGAAAACTTATCTATTAGTTGAGTCTACATGTATTTTATCTAATCTTTCTACCAACTGATATGAATTATCTATTGATAGGTTGTGAACCCCCCCCCCACTTTTTAAATTCACCACATAACCATTTACATAAATATGATGTGAGGGCGACTCTATGTTGTTGATAGTGGGCCTCATTCTATTTCCTTCTTTGTGGATCTTTGGCAGACCATGGAGGTTCAAATTTTTTGGGTTTGAAACCTTCAACTGGAAGTTTCTTTTTCATTAGAGTTTTCTTAATTTTTTTTTTTTTAAAGTGTTGTCAACTTCCTTGATGGTTTCAGGAAAAGGGTCAGATTTAATTTCAATATATTCTACTGTTTCAAAAAGTTTCTTCATTCTACTTTTGCATTTGTCAACATCCAAAATTACCAATTGGGTGCTTTATCTGCTTTTGTGATAACTAAATTTTTGTTGTAAATATTATTCGTTTTTAAACAACTTAATTATGGACAAATTATATTTGAAAAGAAAAATATATGCCTAGACTGGGGTTTGAACCCAGGACCTTTGACTCTCTATGTCAATGCTCTATCCAAGTGAGCTACCTAGGCCTCCAATATAAACTCGTATTTTTCTCTTATACATAGTTAATTCCCTAATCCCAAATGCTATGAGCCGTTGCTACGATTTTTAAATATGGCGGCTTCTTTATTACGAAGATTTTTTACTGGGAATTTAAACATTACTTATAAAGCCAGTAGTGCTTCTTTCAATGTTCATATTATGTGTTTTTAAACATCTTAATTATGGACAAATTATATTTGAAAAGAAAAATATATGCCTAGACTGGGGTTTAAACCCAGGACCTTTGACTCTCTTTGTCAATGCTCTATCCAAGTGAGCTACCTAGGCCTCAAATTTAAATGCGTATTTTTATTTTCTACATAGTTAATTGGAGGCCTAAGTAGCACACTTAGATAGAGCATTGACATAGAGTCAAAGGTCTTGGGTTCAAACCCCAGTCTAGGCGTATATTTTTCTTTTCAAATATATATTTTTCTTGTTGATCTCTTTGGTAATTTTAATGTTTCACAGCCACGTTTTACTTTTTTGGATGTCTTTAATTTCCTCAAGGATTTTTCCACATTCATTCCTAACAATCATTTTGGAATGTCACAACCCAAGAAAGCAGAGGTAAAAAAAAAGAACTTGATAAAGAGGATATAGAATGAAAATGTAATACGATCAATTTCTTGATGAGACAAGATTTTCATGTAAATAATGTGGAGCATGTGACAGATGGTAAGGTGATAGTGAATAGCTTTATATAATAAAATTAGTTTACTTTTAAGATGTGGTTTATTAAAGAGTAACAAATTACATGTAAAAAACACCATAACGATACTCGTTTCGCTTTTGTACTTAAGAAATATCTACAGATATAAAGAGAAGGCAATCTCCTACCTCGTAGCATTGGATCCACGTCTCCTGTTGTCATAAGGTGAATTTGGTTTCTCTTAATATTTAAAGGAAGTGACAATATGAGGTTTATTTTAATCAACAGAGAGTTAGAACCCACAGGATCACCAACTGCCAATTCAACTGTTAGAAGCAATTGATAATATGTAACACATCAAAACTAATAAGAATCAAATTAATCTTCTTACCTCATACTTCTATGTTTTTTAAAACACAGCACTGCAGTATTGGAGAACAATTGTCCCCATCGTCGAGGGACGATTGTTCTCTGATACTGCAGTGCTATGTTTAAAAAACATATAAGTATGAGGTAAGAAGAATTCATGATTCATTTGATTCTTATTAATAAAACCTCATAATGTTAATATCTAAATATATGAGGTGAGTCATTAAAATTCTAACTTTCTATTAATTGATTTGGTTTCTGGTTGTCTGCACTGTAGCTGATCCATCTAAGGAATCATGCCTTGGCACAGAGCTAAAAGAATGCACAGATTCAAATTCCCATAGAGGAAGAAAATTGTTTATGTAATTTTGACCAATATGAGATTATTGCCCACTCAGCATCGAGAGGAATTTGGGCACTTAAATTAAGTAGTGGCTACAGGTTGAGAAAATCAGCTATAACTGCTGAACACATGTCAGCTCTATACTGGCTGGATGATAGATCACCCTTGTGATCAACACATGAGGATGTGAGATCATCAGCCAGCTGATAGGGAGAGGGAACTATAGGCCTGTTACACCAAAGAGATAGAAGGAGTTTCTGGAGGCTTCCTGATGATGTAATGGCAGCAAGGGGCTGTTAAAAAGAAGGAATTTTATTATTTGTTTACATATACGTATCTAAATTGGCAGAAGGAAAATTAATTTCCATTTCACCAATAAAATTATTTGTAGTACTGAATTATAAACCATAAAAATATTGTACACATTCCCTCATCAAATATGTATTGCAATTTTAATTTTTTGAGAAAAATGTAAAGAAAATCCCCACAAGTTCTGACTGGATTCCAGAATGTTCTTATCCTGCATATATAAGAAGCTAAAAGCCAGTTGTGTCCGAATAGTGGAGTAGTAAAGTGAAATGGAGAGTGAAGACAAGAAGATGTTCTAAGTGAAACTATCAGTGAGTATAAAATAACAGGACGATCAAATAAATTGCGGAGGAAGAGTCTTTACTAGCAGCAAATTATTTGTGTGTATAAAGTGAATTTGGAAATTTTGTATAGAGTTAATGTCAAGAAATTCAACTGTTCCATCAATGACAATTTATAAATTGAGTTGGATAAAATATTTACTCGTCTCACCTCATGATGTTGAAGTTTGACTGATGATGAAGGCAAAGACCTTTGAAACAGGTATCATGAAAACATGGAACTTCATGAGGTGAGATGAATATAAACATTTTATCCAACTCAATTTATAAATTGTAGATTACCTCATAGTGTTACTTCCCACTATAATTTTATTTAAAATCGACAACAATATTTATTTGTGTTGATTCCACAATTCATCAAGCACATGCGATCAATTCATCAACATCTATTTTACAAGTAATTAGACTAAAAACTTGTATAATGATTCAATCAATAATCAATTACAATTACAGACAATAAAAAGTATATATAATCTGTGGTTTTGAGAATAAAGAAAATTAAATTTTGCTTTCTTATTTAAGTAAAATTTTATCACATAACTTCATGATCTTCTTCTTAAACTAATTTTCCTTTCTTGTTGCTTTTATAATTGATTCAACATGAACACCTTTCCTGGTATAGCAGTGTTGTTTATTGTCACTACAAAGTATCCATCCATAGTAATGCTGCCCTAGGGCAGGTGTCTTTCACTGCAATCATAGCATTTTCATGCTATGCTTTAAAGCTTTATTAGGGAATTATAGGTGTGTTAGCTTCCCATTGCTTTCCACACCGTTGAAGGATGATGATGATGGCCAGATGATTTT
Source organism: Diploptera punctata (assembly GCA_030220185.1). NCBI lineage: Eukaryota > Metazoa > Arthropoda > Insecta > Blattodea > Blaberidae > Diploptera > Diploptera punctata. The sequence continues at coordinate 3,159,255 of JASPKZ010000839.1, read as the reverse complement.
TGGGGACTGTTGGGCCCTAAGCTTCCTGACATTTGTCTTACAGGTGAGGAAAAACCCCAAAAAAAACCTCACCCAGGAGCCTGTCCCGACTGGGAATCGAACCCGGGCTCATTGCATGACAAGGCAGCACGCTACCTCGAGACCACAGCGGTACTCCAAAGTATATACACCCTAATATTGCAATAGCAGTGATTCCTACTTCAATGCTAAGCAGTCTATTACCCGTCTATCTCTTTATGTCTGTGGATAAAATCTTATTTCTTGAGGAAGGATGAAGAAAGCAAGGAAATTGAAAATCAATGGGAATAAGACCGATGGAAGGACAGGAACAAATATTCTAGAGATGAGCATATGGATACGAAATGATGAGAAGCTCAAGACAGATGGAAGACGTTGCTTTCAAATGGATCCCACAAACTGGGACACGAGATGATGATGATGATGACGATGACTTAACGGAAGTCCAGGCAGTGCAATGAACCTCATCGTTAGAAATTTCAATGCTCCATACGCTCTGAAAAAAGAAAATGTAAAATTATATTTAAGTACCATTATAATCTCACTTCCTTCCCACAAAATTAAAACAAATACATGTAGACTTGTAATGCTGCACTTTGATTATTGGAACATATTACTGACTAATCTGACAATTGATCTATCTGACAGACTACAGCATACTCATAACGAATGCATTAAATTTGTATTCAATATCTGTTGTTATGACCATGTGTCTCCTTTATTTCAGGCCTTATCATGGGTATGTCTAAATGACAGAAGAGCTTTACATTCACAGCTTTCTACAATGGCATAGCCATAGCCTCTCCTTTGTAAGGAGTTACTACACCAAGTTAATTTTTAGTTACCTTATTTGCTAATAGATGTCATGGATGGCATGTGGTCAACACACCGACCAAGGAGACATCTATCAGGCAACTAAGGTATTACTTATTTTAGGAGTTCACACTATGAGGTATATTCATTTAGGTATTATTAGGACATTGCTTAAAGGCCTCTTTATTCAGGCTTAAGGATCTTTTAAGAGCCTGAAACTCTTCAGACTTGGGAACCATGGCTTAAAGTCCTCCCAGAGGACTAGCTCCTTGGATTTTTTCCATTCTAAAAAAATCCATCGATCCTGGCCGGGTTTGAACCCGTGACCCTCAGAACTAGAGGCAAGAAGCATAACCATCAGTCCACCGTGGCTGAATTCTAAACACATATTTACCAAGTTATTTTTCAATACATTTTGAAAATTTATCAGCTCATCACAACTTAGGAACAGATTTTAAGATATATTTAATTAATGTTGGGAAGTAAACATTATGAGGTATAATCATTAAAATTCATCGGAGAACATATTGTTTAAACAACTCACCTCATAGGATTCATGCTTCCATGATATCCGGAGTTATGGCTGACGATGAACATGATTATGTTTGAAATCGCGATATCATGGAAGCATGAATCCTATGAGGTGAGTTGTTTAAACAATATGTTCTCCGATGAATTTTAAAGATTTTAAGATACTTTACTTTGTATACCACAGCACAGGACATGTTTATACTCTGAATCTTATACAGTATTTATGACTAGAGCATGGAACTGACTTTCCATCACTATAATTATTTAAATCCAAACTAAGTTTCATACAATGAAAATATTAACTGCATAACAACTATATTCAGCATTTTGTATATACCTATAAATTTAACTTTCACAGGGAAAGAACACTATGAGGTTTAATTTAAGAATTAAATTAATGTTTTTATTACCTCACCTTATATCCTTTTTCTTCTAGACTGCAGTTTCGGAGCTTATCTCCATCGTCAGTAGCCTCTGGTCGACCGGTGTTATGTCGTTTCTTGGCGGTTTTCTTCTTACTTCTATCGGTGGACCGATGAACCTCTGGATCAGGTCAAAATTTACGGGAGTTTCAAAATTCATGAGTTTATCTTTCTTGTTTTTTTTTGGATGTGGGAAAAGAAGTAAGAAGAAAACCGCCAAGAAACGTAACACCGGTCGACCAGAGGCTACTGACGATGGAGATAAGCTCCAAAACTGCAGTATAGAAGAAAAAGGATATGAGGTGAGGTAATAAAAACATTAATTTAATTCTTAATACCTATAAATATTCATCTAGGATTCTTTCCTTACTTAATTTAATTTTATATTATTTTTATTTTATTTTTCCATGTTTTGTTAGTATTAGCTAATATTAGACCACATTCCCATTGTCTTTTATTTAGTCTATATTTTAATAAGATTTCAAAATTGTAATAAGTATGTAATTTTACTACTTGCTGGTTGAGTGGAAGAGAAGGTTCTATAGCCTTAACTCTGGCAGTTTAAATAAAGCATTATTAATAATTAAAACATTTTGTCTGTTCATTCTTACCTCTTAGAGTTGTTTTTGTTGAACATGTTTCAGAGCTTCTTAACCCCATCGTCAGCGATTACAGACTGAATTTTCTCATGTCGTTGGCCCTGATTCTTGATTCCTGCTCTCTTTGCCTCTGGTCCAATGACTTTACTAATTAAGTTAATTTTGTTAAATATTAAAAAATTATTAAAACAGTTCAAAAACAAAAATGAACTCACCATATGGTGAAAAACATATATACACAAGAACAAGGAAAGATTTATGAACTTTGAAATTCCCGTAGGAAGGAACTTCATTAGTAAATTCATTGGACCACAGGCAAAGAGAGCAGGAATCAAGAATCAGGGCATGAGAAAATTCAGTCAGAAGCTCTGAAACATGTTTGACAAAAACAACCCTAAGAGGTAAGAATGAACAGACAAAATGTTTTAATTATTAAACAAACCTCTTAATGTAAATCAATGGTAAAGAGAAAAATGTTTGCCTGAACCGGGAATCGAACCCCAAACCTGTAGCTTTCCGTGCTAATGCTCAGACCACAGAGCTAATTCAGGCTTCATTCTCATCCAAGCAGAAATCCTTCCTTTACCTTACTCTACTGGCCCCACATTCAATTACAATGAATCATCATTCACAAATACACAATGAATGGCTTCTACCTGAAGAAGACCTGAAGGGACTCCACACAGCTATAGCATTATTTATTAAATTAATATTGAGAAGCTAAAGCTATTACTATGATAGAAATAAGTAAAATAATGAACACAATTAAATTATTGTAAATCAATCAGGTCTTCTTCAGGTAGAAGCCATTCATTGTGTATTTGTGAATGATGATTCATTACAATTGAATGTGGGACCAGTAGAGTAAGGTAAAGGAAGGATTTCTGCTTGGATGGGAAGGAAGCCTGAATTAGCTCAGTGGTCTGAGCATTAGCACGGAAAACTAAAGGTTCAGGGTTCGATTCCCGGTTCAGGCAAAAATTTTTCTCTTTACCATTGATTTACAATAATTTAATTGTGTACATTAATTTACTTATTTCTATCATAGTAACAGCTTTAGCTTCTCAATATTAATTTAATAAACCTCTTAATGTTACTTCCTGTTGTATCTTAAAATAAAAGCATTATTACTATTATTATGTTCATGTAATAGAAGCACTTTTCCTCAAAATAACAAAAATCTAGGTGCATCCATTATACAACTCAACTCACTGGCACTATCAAACCCATAGGTTCATGGCCGCGCGTACATAAGCTCTCCATACGTGCCTATCCTGAATTAATGTTTTCCAATAATTCCCTGTATAATCTACTTCCCTCAAATCATAGTTAATGTTATTCTCCCACCTCATTCTTGGTCTACCAACTGGACATTTTCCTTCTGGTTTTCCTACAAGAAGCTTCCATGCACATCTTTCATTTCCTATTCGTGCCACATGTCCTGCCCATCGCAGTCTATGAGACTTAACTGCTCTCATATACAAGGAAACAAATTTAATAAAAAAAAATATACACTTAAAGAGATGTGCTATTTGAATAAAGGAATAAATAATATTTATCAAAAATGCATGGGAAGCAACATTATGAGATAAATATCAATAGAAAAAAAAACCTACCATCCTCAAACCAATAATAAATTTCAGAAAATGTTTGCAAATAAGAGAAGAAGAGATTCAACTTAAGTAAGGGGGCATACCATAGCATAGTCAGTTAAGGCAATATACTAAAAGTCAAAAGACCATTGGTTTGAGTCTTGATGGGATCAGGAACTTTATCCTTCTTCATTACATGTATCCAGCCGCAGCTGATGACATGAATCCATTGCATACTTATGCTGTAAGTTGCAATGGGGCTGCATTCAAACATGCAGCTTACATGGGCATTCAAGGTGACTGTCTACGAGATTAAAAGAAAGAAATTTGAATACTTTAATACCATCAGGGTCAAAGAAAACAAGATGTCAGGCAAGGGAGACTGGATAGGAAAGTAAAAAGAGGGATCCAGTACTAGAAAAGGAACAAATACCAGATCGGTTAAAGATAAAAGTAAGGAGCAAAACACAAGTGGAAGCTTGGGCACCTCGTGGTCGGCATTCACATACCCCTTACATGGGGACCCCTGAAAGTGGTCAGAAACTTTAAACTGATCTAAAGTTTGAGAATGGAAGATGGAGAATTAGAATAAATGAGTTAGAAAATAATATAATTCACCTAATACTGTACAGTTATTAAAGCTCACAGGGGCATATGAGGATGCCAGATAATAGAACAACAATTAGATTTTATAAATAAATCCAGAAGGAAGAAGATAAAGAGGAAGGCACAGATTAAAAGTGGAGACAAAAAGACATAGAAAGAACTGTGTGGGCATCGATTGTTAAGGAACCTAACTCTAAGAGGAATTATGCCATGTGAAAAAAAAGAAGAAGAAGAAAGAAAGCCCTGGGGAATTCTAAGGGACCATGTTCTGGGGTAAAGTTGGCCATCAAAGGCTGACAACCCAGTTGGCATCTTACACTGATAGTCTAAACTCCTAAGGCCTATAATGGGATCACTTAACATTTTTAATCTTCTACAAACAAGTAAAAAGGAAAACTCCAGATAATAAAAAAAATCAGAAATTTATTAAATTAGTTGCTAGGACTGTTGTAAAAATACATCAGAAAAAAAAAAAAGATAATTGAATATTCCAACTAAAGAACATTCTAGAGTTATTAAATATGACAAAATTAAAAAAAGAATGGCAGTATTAGATAAGAAAATTGAAAAAGAAACTAAACTATTAAAACATTTGAAAAATCAAATAGAATTCACAATGTGGGAAAATGTACGAGGGCAAATCGGAAAGTAATGCACAATAATTTTTTTCTGCCTTGGTATTGCAGCTAGAATGTTGAAATTTCACAGAGATATAGTTTGAACTATGCAACAAAGATGGCACGCATGCTACAGTCGTCCACCTGTGAGGAACAGAGAAGTGTTGTTCGATTTTTGTGGGCCAAAGGGCATAAACCCAGTGAAATTCACAGGGTCATGCGTGGCGTGTATGGGGATGATTGTATGGACCGTAGCAATGTCTCCAGGTGGTGCACATTCTTCCAAGAGGGACGCGTGAACCTTAGTGATTCGCCACGCTCCGGCCGGCCGACAACAGCAGCAATCCCGCAGAATGTCAGAGGCATTGAGGCAGCAATTCTGAACGACCGGCGTGTGCAACTGCGAGCCTTATCGCAGAAGTTCAACATTTCCTATGGTGCGGTGTACGATATTGTTCATGAAAATTTGAAATTCCGTAAAGTTAGTGCTCGCTGGGTGCCTAAGAACCTGACAGACGACCACAAGGGCCAGCGAATGATGGCAAGCTTGGACCACTTAACGCGGTACACTGCACAAGGACATGACTTTCTGGAAGGAATCGTCACAGGTGATGAGTCGTGGGCGTACCACTACACTACCGAAACAAAGCAGGCATCAGCAGTGTGCAGATGGCTACACTCCAACCAAACGGACTTCTACGAACAGGGCATATTGAAACTGGTAACACGATGGGAAAAATGTGTTGAGAAAGTTGGTAACTATGTCGAAAAGTAGGTAAAAGATGTAAGTTCATTTGTGATTTTTTTCCCTTTTTTTTACTATTAAACTTTTAAAAAAAAAATTATTGTGCGTTACTTTCCAATCCGATCCGTCCCTCACAGGTGGACGACTGTAGCATGCGCGCCATCTTTGTTGCATAGTTCAAGCTTCTCTCGCAAGAGGTGCACCTGAGAAAAAAATACCATGTAGTGAAAACTTCAAACTATATCTCTGTGAAATTTCAACATTCTAGCTGCAATACCAAGGCAGAAAAAAATTATTGTGCGTTACTTTCCGATCCGCCCTTGTATATATTCAGAAGGACAATAACAGAATTATATTTCAAGAGAGAAATATACGTTTTGAACTCAGGACCTTCTCCTTTCTATGCAAATGCTCTACAAACTGAGCTACCTGAGCACTTCAATCTAAACACAATTTTTTGTCTTATACACATTGTTAATTCCTGAGTGCGAATGCTATGAACCGTTGATCAATCATGCAAATGGCAGCTTCTTCATTAAGAAGACCTTGATTTAAAGTTTTACATTACATTACAAAAAGCCAGTACAGCCTCTTTCAATGTTTTTGTTATTAATTTAACACATCTCAATGAAGGATAAATTATTTGAAGAGAAAAATATACACTCAGACTGGGTTTGAACCCAGGACCTTTCATTTTCTATGTGAATGCTCTACCAGGTAGCTCAGTTGGTAGAGCATTTGCATAGAAAGCAAAAGGTCCTGAGTTCAAACTCCAATCTGAGCGCATATTTTTCTTCTCTTCAAATATAATTTATCCATCATTTAGATGTATTAAAAGAGGCTGTACTGGCTTTATAACGTAATGTAAGATTCCCAATAAAGGTTTTCTTAATAAAGAAACCACCATTTCCATGATCGAGTAATGGTTCATAGCATTTGGCACTTGGGAATTAACGGGGCACGCCGTAGCGTAGTGGTTAAGGCACTGCGCTACAAGTTGGAAGGTCGAGGGTTCAAGTCCCGGTGGGGTCAGGATTTTGAAACTGACCAAAACCTTCTGGCGCACTCTGGCCCTGGGGTCGACTCAGCCTCTAATGGAAATGAATACTGGGCGCTTGTTCTGGGGGTAAAGGCAGTCGTCACGCAGGGCTGACATCAAGTGCCGATTGTCTAGAAAAAGTGGGAGCCTTAACCTCCTACTACCCCAAGGGCCTCTCGAGGCCTGTAGTGGGATTACTTTACTTTACTTTACTTGGGAATTAACAATGTGTGTGAGAGAAACATTTACATTTAGATTGGAGAGTTCAGTTGGTAGAACATTCACATAGAAAAATGAAAGGTCCTAGGTTCAAACCCCAGCCTAAGCGTATATTTTTCTCTTCAAGTATAATTTATCCTACATTGGGATGTATTAAATGAATAATAAAAATATCAACAATAACAGAATAATGAATTTTGAAGTTCCTGATGAGCAAGGTTTGATCTCACCAGGAATGCTATCAATAATGGCTTATTTCAAACAGTCAGAAATTATATTTGAAGAGAAAAATTATACACTCAGACCGGGACTTGAACCCGGGACCCTTAGTTCTCTAGTCCAAGTGCTCTACCATCTGAGCTATCTACCAAGGGTCCCGGGTTCAAGTCCTGGTCTGAGCAAATAATTTTTCTCTTCAAATATGATTTATCCATCATTTAGATGTATGAAATTAATAATAAAAACATCGAGTCAGAAATTAGTTGAGAATGGAGATGATTATCTCCAAAACAATGTCCATGTGAGAGGATCATGTTTTAGGAGTTTACCTGGAATACATTTATAAAAATGTGTATATTTCTCATCTTCTGAAATATCATCTTCTGAACTTTCAGTCTCCATGTTTTCTTGATTTTTCAGTTGTGCTGCTGACTTAATTTCTCCAAGTTTTGAAATGTACTGCAGAGTGTATTTATTGAAGTCACATCTGGTGAGAAAGAACAACATTTTCAATAAATTAATATGCAAACACTTCAAACATACTGATCATCAAAATTAAGTATATATACATTTAATACTTTTTTAGGAATTAACACTATGAGGTTATTTACCACATTGAGTACCAGGCACTGAGCACGGCATTTAAACCCACAGGCCAGCCATTTAAATACCCCAGCTACCCTTTTCATGGCACTTCAGAAAATGGACCATTATTCACAAACTATTAGTCCTAGAAAATTCAAATTTTGTACACATCTAAAGGAGATATCCTAGTAGGATTTGATGGTGAAATAACTTGGGTGATTGACATCACATGGTATCGGCGTATCAATTTCAGGAAGTGGAAGTTCATCTACACTTTCACTTTGTGAATCTTCTAATTCAGGAATCAGTTCATCTCCTGAATCATCATTATACAAAATATTCACTAATTCTTCAGTGAGATATTTTTCTTTTGCCATGGTTTCACTCACGCACAAACAACAGCGCAATAACGAGAAACATATACGACTGCATCGGAGCCTGGAGGCAAGTTTGGGTGAACGAATTCCATGTGTTGTTTGTTTTAAAATTAAAAGGGGATTCACCAAGGTTAAACGTATCAAACGGGAATAGAAAATGTACATTTACATGCCATCTACGATCTCCAAGACATACTAAGCCAACACAATATTTAGGCGCCGAATATAAACGCGGTTTGTTCGTGCCCGCTCTAAAACGAGTTAACTGACCGATGGCCGCATACACGATAGTCTCTTTAAACGCCTTAACTGGTTTACGGTACTCACATTCTTCTTCTTAGATTTGTTTCAGAACTTTCTTCTTCAGTTCCATCCTCAGTATTTTCACGATCCTTGAAAAGTCTCATCCTCTGTTGGTAGACTGAAGAACCTCAAAATAATTTTCCCCGGGAGTATAAAAAAAAACTTTGAAATTCATGGGGAAAATGATTTGATTTCGAGGTTATTCAGTCTACCAACAGAGAGAGCAGGAGGAGGCTTTTCAAGGCAACTAAACAATGGTCATGAAAATACTGAGGATGGAACTGAAGAAGAAAATTCCAAAAAAAAAAAAAGGTGAGGTAATAAAATTTTATATTTAATTAATGTTGGGAAGTAAACATTATGAGGTATAATCATTAAAAATCATCGGAGAACATATTGTTTAAATAACTCACCTCATAGGATTCATGCTTCCATGATATCGCGATTTCAAACATAATCATGTTCATCGTCAGCCATAACTTGAATATGATTGATTATGATGTCCAGATGAAGAAAAACCCTGGGAAAAAACCTTCAGCCAGGAAACTTGACCCAACCGAGACTTAAATTCGGGTCCACTGTGTGACAAGGCAGCATGTTACCTCGAGACCACAGTGGTGGACCTCAAAATTAAGTTGACCATTTCATTCATATCCCTCCTCCCATGGTATCTTTATCATGTTCATGGTGGAGTGACTCTGACCCTCAAGCTCTGCAATGATGACAAAAGAGTTTCCAATGCCAAACAGTTCAATGGTGATAAGTCAGACACAAAGAGATGCACTCAGCAAAAAAAATAATGAGCGGACTCTTGATCTCGAACATTTCAAGTTTTAATGTGTGAGTCACATGAGTAAACTAATTGCACAATACATTCCCCTTCCTCCAATGAAGAGGTTATTTTATGCATAGCAATCCAGCGAATTAATAGTGAGTGGAGAACATATTTTAATCGACTCACCTCATACATTTTCAAACTTCTTTGATACCGACAGTTTCAGACAATATCATGTTAATAAAAAAATCAACATCCCAGACAGTAAGAAATCCGGAATAATCAAATTAATTGTAATGATTGTAGCAAAGTATACATAGGAAAAACAAAAAGGAATTTAGAAACACGCACTAAAGAACATTTTAGAAATATTAAAAATTGTGAAATTGAAAAATCAGCAATTGCTGCACATAGTTTACTAGAACATCATAAAATTGAAAAAGAAGCGAAACTTTTAAAACAGTTGGATAAACCGTTGGAATTGACAATTTGGGAAATTATATTCATTTAGAAGAATGGATATCGATCTATGAATTTCGATATTCCAGTGGATAAAAATTTAATTACAAAGTTTATAATCCCAATGAAAGATGGCAGCACAAGAGGTGATGTCACTAAAGAAATCAACAATCACGGAATTTCATCAGTGGACGCCATGACTGATGAAGGACATGATATTGTCTGAAACCGTCGGTATCAAAGAAGTTTGAAAATGTATGAGGTGAGTCGATTAAAATATGTTCTCCACTCACTATTAATGATATAACCTCATAATGTTTACTTCCCGATATTAATTTAAATATAATCCAGCAAATGCTTAGCTCAGTGCCTAATGACTTACTTCGTATGCAAGAGGTTATAGGTTCGTTTTCCAATGAGGTTAAATTTTTTCATTGTTACAATGTTTTATATTTTATTCTGTCTGTCCACTCTTATCCATCACTGTGGTCGCAAGGCAGCGGTGGGCCCAGGTTCGATTCCCGGTCGAGACAGGCTCCTGGGTGAGGTTCTTTTCAGGGTTTTTCCTCACCTGTAAGACAAATGTCAGAAAGCTTAGGGCCCAATGATCCCTGAAAATCATCCAACCATCATCGTCATCATCCTTCACCAGTGTGGAAAGCAACAGGAAGCTACCACTCCTATAATTTCCTAGTAAAGCTGCAAAGTTTCTTCTTCTTCACGCTTTAGGCTTATTTTCTAGCCTGTTCCGGCTCCAAATTGCTGCTCTTTCCATCTTTCCCTTGGTCTTCCCAAACTTCTTCTTCCTCGTAGTGAATAGTTGTATGCTGCTTTTGGTATTCTATTCTCAGTCATCCTTGCCAAGTGTTCTTTCCAGTTTGTTCTGTATTTCTCTACTGTTGTGTTTAATCCCTCTACTTTTAGTTGTCTTATTTCTGTGTTATGTTTTTTGTTTGTTCTTAGATATCCCACTATTGGTCTGAGGAATCTCATTTCAGCAGCTTGTATTCCGGCAGATTGTTGTGTTGTCACTGCCCATGTTTCGGATCCATAAGTAATAATAGGCACTGCCATTGTCTTGTATAATTTCATTATAGAGTCTTTCCTTGCTTTATTTTTCAAAGTTATTTTTAGTGTTCCTGTTATATAATTAAACTTATTTAGTTTGTTATTTATATCTGTTTCCGCTGTGTATATAATTTCGCAACCTAGGAAGTTATATCTTACTACTTGTTCTATTGGTTTACTTTCTAATATTATCTTTGTCTGAACTGGATGAGCACCCTTGAAGACCATTGTTACTCTTACTTTAAGGGAAGAAAGGAGATTACGAGTATTTGAGAATAAAGTTTTTAGGAAAATTTTTGGACCAAAGAGAGATGAACAGACAGGTGAATGGAGAAGACTACATAACAGTGAACTACGTGGTCTTTATAGGAAGCCATATATAATAAGAACAGTTAAGTCTCGTATACTGCGATGGGCAGGCATGTTGCACGTATGGGGAATGAAAGACGTACATGGACACTTCTTATAGGAAAACCAGAGGGAAAACGCCCAGTTGTTAACCAAGAATGAGGTGGGAGAATAACATTAACTATGATTTGAGGGAAGCAGATTATACAGGGAATGATTGGAAAACATTAGATCAGGATAGGGATGTATGGAGAGTTTATGTCCGCACGGCCATGAATCTACGGTTTCGATTGTGCCAGTGAGTTAGTTAGTTATTACAACACAAGTTCTTGTTTTTCCCCTCAGTATCACTTATGTGCTAAGTATTGATGAAGCATTATGTTCAGTAAAATTAAATAAGTGTTGAGCCTATAGTAGTGAATGTGATATATTTAGCTGGCGTGTGCAAGTGTTTTTTAATAAGTGCAGTATCCCTTTCTGAAAAGATGTCCGATAATTCTATGCCAGGTCCTTCCGGAATGTCTCCTGTGAAGAAACATAAACAGAGGAAAGGATTTCGTTCGGGAGAAATACAGACAATTATAAACATTTATAAAACGTTATTGAAGGAGAACCCTCACACGGCGATTAGAGATTATTATTATTGGTATTTATTATTAATATTAGTATTATTATTATATTATTATTGGTATTTATTCTTTATTATTTATTATTATATTATTATTGGTATTTATTCTTTATTATTTATTATTATTATTATTATTGGTATTCATTATTAGTATTAGCATTATTTATTATTATTAATAGTAGTATTAGTATTACTATTATATTATTATTATTATCATCATCATCATTATTAATTTCATTATTATTGTCAGCATTGCATTTCATTGTTGTTAGACAAATATGTTATGAAACTGTAATTGCGTGTCGATGTACTCGTAAGGTTTATCCGCTTGTGAAGCGTGCTTTTTCGCCGTTACAACCACTGTTTACAACTGCTCCGTAGACATCTGGAACGGACTATAGTTTATATAGCATTCTTTGTAGTTCGTCCTCTGTTTTTGCTATTAAAATCTGATCATCTGCAAAGGCTACTTTTTTTATTACTATATTTCCTAAGTTAATTCCCCCAGTCGTCATTTGCTTCCACAATCTCATCATGTCATCGAAATAAATGTTAAAAAGAGTGGTTGATAGTGGACAACTTGTCTAACTCCTCCTGTTCTATGTATTGGTTCCTTTTGATTTATTTTTATTTTTGTTCTCTCATACATTTTCTTAATTATTGCTATCAAGTGTAGTGGAATTCCTTTTTCATTTAATATGTTCCATAATTTTGGTCTAGACACTTTATCAAAGGCTTTCTTATAATCTATAAAGAGGATGTGCGTTTCTAAGTTGAATTCTCTTCGCTTCTCTATTATTTGTTTTAAAGTGAATATGTTGTCTGTGCAGCTTCTTCCTTTCCTAAATCCTGTCTGCTCTTCTGATATTATTGCATCTACTATAGTTGTTAATCTTTGGATGATAATTTTTGCATATTTTTGTATGCTGCACATAGTAAGCTTATGCCTCTAGTTTTTTTTTGGATTTGTTTTATCGCCTTTTTTTAAATATTGAGATTATTTTTCCAATTTTCCATTCTTCTGGTATTGCATGAAAATGCTATGATTGCAGTGAAAGACCTGCCCTTGGGCAGAATTACTATGGATACTATGGGCTATTATTGTTAGACTTGACTTGACCTATATAAACTAAATATTTTAATTGAAGGGTGAAACTTTATCCTCATTAAAACATAATAAATAAATACATTAATATATGACACTATATTATCTTTTATTACATAAATTTATAGTATTATCATTAAAAGGGGCACGCCATAGCGTAGTGGTTAAGGCACTGCGCTACAAGCCAGAAGGTCGAGGGTTCGAGTCCCGATGGGGTCAGGATTTTTAAAAACTGACCCAAAGCCTCTGGCGGCACTATGGCCCTGGGGTCGACTCAGCCTCTAACGGAAATGAGTACCAGATGCTTGTTCTGGGGATAAAGCGGCCATCATGCAGGGCTGACAACCCGGCTGACATCAAGTGCCAATTGTCCAGAAAAAGTGGGAGCCTTAACCTCCCACTACCCCAAGGGCCTCTCGAGGCTTGTCGTGGGATCACTTTACTTTACTTTATTATCATTAAAATGTGATATTGCACACACACAATTAAATCTATATACCGGTAGCTAAATAGTGTTATAGTTTATGAAGGCGAGTGTATTATTTAAAATAGTGTAAAGTGGAGGTAGATTACGTGGCTGGAATTAAATGTTATAGGATGTATTTTGCAGAAATACAAATAAATATAAAAAATCATTGTTGAGGGATCTGAAGCCTGACTCTCAGACATATTTAACGTTTTCGCAATTGGTTTAATGATCTACACTACTCAAAAGTTGGATATTAGTTGTCTAAATCCTGGTTGTCTTGTTTATTTTACACTATGCATGAGAGTTGAACTTAATGTTGCAATTTGAGTAATATTGTATATATCAAACACTCATAAATATCTAGAAACATGTCTCCTTCACTGCTCTTTAACTATTTAAGAAGATTAAAACCAAATACAGAATATTTAAAACATTTAACAATGCATTACCTCATGAACCATAGCTTTAGCTCTTCGAGCATGTGCAGTGGGCCATAACAGGGACTCTTCGTTTTGAAGCCGCTCATTCTTTTTTTTTTTTTTTTGCTGAGTCTACATTGTTTGAATGATTAGTATAGCCCAGTGAAAGGAAAATAGTTGACACTGTCGTTAAATATGGGTTGCAGGCCTTCAAGTATTAAAATGGTCCATGTCCATTATGTCACATTTTGAGAACATAGCATTTTCTTCTAAACACTTACTTAAATCATGTATAAGTAGTATATAAAAAACAATTTTTTTTTTAAATTTTTATAGGAAAAATCACTAAGAGTTTTAATTTAGGATTTAAATTAAAATTCTTTATACCTTACCTCATATCCAGTCTTCTAATTATACCGGTTTCAAAACCTATGTGGTTTCATCATCAGTTATAATATGGTTGGTATCTAATGTCGAGCACTTGCTAATGAAATCATTCGCTCTTCAGTCGAAATATTACTGAAGATGAAACCACATAGGTTTTGAAATTGGGTATAATAAGAAGATTGGACATGAAGTGAGGTATAAAGAATTTTAATTTAGATCTTAAAAAATATATATATTTTAGACATTTAGTAACATTAGCTATAAACATAAATGTACTCTTGAGCTATCAGTAGATGTGCTCACCTGTAAATGGCCCTTTTTAACACTAAAGGGCTCAATTATTTTCTTTATTTTATCTTCAGAATAACAATCATTCACCATAAAAATATAAACATTAAGAAATGTGGTAAATTTTTCTAGAGTAATTAGGTCGGTCAAGAACATTTTAAAAAGATGATTTATACAAGCAATGATAGGAAAATATTAGTTCAGCAGTACAATGTATGGATGTGATGTGGCCACCAACTTCTGGGTGTGAGTTAGTTATTTCACTCATGGATTTTTTACGTCATACCAAGCACAATTTTAAAACAAAATTTACCTGAAGTAACGGTTTATTATCATAATAATTTTACCATACTTGTCGGCATGGTACAGGCTTCAACCATCCTGCTTCTTTTTCTTTCCACATCAAGCACTGTGTATAACATCATAGCATATTCACATTTTGCCTCAGAGTTGTAGGTTCAAACCCAGCTGGGGTCGATGGATTTTTTAGGAAGGAAAAATCGAGGAAACGAGTCCTCCAGAGGGACTGCAAGGTGCGAGTCCCAAGTCTATAGATTTTCCAGGCTCATAAATGATCCTTAAGATTGAATTAAAGGCCTCTAAACAAAAGTTACCAGCCTCATCATTCTAGTATACCTTAGTTACCTAATAAATATCTCATTGGGCCAGTATGTAGATCACATACCATTCATGACATCTATGGGCAAATAAGATTAACTAAATTAACTTGGTCTATACCTAATCCACTCGTAGAGTGATCCTAACATAAACAAAAGTATCCTTCTGCCATTCACGCCACAATTACTGCCACATTGACAGGGAACACGTGTGAAGTATATAAGACATGTGATTGTTGAACGGAGTAGATTATAAGAAAGCTGGTTAGATTTTCCACTGAACTTGTGAAATACATTTAAAATATCTGTTTTTCGACCATTTTATGAATATCTTCTTCCAAATTGTCAATTCCAACGGTTTTTCTAATTTATTAATTAAATAAAAATAAAACGTAGTTTTATTTGATTTTCATATTTATTATATAATTCCAATAATTTTCCAATTGTTTCAAAAGTTTTGCATCTTTTTCAATTTTATGAAAAAGAAGCAAAACTTTTGAAACAATTGGATAAACCGATGGAATTGACAATTTGGGAGAAGATATTTATTCAGAAGAATAAATATCGATCTATGAACTTCGATATTCCAGTGGATAAAAATTTAATTACAAAATTTATAATCCCAACCAAAGATGGCAGCACAAGAGGTGATTTCCTTAGAGAAATCAACAACCAGAGAACTTCATCAGTGGAAGCCATGACTGAAGAGGGACAAGATAGTCTGAAACCGCTGGTATCAAAGAAATTTGAAATTATATGAGGTGAGTCGTTAAAAGTATGTTCTCCACTCACTATTAATTAGTTGAGGACAACTGACTTACCAGGTACCAGTTTTATATTTAACATCTCATCATCCATATGTAATAAACTATTTTAAGTTGTAATTATTGATTAGGTATATTTTAGAATATTTTCCATGTTTTGAATATTATTATTTTCATTCACGAAGAATAACAAGTAATATTTAAAGGACAAATTTTTAATTTAATGAAGGGAACTACTTTTCATGTAATTATTACTTCTACATCGTATGACGGTGTCCATAACCAATGAAAAGCGAGCAGGTTGATGAGGATCACTTTAGGAGCGGACAGCCTTCAATAACTCCTAACAAAGGAGAGGCTCAAGCTCAACACTGGGCTGTGCCATTATGGATAGATACTCACATTTTAGCGAGATCTTCGTATTTCCTGGTGAGGTTTTTCTGAAGTGTTAACATGATGGGCATGACCTGGGCTTTCTTGGAATGTGCTTGTAGTTGTGGACCATGCAACGTGAGAAGATGTTGTATCCAGATCAAGTAAAACTCTATGTGCTGAGAAGACTCGAGACTTGATGCTACAAACCTAAGTGTCCTCTCCATATATTCCTCTGGGAGAGACCTCACTATCAATTCCACTGAAAACATAAAAACATATTCTCTATACCCACCATAATACCAAATTTTAATTGTAAAATTTTCAGTCTTGAGTTATGTATATTTAGTGAATTCCAGAGGAATGAAATAACTGAGGTTCTCATGAAAGGATTTTTGAAAAAGTTTACAAATCTTCCATTGATCCTATTAATAAGGAACCGTCAACAATTTCATGCCAAAAACTACCTTGACATTTCTTCCAGAGAAGCATAGTGATATATCAAGACCACGTTAAAAAATTATCTGCTATTTTTAACTGCAAGACACTAAAATACAGCACCAAATCTCTCGTAAATCAATGGTAAAGAGTAATGTTTTGTCTGAACCGGGAATCAAACCCCGAACCTTTAGCTTTCCATGCTAATGCTCTGACCACTGAGCTAATCCAGGCTTCATTCCCATCCAAGCAGAAATCCTTCCTTTACCTCACTCTACTGGTCCCACATTCAATTGCAATGAATCATCATTCACAAATACACAATGAATGGCTTCTATCTGAAGAAGACATGAAGGGACTCCACACAGCTATAGCATAGGAATGAAGCCTAGATTAGCTCAGTGGTCAGAGCATTAGCACGGAAAGCTAAAGGTTCGATTCCCGTTCAGGCAAAAAATTTTCTCTTTACCATAATTTAATTATGTTCATTAATTGACTTATTTCTATCATAGTAATAGCTTCAGCTTCTCAATATTAATTTAATAAACAAATCTCTCATTTAAGCTATAGGCAAGTAGTACAACTGATGGATTGGTACCTGCTATGCCACCTCACTTCACTCTGCTCTTACTGAAGTAGGGAGTTCATCTGCTCCGTACAGTGGGTTGCCATTGCTGGATTCTAGCTTTGATTTCTGTGCCTTGCAGTTAAAAGCAGCAGATAATTTTAGAGCATTGCCCTTGGCGCATCACAATGCTTCTCTGAGAGAAATTTCAAGGTAGGTTTTGGCATGCAATGGTTGACAGTTCCCTTGTTAGTAATAGTAGTATCTCCTGTTGCTCTTATCAGGGGCATAGGGCCTCCAGCACAGCCTATTACAGGCCAAAACCTTCAACTTTCCCCATGAAGCATTACAAATTTTAACATTTTTTTAAAGTTCAATATAAGATTGGCACAGATAAATGACTTTAACCCCAATAGAATAATCAAATCCAATAAAAAGTCAGAAAATGAAGAAGAAAATGTATCAAGGATTTACCAGATAAACTGTGAGGATTGTGATAAAATCAATTGATTAAAAAGAAATTACTTACCATCTTCTGGTTTTATGTTTTCTATGACTTGCTGGATCAGATTTTGTTCATTCAATCGAATTGACATCATAAGAGCTGTAACAAAAATTGATAGTAATAAGTACATTAGAACACTCAGGTAAAATCGTTAGAATTATTATTTGAAGAGAAACATTTCTGCCTGAACTGGAACTTGAAATTAATAAATTTATAAAATAGTCATCTTGCCTGTGGCACTCTGTCAATATGAAACAGTAAGAGAAGAAAACATATAATGTCTGATAATTATTAATAATACATAGTCATTGAAACTTCTTTGTTTAAAATGGCTAACATCTTATTCTACACATTCAACTAACATAAATACATTATAAGAAACAAAGTTATTTAATGTGAAATTAATAAAGTTATTGCTCCAATTTAACAGTTATCCTAGTCTAAATAAAAAGACAGAAATCAGAAAACAAAGAGTGGATATATTCAAGTCATAAAGAGACTAAGACCAAACAAGTTTAAAACAATGAAATCTAAAAAGCTATTAACATCCAGCCTATTTAGTAAAGAACTAATTTGATTCAGTAAATAAAGAAATCAAAAGATTCCACATGAAATGAAAGCAGCTACCATTGAAACAACTTCTTATACCCTTACAAAGAGTGGTTATATGTGGGTCGTTACTGTCACAATATTAAGTAGGATAAAGGCTGCCAAACTGACAAACTCTCTAGACATAGTATTCCAGTAACATCTCTAACTAAAACACAAGGGATAGACAAAATTGTGTTAGGATTATGAGGGAATTTAGACTCACCTCAATTTTTCTCACAGACTAGTTTCTTCACACTTGTGTGGCAATGTTAATGGCTCCCAACTCAATGAAACACAAGTGTGAACAAACTAGTCTGCGAGAAAAATAATAAAAAATGGTAAAGGTAAAGTGATCCCACTACAGCCTTATGAGGCCCTTGGGGTAGTAGGAGGTTAAGGTTCCCACTTGTTCTAGACAATCACCACTTATTGTCAGCTGGGTTGTCAGCCCTGCGTGTCGGCTGTCTCTACCCCCAGAACAAGTATCTGGTACTTATTTCTATTAGAGGCAGAGTCAACCCCAAGGCCTAAGTGCTGCCAGAAGGTTTGGATCAGTTTAAAAATCCTGACGTCACTGGGAATCGAACCCTCGATCTTCCGGCTTGTGGCATAGTAACTTGACCACTATGCTATGTTGTGCCCCTAAAAATATGACGTGTGCCTAAAATCCTTAACTCATAATAATTAAAAGAAACCTCATGCATTAAAGTAAAGTAAACATTGAACTCCTGCCCACTGTGGTGTAAATAGGAGACAGTCTAGCAAAGAAAAGTACTGCAATGACCATAAGTAAATGTTACTTTCTACTCAACTCAACTCCATGGCATGACACTTACTTACTTACTCACTGGCACTATCTAACCCGTAGGTTCATGGCCGCACGGACATAAACTCTCCATACATTCCTATCCTGAGCTAATGTTTTCCATCCATTCCCTGTATAATCTACTTCCCTCAAATCATTGTTAATGTTATTCTCCCACCTCATTCTTGGTCTACCAACTGGGCGTTCTCCCTCTGGCTTTCCTACAAGAAGCTTCCATGTAAGTAAGTCTTTCATTCCCCATACGTGCAACATGTCCTGCCCACCGCAGTCTACGAGACTTAACTGTTATTATATCTGGCTTCCTATAAAGACCATGTAGTTCATTGTTATGTAGTCTTCTCCATTCACCTGTCTGTTCATCTCTCTTTGGTCCAAAAATTTTCCTAAGTACTTTATTCTCAAATACTTGTAATCTCCTTTCCTCCCTAAAGTAAGAGTCCATGTTTTGCACCCATATAGTATAACTGGTAGAATAATAGTTTTATATATTTTCAGTTTAACGTTTTTTGAAAGGAGTTGGGACATCAAAAGTCTCTGCAATGCATAATAGCATGCATTTCCAGAATTGAGCCTATGTTTAATTTCTTTGTGCATCTCATTCCTATTTGTGATTATTGTTCCTAGGTATTTGAATTCAGCCACTTCCTCCCAAAATTTCCCTCATTTGTCATTAGCTGTCCATTTCCATTATATAATGTATTTCTACGTGTGACCATATATTTAGTTTTATTGATATTTACTTCCAATCCTAAGTTCTTAGTGTTACTCAATAGTGTGTGCGTATTGTCCTTTAGTATCTCCTCACTATCGGCCAACAATACTACATCATCAGCATAAACTAACAGTTTATTAATACCATTCAGTTGTAAGCCTTCCTCATTCTCTAAAGATTTAATGGCATGCTCTAGTACAAAATTAAATAGTAGAGGAGAGAGTGCATCTCCTTGCTTCAACCCATTCTGGATTTCAAAAGTGTCCGAAAACTCTTTGCCTACACGCACCCTACTCTTTATGCCATTTAGACACATTTGTATAAGTCTAACTAACTTTTTAGGAATTCCGAACTCCTGCAGGATACTATATAACTTCTGCTTTTTTGAAGTCTACATATAGTTGATGTACAGTACCACTATATTTCCATTTTTTTTCTAAAATCTGTCTTATACTAAAAATCTGATCTGTTGTAGACCTGTTTCTTCTAAATGCACATTGATGATCTCTTAGAATGTCATCAATATAGGGAGTAAGTCTGCTGACTAATATATTTGTTAGAATTTTGTACGAAGTTGAAAGTAATGAGATGCCCCTGTAGTTGTTGCAATCAGTTTTATCTCCTTTCTTATAAATTGGTACGGTAATTGATTCTTTCCATTCATCTAGAAGAGCTTCTTTTTCCCAAATCATACTAAGCAACCAGCGTATTTTGTCCATCAATTTTTCTCCCCCCCCTGATTTTATCAGTTCTGCTGGGATCTCATCTGAACCTAATGCTTTATACATCTTCAATTTTTCAATCGCCATTTCAACCTCTAATGCATTTGGTTCTGCGACTAGCATTTCTGTTGTCTGTAAATTATCCTCCTCGATGTCCTGTTCTGTATGTACATTTAATAGCTGATTAAAGTAACTTTTCCATCTATTTAATATACTCCTGGAATCTGGCATCATATCCCCATTTCCATTCCGAATTATGTTTGTTCTAGCCTGAAACCCTTTCTTCTCCAAACTAATTCCCTGATATAATTCTCTAATGTTCCTATTTTTTGCATTCGATTCTAGATCATTAATCTTCTCTCTCAAATATTCCCTCTTTTTACTCTCTACTAACTTGGTGGTTTCCCGTCTAATACTACCCAATTGCTCTTAAATTTACCTCATTTGGCTCGTGTAACCATTTCATTTTTGCTAGCTTTGTTTTCTTTACAATGTCGGCACATTCCTCATCAAACCATTTCTTGTTTTGCCTCCTTTTCAAACAACCAATGCTTTCTGATGCTGACAATTTAATAGTATCTCTTATAGCCTCCCATTCTTTATTTATATATCAGTTTCTTCTTCGTTTGTCACATTGTCATCTGAAGATTCCAATACTTCAAATATATTAGCAATTTTGATTTGGTATTCTTGCCGCATTTCATCATTTTTCAAGTTTTTAATTCAAATTTTACAGAATATTGTTTAGCGTTTGTTCCTCTCATAAGCGATAGCCGTTGTCTGATTTTTACTCTGACCAGATGATAATCCGATTTGCAGTCTGTCCCTATAACTGATCTAACATCGATGATGCTACTGTGCCATCGTTTATCCACTAATACATGATCTATCTGGTTCCGAGTTTCTCCATCTGGGGACGTCCAGGTGTATTTATGAATATCCTTATGCTGAAATGTTGTGCTCTTAACAATGAGATTCTTCGATGTGGCAAATGTGACTAATCTAACCCCGTTGTCGTTACTATATTCATGAAGACTAAATTTGCCTATTGTTTGTTTGAATATATCTTCCCGTCCCACTTTTGCATTAAAATCTCCTAAGACAATTTTCATATGATATCGTGAAAGGCTATCAAATAAGCATTCTAATTCTTCATAGAACTCATCCTTAATCTTGTCATCTTTATCTTCTGTGGAGGCATGTACATTTACAATTATAAAATCATGTCGTTTACCCTTTAGAATTATGTATGGTATCCTATCACTAACAAACTTAATATCTCGGATAGTGGATAGGATCCTCCTTCTGACTAAAAAACCCGTTCCAAATGCAGGTCTTTCTGCACCCCCGTAGTATAATGCAAAGCTTCCTGATTCCTGACTACCTTCTCCTGGCCACCTAACTTCCTGTAAAGCGACTATATCCAAGGGCGATTTATCTAATTCCCGCGTTAATATCTCTAGTGCCCCGCTATTGTATAAAGTCCTAACATTCCATGTTCCTAGGAACATATCCCTGTGTTTGAGCCTTTGGCATGGGTTCCCTGAAGTAGTCCCCGCCCGGAGAACCGAATGGGGGACTATTTGATCTCTGAAAAATTTTACCCCAGTTGAACCCATGTCCGCATTTCTTGACGATTGTATTTTTATGGTGAAAGATCGTCACTCTTTCGCCCAAGGTACTTTTTTCGTCTGGCTCATCACCTTCGACCAGTCCGGCATGAGTAACCCTATCGGCAGCAATGCTACCGCCGGCATAGCTCTCAGGATCATTTAAGCATGCAAGCCACTCCACCACGACAAGGTATGACACACCTAGGTTTTCTCAACCTGGAACCGCTACCTATTATAGGTACTTAAATTCTTCATGATGCTGGATGAGTATCAGTCCCATACTGGACGAAATTCCATGAGAAAATTTCATCCACATGGAGACTCGAACCATCACATGTCCTGTAGCTCTGTGCCAAGGCATCTTGCTTTAGCTACTTGGCTTTAAAGCAGGACTTTCTACTTGACATAAATTCTAATAAACAAGCTAATAAGATTGCAAAATAAAGAAAAATGTATATAGCATGAATAAATTGTGGTCAACTATAATTAAAAATGCTGACATGAAACAGTGGCTTAGAACTGGTCATGTTCAGTTGGCACCCATTTAAATAAGATATCTATATACAGAATTGTGTTATGTAGAGAGGAGAGTTCAATCATGGATGGAGGTCATCTCGCAAAATGCTCTGCGCTTCAAAATTTCTGGAATCAACTTTTACCAAAATTCTACTGGGAAGCAAGAAAGAGAACGGAGATTCTGGGCACTAGACAACATACCAGAATCATGTAGCAGTGACAAGTAATCTTCTGCTTCCACTTTCACTGCTTAGTATTTTATTTACGACACTTGTTAAAACATCTCAGGTCATTAGTGTCACAATTCAAGTCTGGGGATGAAATGTGACAAATTTTGCACAGAGGTCTCTTATTTCAGGCTTGAGATTTAATATATGCTCAGACTGGGGTTTGAATCCAGAACCTTTGGCTTTCTATGCCAATGCTCTACAAACTGAGCTACCTGAGCACTCCAATCTAAACACAAATTTATGAACAGTTGCTCGATCACGCAAATAACGGTTTCTTTTTTAAGAAGACTTTTATTGGGAATTAATAATGTGTAAGAGAAAAATCTGCATTTAGATTGGAGTGCTCAGGTAGCTCATTTGGTAGAGCATTAGCTTAGAAAGCCAAAGGTCATGGGTTCAAACCTCAGTCTGAGCGTATATTTTTCTCTTCAAATATAATTTGTCCTTCAGTGAGAAGTATTAAATTAATAATAAAAACATCGAAAGAAGCCCTACTGGCTTTATAAAGTTATGTTTAAATTCCCAATAAAAGTCTTTTTAAAAAAGAAACCGTCATTTGTGTGACTGAACAACTGTTCGTAGCATTTGGCGCTTGGGAATTAACAATGTATAAGAGAAAATTTGCATTTAGATTGAAGTGCTCAGGTAGCTCAGTTGGTAGAGCCAAATGTCCTGGGTTCAAACCTCAGTCTGAGCGTATATTTTTCTCTTACACAAATATAATTTGTCCTTCAGTGAGAAGTATTAAATTAATAATAAAAACATTGAGAATTTTTACATGACCTAAATCTATGACATTATGGAATGAGAAAAGGAGGACATCCAAAAAGTAGTTGTTAAGGTAGCCAAAATCACATATGGCTTTAATTTCCTTCAAAGGAAGTCATACTCATAATTTTCATACCTTAAAAATCCCTCAGCCACATTTTCACTACATACAATGCTATGTCCATACTGTTTAAATCAGGGATTCTCAAACTTCTTTTATTCTGAGCCGACTGTTTCTCATGATGAATATAGCATCACACCGCTATGTAAGAGAAACTTATAGGAATTTCAAATATTATTTGAAAACTTATACAAAAGCAAACATTTCATACAAAAATATAATATTGGCAAAATATTATTAATTTTTGAGTTAATATTGTTTAATCTTTCTTCACTCACCTCACACTTCTTAACTCCCCTGCATACTCGAGTTCCATCACATCTTTTGTGACATTCTCAATGCTGTATTACGTTCACAACTGATGTCCAACGGCCTTCTATCCACAAAAGATGTGACGAAACTCGAGTGTCCAGGGGAGTTAAGAAGTATGAGGTGAGTGAAGAAAGATTAAACAATATTAAAATAAACCTCATAGTGTTATTTCCTACTACATAACTTAATTTTTGAGTTAGTTTGCAATTTTCTAAGAAAAATAAATAAGCCATAAAAATGTTTTTGTATAATACACCAGTCTATTCCTATCTGCTCTCACTTTCCCAAAGTGTTTTATTATGCAGCAAAGTTAAGTAATTTCTATGATATGCCACACTCTTTCAGGAACCCTGCTTTAACCCTTGAATACTATTATAGGCGAAAATTCATCCCTAGCAATGTTTAACATGTAAAAATAGTACATTATGATGTGAGCTTGAGAAGTGGTTTTTACAGAATCGAGGAAAATGTTTAAAAACTGAGCGATGGTATGGTTTTTAATTTCAGAGATTCTTTAAAACACTTCACAAACGTGTGTTGTACATTTTTTTTGCACGATGGTGTTTTTAAATAGTAAAATAATAACATCTTTGTTGCAAATGTTTGCATTCATTATAAACAATTGACTAACATCAACAGTGTGGGCAATGTTTATTAGTTGAAACAACAGGAGGCTGTGAGACCAATTAGTGATTAAATTACAGGAGGCCGTGAGACCAATTAGTGATAACATGGTGGCAAGTATGTATTTATTGTTTTATATTGTTTCAAATAAAGTTTAGTTCATTTAAAATGCAGTGATTTGTTTCGTATAATGTATATCAACACTACCTTTTGGATATTTTTTGTATATACATTGTATGTAGTATATAGAGAGGGCAGTGGTTTTACTTCCCACACGCGTGTTTGTAATATTACAGTATAGTTATTTAGCTTGACAATACCAAAATGTAAGAAGTTGAACTTTCAATCATGGTCGCCATTGCTGTAAGTACGACAAAATGCACTATTATGCAAAAAGGTTGTTAATGACACATGGGACCTATCTCCAAGTAAAAAATAACTTTGGAAGAAAAAAAATTAGGGTTACAACTTTGTTCTGGATGGCTATTCAATTACCGAGGTACGGAAATTTCACATCGAGTTTGAAAATCTGGTGTATTGTGATGAAAATAAAGATGTTTCAGATTCTGAGAATGAAGATGAAAGGAAAGTGACAACATTCAAGATAGAATAATAGAATATACTAATAAAAAATATGAAATAGTCACCTTGTAGTTCCGTCTCCTCAATGAATTAGGTCTATATTTGTTGACCCTTGAGTGCTTCAACAAGGGTCTAGAAATACAGACCTAATTCGTTCTGCTGATGATGGGACTAGTCCCGAAAGGCCTACAGAGTGTTAAAACATCTTAAGTTGAGGAGACGGACCTGCAAGATGACTATTTTATAGTTTGTATTTGTATATTCTATTATTGTGACTTAATACCTCAACGGAAACTTACCATGAATTTTACTAGTATCAATATTCAGGATGATTTACAAGACTGTATTTTATTTATGTTCTTATTAATAGAATCATAATTTTTATAAAAAGACAATAAAAATCACATAATCTATAATTTATGGTAGCAGGCCTGGGTTCAATACCCAGTGAGGTTGAAATTTTTAACTGTTAAATTAACGTAATTGCAAAATTTTCAATCTCATAGCAAGGAGAGGTGGTGGAGTGCACCAGATTCCTGCATTATATTGCAAACCTCACAGTACATATGTTGAAAAGACATGTGGTACTGTTGATAGCAATTCATCTGTCAGATGTGGTTGTTAAGGCTGGCAACCCCCTTGGTGCTTTTTGATAGGAGTTGGCTATAAGCCGGCATCAGGTTTCACCTTCGCCCTTCCCTTCATCATCACAACACACTTAATGCTACATAAACATACACTCCTCTCTGTACACAATACAAGAATACTTCATTTACATAAAGTGGTCTGTCGAAGTGTTGGGTAAATTTAAAATAGACCACATTTATATCATATATCTGCTCAACGCGGGACCCGAAACACATAAAGTGCTGTGAGTGGCATTGGAATACATATACACATAATTTATGGTATGTTTGTTGCTTAAAATACCTCAAAGAGAGTAAAAAAAAATCAATAAATATTATTTTGGGGTGAAAATTGACCCACAGTATAATAATAATAATAATAATAATAATAAAAAAATGTTTTATTTATTCTGGCTTGGGGGGGGGCAGATTCCTATGACATGCCATATTCATTTAAACCTTTATTTTGAGTTTTGAGTAAATAAGTAATTTATACATAGGTCTTCTGATGAAAATTTAGTGATTTTTATTGCGTCTTAAAAGTCACATATCTCATGTTTTTTTAGATTTTTGGTCATATTGTTCTAATTTATGTAATAAAAACCATACGTCAGTCATATTTGTTGAGTTTAAGTCATCAGGCAAGCTTACATAACAACATAATGTATGTAAGTCATGAGTTGCATGGTCACTTGTTCAAAGACCACTTTATATTTTGATTGTTATGTTTAGTTTAACATATTCCAGTCCTAAACAAAGACATTTTTTGAAAAGAAAAATTAATGTTTGAACCAGGAATCAAACCGCCGACCTCCAACTCTGTACGTCCATGTGATTCCCACTACACCATTCCAAACACGGCACAAATACCAATATTTCTTTCCACTTATACAATTCTCTAACGTCTGAAGATATTAGAACACATATACACATAATTTATGATAATTAACAACACCATCAGACAACTTCTATTCAAAGTACTTTTAACGAGAATTTTACTTTACTTTTAATAAGTAAAGCTTAATATTCAAAGTTAAAATTGGGAAACACATTATGAGGTTCTTAATTAATAAATTAATGAGTCATCTCATCTCGAAGTTCATCAAATCAATACCAGATGGCAACGATATCTCGAAGTTCGTCAAATCAACACCAGATGGCAACGTTATAGAGGGAGATTCTAACGAATATCCGGTAGTCATAATGGCGGTTGAAAATGAATGACAAGATCATTTGAAAACTATAGTTACCGTGTTTGATAAAACATGAAATATGAGGTAAGATGTTAAAATGACTCATTAATTTATTAAAGCTTAATATTTTGATGTTATATTTTGTTTAACATGTTCAAGTCCTGGAGAAATGTATTTTTTTAAAAGAAAAATTAACGTTTGAACCAGGAATCGAACTGCAGACCTCCGACTCTGTACGTCGGTGTGCAACACACTACACCATTCCAAACATGGCACAAACGTTAACATTTCCTTCCACTTTTCATCATCATCATCATCCATGCAAGTATTAGGCCATGTGGCCTGTTACGGTCTCAAAGAGGAATTTTCCATCCAGCGCTTTTTTGGACGTCCCAGCGATCTTTTGCCTTGGGGGCAGTAGCAAAGTATGGCTTTTGGAATTCATGAGTCCTTCCACTTAAACAATTCTCTAATGTCTGAAGGCAGATAGTTAGATCTATTAACAACGCCATCTGATCAGATGTTAGAAAACTGTAAAGTGGAAAGAAATGTTGGCATTTGTGCTGTGTTTGGAATGGTGTAGTGGGCTGCACACCAATGTACAGAGTCAGAGGTCTACAATTCGATTTCTAGTTCAAACATTAATTCTTCTTTTCAAAAAATCACTTCTTCGAAATTTCTTGAAAGACCAGACCATTACATCCTCACTTTCACTGTATAGTAAAAAATTGGAAAATGTAGCCTATAAACAATTAGTATTTATTGTTTAATATATTCAAATCATAAGGTCATAAATGCATGTATATTTTATTTTTTAGATCACAGAAGTTCTAGCCCTTAGTTATTATAAATAGAATCTACAGGACATGGCAGTAGTTACCTTTAGAATATTCTCCATCTGCAAGAGTCTGTTTAATGGAATCAGGAGTTATATTGAGTTCCAGTTGGAATGGATCAAATACCATTCCTGCATCTAATGAATAAACAAGAAGACCTTCTGTAGTGCATGCTGCCCAGGCCTCACCTGCAAACATGAATTAATATTCCTAATTCAACATTGGATATTATAAAATGATAAGTGTTGGATACAGAATTGAAACAAAAGTATGTAACTACTGAATGATTCAGATGGGTCATTTAAACAAACATGTCCAGGAGATATTCCTCCATCTTCTCCCTTTATATAGCAGTTGAAGCAAATAAAATAAATTTTGACACTGAAATAAAATCTATACGGAATACAGGCATTCAAAAAGCAGGTGCTGTTTATAGATTCTAAAATACAATGTAAGCTTTAACTGTAAATTACCAATCCTTTCCCAATTAATTACAGAAACAAGAAAATAAATAAACCAGTTAACTAATCTAGGAAATCAAACTCAATTATGAGGTTCTTAATATTTAAAGAAAGTTAAACTATGAGTTGAACTTTTATAGGAGTAAATCACTACGAGGTTTAATTTATCTGAAACTATGAGGTTTATTTTAAATAACAGGAGTTAGATATGCACGACTCATCTCATACAGGGTGCGGCAGCATAACTTCCTTTTTTTAAAACTTAATAAAATGCATTGTATGAATCAGAAAATTTTTATTCGTTTTTTATAATATAGGCACATACATAAAGTTTTGTTTTACTCAGTTTTGAAGATCAAATCAGGTAGGTGACGTCCCCCATTCTCCATACACTGAGTAAACCGATTTCTGGCGTTTGTCATGACTCCTGCCAGCATAGCAGGCGTTATGTTGGCAATTTCTTCCTGGATGTTGGTCTTCAAATCTTGTAGGGTCCTTGGACGGTTCACATAAACACGGGATTTCAAATAACCCCATAGAAAAAAATCACAAGGGGTCAAATCGGGAGAGCGGGCCGGCCACTTCAAATCGCCCCTAATTGAGATAAGGCGCTCTGGGAAGTGTTCCCTCAAAACAGTCATCGATGCTCTTGAAGTGTGTGCCGTTGCACCGTCTTGTTGGAACCAAGTGTCCCCTAAGTCCAACTCATCTAGCCGTGGGAAAAAAAATTCCTGTAACATGTTTACATACCGGTCCGAATTCACTGTCACTGTGACTTCATTTTCCTCAAAGAACCAGGGACCAATAATTCCACTTGAGGAAATTGCACACCACACTGTGACTTTAGGTGAATGCAAAGGCCTTTAATGCAATTGTCGAGGATTGGTGTCAGCCCAGTAGCGCATGTTTTGTTTGTTGACGGATCCACACAAATGAAAATGGGCTTCATCACTAAAAAAAAACAATAGCGTCCTCAGGAACGACTTCCAGAAGAACCTCACACGCGTTCCTCCGAGAATTGAAGTCACGTTCAGAAAGTTCCTGCACAATTGCCATCTTGTATGGATGGAAATGAAGATCATCATGAAGTATTCTCCTTACAGAACGATCGGAAAGTCCAAGGGCAGACGCATGTTTGCGCGCAGAACGCCGTGGTGATCGCAACATTGAAGCTCTCACTACCTCAATGTTCTCAGGTGATCTAATCGGCCGAGGGACTCCAGTTCTTCGTCTTGTCGCACTTGCAGTTTGTCTGAACGTAGTGACCCACGTAACAATTGATTTCCGGTCCGGGACAGGGGCCAACGGGGCTAATTTAAAGCGATTCCGAAAGGCGTGCCGGGTTGCGATCACAGAACATCCGCTCGAAAAGTAGGCCTCAATGGCAAACGCACGCTCCTCACTGTTCCAACGCATGATGGCGACTGAACTGTGTCAGGACAAAACTTTATAGTCCCCCCTCTCGAACGAGACCACTAGCGCTCCGCTACGACATCAACCAACTAAATGGCGCACATTTTAAAAAAGGAAGTTATGCTGCCGCACCCGGTATTTGTAGTTTTCTTGACTACCCAGGGTATCGATGCTCTAAGCATCATTGTCAATTCTTTCTAACTGTTGAATCAGCAAAAATCAACCTACACAGATCACCAACTGTTAGAAAGAATTGACAATGGTACTTAGAGCATCAAAACCCTGGGTCTTCAATAAAACTATAAACATGAGGTGAGTCGTGCATATCCAACTGCTATTATTTAATAGATGCCCTTCTTTTATTATAAATTTAACATTTCTCATTGAAGGACAAATTATTATTTAATTTTAGGAAGTTATATTTTGAGGTTATTTTAATTATATTATTTTTGGTCTGGACATCTTACCTCAATATTAATGTTGATTTGAAACATGTCCAAGAACAAATCAACATTAATATTGAGGTAAGATGTCCAGACCAAAAATAATAGGACAAATTATTATTGAAGAAAAAATATGCACCTAGACTGGAGTTTGAAGCCAGGACCCTTAGCTTTATATTCTAATGCTCTGCCACTGAGCTATCCAAGACGTCCAATCTAAACAGAAATTTTTTCTCTTATACATTTAATTAAAAGAGAAAATTTTACATTTAGATTCGAGGCAGAGCATTGGCATATAAAGCTAAAGGTCCTGGGTTCAAAACCCGGTCTAGCCACATATTTTTCCTCTTCAATAATAATAGATATCCTCCTACGTAGGACAAATGCTGATATCCTGCAAAAAAATAAATAAAATAAAATTAGTATAGGAGGTAATACTATGAAGTAAATTATCAATTTATATAAATTAATTTTTGAAAAGAAAAATGTTCATGCGAAAGTGGGATTTGAACCCATGTTCTAATGTACCAGCACATCGATCTCTATGTTACTTGGGTAACATAACTGGGTAAAGGAAATATTTCTCTCTTACATCATCATGCGCGCCTGAGGTTGTAAACCTTTAAGATAAAATCAAATGTTTCACACCTCTCCTCATATTAATCTTCTAACCACTTCTAAGTACTTACTTAGAAGATTAATATTAGGAGAGGTATCAAACATTTGATTTTATTTTAAATTAAACCTCATAGCGATCTATTCCTATAAAAGTTCAATATTGTAAACCTTTATTAAGTTATGTAGATAGGAAATAACACTATGAGGTTCTTTAATATTGTTTATTTTTTATTATTTCACTCACCTCATACTTCATAAGTATGAGGTGAGTGAAATAATAAAAAATAAACAATTGTAAACCTTTGTTCAACAATGCTATCTAGGTGCTTCTATTCAAGATTTTAATTATTAGCTCCAATTTGAAGAGAAAAATTATAAGCTCAGACCAGGACTTGAACCCGGACCAAGTGCTCTACCATCTGAGCTACCTGAGCAAGTACTGATCTAAATGCAAGTTTTTCTCTATATACGTTGTAATTCCCACCCACCAAATGCTATGAAACCTTTCCTTCTATCTTTGCAAATGGCAGCTCCTTTATTAAGAAGACATATTTGGGAATTATACATTACATTATAAATGCCAGTACGGCTTTTTTCAATGTTTTTATTATTAATTTCATACATCTCAATGATGGACAAATCATATTTGAAGAGAAAAATTATACGCTCAGACTGGGACTTGAATCCGGACCCTTGGTTCTCCAGACCAAGTGCTCTACCATCTGAGCTACCTAAGTAAGTACCGATTCTCTTCAAATATGATTTGTCCGTCATTGAGATGTATGAAATTAATAATAAAAACATTGAAAAAAGCTGTACTGGCATTTATAATGTAATGTATAATTCCCAAATATGTCTTCTTATTAAAGGAGCCACCATTTGCAAAGATAGAAGCAAAGGTTTCATAGCATTTGGTGGGTGGGAATTACAATGGATATAGAGAAAAACTTGCATTTAGATCAGTACTTGCTCAGGTAGCTCAGATAGTAGAGCACTTGGTCTGGAGAACCAAGGGTCCCAGATTTAAGTCCCGGTCTGAGCGTATAATTTTTCTCTTCAAATATGATTTGTCCATCATTGAGATGTATGAAATTAATAATAAAAATATTAGCTCCAAGTTTTAACTGATGAGGTGAGACGTAAAAATACTCGATCCATTTATATATCAAAAATATATATCACCAGTTAAATCACTAATGAATTTTGAAACTGCAAAAAGACTTATAAGAGATAAAAAATCCAAATCAAATTACAAAATATAAAGTTTTGGAATGAGACAGAAGATAAATGGGACTGATTAAAAATCAAAACGAGAAAGGAATCTACAGACATGTTTAGGAAGACCACTAGACATGTCAGTCACAGTTATCATGCACGCCTCTGGTTCCAAGCATTGCAGGTTCATGGACTTTTCAGGGTATAAAAATCCCAAATATGGATCCCAATGGGACCGACAAAAAGCAAACAAAATCTCATGATTATTACCTGTGGGTGAAAACTGTAAACAATATATTCGTACTTCAGGCTTGAAAGCTCTTGAAGCCATATCCCCGGATCGTACTCCAGGCAAACGTATTGCAACCTGGTCCTCTTCTCTATCTTCAACTAGCGCCATATTCCCATATTCTGTCATCTTTCTTCTGTTAATGAAATCCTGTTTAAAATAAAATCAATCATTATGCACAATATGTAAGTGTGTTTTTATTATTAATTTAACACTTCTCATAGAAGGATAAATTATATTTGAAGAGAGTCCCGGTCTAGGCGAAAATTTTTCTCTTCAAATATAATGTAAGTGTGTGTTCTAATGCTGGGTGGAGAGATGGTGTTAATGTCACAGCATTTTACATAGATGATGTATTCTTTTATTGTGAAGTGGGATGATGATGATAATGAAAAGAAGGGAGATGGTGAAATTTGGTACTGGAAAGTAGCTTACTCCTATAAAAAGCACCAAGGAGCCAATACAATACATACAGTATAACCTCAATTATCTGTCTCTCAATTAACTAATTATTGGTTTTATCCATTTGTTTTTCTGCTCACTTTCATTAATTCATGAACAGGTTTACAACATATTATCACATTTTCCTGTGACCAATGTTCTACACTCTTATCCTTTTCCCACAAATCTATCTTCCCAGTCTCATAATACTTTTTCATTCATCCCCCCCCCTTTTTTTTTTGTCTATCTCTACCTATTCTTCCTACTAGAATTCAATCCAAAACTATTCTTGTTAACTTTTATTTTATTTATTTATATACTTCCTTCACAAAAACTATAACATGATCTCAGAGATTAATAATCAAGATTTAATATTGAATGTTGTGTCTGGATTACAACAGAACAGAACATTATTTTTTTTATAAATGAATTATGGGAAATAATATTATGAGGCTGTCAAATTAATAATAATAGAATCTATCATATATTATGTAATTTTTAAAAATGCAATAATTACATCAAAAATGCATAAAAAATTATTTTTTTCATTTTCATCTACATATACTCCCATTTAAAGTTGATCCAAGAGTGCCAAGAGCATCCACTGCGAACCACAGTGGTTAATGGGCAGGTGGTGTGATTGGCCGCTTCTTTTTTAATATTTCGGTGATCATGCAATAACAGTTAACAGTGAGTGTTATCATGAATTGGTCAGAAACAAATTATGGCCTGCTCTGGGTGAAGTGGATATAGCCAATATGTGATTTCACATCCCGCAAGAAAATAACCCTACTGCATGAAAAATTTCCTCCAGTCTGTGGTCTCAATTTTTGATGACTTGGAATGGCCTCCAAGATCTTGTGACCTTATTCCATGTGACTTCTTTTTATGGGTATGTGAAGTCAAAATTCTATGCAAACAAACCAAAAACAGTTCTCCAACTTCTTAAGGAAGAAATTCAATGTGTCATCAACATTAACGGCATTAACAGAGATGTCTAACTGCCACAAAGTGGAGGTGGACTTTTCACTCTTAAATGGGAGTGTATGTAGATGGATAAAAAAAAATTTAATGCATTTTTTACTATAATTATTGCATTGAATGTGAAATTGAACCTATAAACCTCTGGATAAAGGATGGAAGACTAAATTGGAATGATCACATAGACAGAATGGAGAACAGTAGATTAGTGAAGAAAGTATGTGACTGGATACCTCAACAGAAAAGGCCTTTAGGACAACCACAACTACGATGGAAGGACGTCACCATACCCCAGACCTGTAGTGAATGAACACGCAACAAGCTGCCAGCATTCATGCATAGAGGAAGAAGAAGCATATTATATCAAAGACCCTATAGATAGTGAGTCATGAAATCTCACCTCATAAACTCCGTGGTCTTCAAGCACAGAACTGCAGTTTCATGAAGAATCCCTCTCAATTTCAGCTATCTTCACAGATTCATAAAAAATGGCTGAAGATAAGAGGGATGCCTATTGAAACTACAGTTCTGTGCTTGAAGATCACGGAATTTATGAGGTGAGCTATCATGAGTCACTATCTAGTTAGTACAGGACATTATTAAAAATAAAAATGTCTCACTTAATTAGAACCCTAGAAAGTGTCATATTCAGGTATAATTCTATCTCACAGTACAGTTTCTTGTGTTAAATTGTCAGTAGCACATACTGCAGATTTAATTGTTATACAGCGCTGTAATGTCTTATATGAAGAGAAAATATGTACTTTTGATTTAAATTAAAATTCTTTATATCTCACCCCACATCCAGTCTTCTAATTAAACTGGTGAGGTATAAAGAATTTTAATTTGATATTAAACCTCATAGTAATTTTTCCTACAAAAGTTCAATGTAGGTTTCAATTTAGACATAAAGTTAAAAACATTGCAAGATATGTACCCTAGTGTGATGAGGGAGAAGCAGAAACCATGCTAGAATCAGCTGATACTTTCAAGAGAAGCAACTTGACATGTAGTTTGCTGAAATTCATTTGGTTTGAAAAATATGAAACAACATAAGAGAGAAATTAAACAGTACACAAGTACGGAAGAAAGCCACAGACTTCTTTAAAACTGCCTGAGAAATACTTTTAAAGTAAACCAAGTACCAATTTCTTTATCTGTCTGAAGAATACTTTCATTTAATTAAATTTGAGTTGTTTTTTTACTCACCTCATATTTCTCGAGTTTTATGTACACCCAGGTTTCGTCGTTGAATTTGTGACATTGTCGATGCATCACAATATTTACATATATTTAATTTAGTACTTTCATTTATCGTTTTTTGTTTCTTGAATTTATTTTCTTATGAATCCTCTTCTCTTGAAAACCATTATCTTTTGCTATTCAAGAAATTTACATACCACCTTTTAGTATTTAATGAATTTCAAAAAAATTTTCAACAAATTTAACATTAAATTAGCACCAAAAAATGATTACAGTTTGAATAAATTAATCAAAAACAACAAAAATGAAAAGATTGAAGACGACAACAAACCAGGGATTTATCAAATTGATTGTAAAGATTGTGAAAAAAATATACATACGAAAAACGAAAAGGAATTTAAATACAAGACTGAAAGAACATCTTAGAAATGTTAAAAATGGAGAAATAGAAACATCTGCAAAAGCTGCACATGCGTTGTCAGAAAAAACACAGAATTAAACGAAGGCAAAATTACTTTAGAAAAATTTAAGGAACTCACAATTTGGGAGAAAATTTACATATGTAAGAATAAAAAGAAAACCATGAATTTCGGAATTCCTGGTAAAAGGGCGAAAAAAAAAAATTGATTTGGAAGTTCATCAGTCAGACAACAGAGGGTGCAGAAATCAATTTGCTGGATGAACAACTGCAAGATAACAGTTGTAAAGCATCAAGAATGTTGTACAGATAGCGACGAAACTGGTTTGCATAAAAGTATGAGGCGAGTCAAAATAAAACAACTCAAATATAATTCAAATCCACAGTGTTATTTCCTACATAT
The DNA here is from genome assembly GCA_030220185.1 of Diploptera punctata. NCBI lineage: Eukaryota > Metazoa > Arthropoda > Insecta > Blattodea > Blaberidae > Diploptera > Diploptera punctata. Next base: position 3,123,206 of record JASPKZ010000839.1, on the reverse strand, counting down.
ATATATATATATATATATATATATATATATGTGTGTGTGTGTGTGTGTTCTAATGCTAACTCTTCCTGGTTTATATATTTATGCACTCACACATAAATGCAGATAATTTACATTAAATATGGTAACACAATAACAGACATCTTCCCTATTAAACCTTGCATTCCACAAAGGCTTTGTTTCTTTGGGCCTACTTTGTGTAACACACCATTTTATTAAAAAAAAGCTAAAATATTACAAAACTCTTATAAAGCCTATTATAACTAATGGAGTTGAAAAATGGACTATCAAACAATTCAATGAACATCATCTTTGGTTACTGTTTTATTTTGGAAAGAAAAATTACATTTTAACTGGTTCAAACATAACTTTTCTTTCTAAAATAAAACAACATCCAATTCTGGAAAGTGTTAATTTAAAACATAACATCAAAATCATCTTTGGTCTTTAAAAGAAAAATAATGCATTGAATATTTGGCCTAGTATTTATTGAAGAAGAATGGAGAAAAAGATTTAATAAGGAAACTAATGAATTATTCAGACAATAGAATATTATAGGATTTATTAAAGCCTTAAGATATGATGGCTGGGACACGTTGAAAAATGAATTATGAAAGTATCTCCTATTTTATGCATTCCACCATCAATTTTATGTTTGGTTTTCCAAAAAAATAGTCTAAATAATAAACACTCCACTGTGTTAAGAAGCAGGTAATTGTACTTACATCAACAGCATCAAAAGAACGATTCTGCGTAATTTCAAACTTCTTAAGAAGTAATGCTTCTCTAACATTATATATACAGACATTCTTTGATTGTCCTCCAGCTAAAATACAGCTCCCATCAGCAGAGTAGCATAGACTTGTGAATGCTCTACAAAACAAACAAAATTATATATTTATTATGGATTTTTACAAATAAATATTTGGAGGAGTAGAAATTCTTATAATTCAACAACACAATAAAAATAGGTAAACAGTTTTCAGATATTATGAAATTCACAACCATTTACAGCAAGGAGATGTTAACTATTCAATTTTGTACCCGTGAATGTAATGCAAGAAAATCTTCAGAGAACTATTTAACTCATGCCCCAAATGGGAGTCAATGACCAATCACGTTTCAATGATTTCTGTTTTACAACCAATCAGAGTCATGTTTCACGAAATATTTATCAGTGTTATAATTACCATATTAAAGAAAGCTCCTCCTTTTTAATATTCTGAACAGGTCTGACCATTATTTTGCAGTGACTGAGCCCTTGAGAAATACGGCTACCAGGTTGTATATATAGTGCACGAATGTCAACACATGCCGCATGCAGGAGTTAATATAAAAACATTTGTAGCAATTTATTATACCACCAAAAAAAGAAACCACTGTTTGCACTTTCTTAAATGTATTTTTTCCCAGGTAACAATCCAGAAAAATATAATTGTCATATTTACATCATACGACATCAGAAATGAATTAATATACAGTTTGATGTTTCATTTTTTCTCCACTAGAGAGCATTCTTACAATATTGCATTCCTTTGGCAATACATAGTATGATCTGGTTGCAGTGATAAACAAAAGAAGCAGATGAAGCGTACCTATCGTTTCTAATTTGTTTTCAAACATCGCCGTTTACATTAAATATATAAATATTTTAAAATAACTATAGTTAAATAATGATTTGTGAGTAAACAGCTTAATTTTATTCGTTAAATAGTCCTAACAAATGCCACTCTTGATTTCCAAATTATCTAGATAATTTGGAAATCACTCGTGGCATTACTTATGATAAAGAGGACATACAATTCAATGGTATTGTGACCCATTGTTGCATTTTGCAGGCGTCAGCGAGAGTCTGATCTCACCGTGTATGCCCCATGTGGGGATACAGGTGTTCAATAGCAGGAGTTTCTATATAGGCTAATTTAATTACTTAACTTTCACAGGCAAAAAACACTATGAGGTTTAATTTAAGAATTAAATTAATGTTTTTATTACCTCACCTCATATCCTTTTTCTTTTAGACTGCAGTTTCGGAGCTACATCTCCATCATCAGTAGCCTCTCGTCGACCAGTGTTATGTCATTTCTTGGCGGTTTTCTTCTTTCTTCTCCAAGAAACGACATAACACCAGTCGATGAGAGGCTACTGATGATGGAGATGTAGCTCCGAAACTGCAGTCTAGAAGAATAAAGGATGAGGTGAGGTAATAAAATTATTTATTTAATTCTTAAATTAAACCTCATAGTGTTTTTTCCCTGTGAAAGTTAAATAAATTTTTTTCTTCCAAGAGTTGTCCTTTTTCACGCTTTGGTCGTCATTAGTTTGATCCTTCCGGGAAATTCTCGTATAAGACTTGAAAGCATAATAATAGTCCCTTCAAAGATCACTGGGCCGTCCTATGAAACGCCGGAGGGAAAATTTTCTATAGGACCGTAACAGACCTTGGCCTAATACTTGGAAGGAAGAAGAAGAAGTTAAATAAATATGTGTACAGATCTTCACTGATCAAAAATAACAACCAAAATTAATACCAGCATATATATATATATATATATAAAGGACATACTTTCCCTGAAGACTTTTTTTAGCTGTGATGAGATCTGTGTCAGAACGTCCACTTCCCAGATCATTACGACCTTCAATACTGCCAACTTGCTGAGATGTTTTGCATTCAAAGAATGTTATTTGTCCATCTAAAGTAGCCACTGCCACTTCTTTTCCATCTGGCTTGTATACTACACACAGTCCTACAAAATAAGAAACAAAAGATATATAGTACAATCTGGGATGATAATTAGGGATCAGATTTCTATGAACTAAAAACTTAAAAAAAAAATTTAATACACAAGTGATCTTCTTGGTGATCAAATATTAAAATATATATACAGTCAATATGCCCATTTCACCAATTAATGTTTAAAAAGGTCAATATCTGGTCTTGAGAATGACAGCTTGGCTGTGGAAACTTGTTGACCTTTTTAAACATTAATTGGTGAAATGGGCATATTGACTGTATATACATTTAAAAAAAAATGTTTTTAATAGAAAACTGATAGGAAGTAACAGTATGAGACAATTTAACAAAGAAATAGAATCTGTTCTTTAACATTCATATTTTGCTTTTCCTCCTGAGGCATGTTTCAAAGTTACCAGTAACAAAGAAAAATACTGGATAGTGTGTAAAGCCCCCTTACAAAGTGGTGGGGCTTGTGTGGTAAAATAATCTTACTGGCTGTAGCTTTGCTACTAGATGACCTCCTTTGCCAGGCAGGTCGAAGATAATGGCTCAAACAAAAAGAGATACTCTTGTCCTCCAGGTTGGGGGTTGGATATTCCAAGTTTGGTACTGATAAAATGAAAATTGCAACCGCTAGACTGTTAATGGACACATGCACACAAACATGTATACATACATAAATTTTGGTCATGGTCATTTCCAGGGCCTACTTGATAGGATCAGTGAATATTTGTAATTTTTTTAAAAAAATATTTTCATGAGAACAATCTCAAAGGTTCATTCCTTCAGAATTTATAAACGAGAAAAAGAATGATTTTAAATATATACATTGTCATCATATACATCATCATCCATGCAAGTATTAGCCATGTGGCCTGTTATGGTCTCAAACAGGAATTTTCCATCCAGCGCTTTTTTGGACGTCCCAGTGATCTCTTGCCTTGTAGGCAGTAATGAAACATGGCTTTTGGAATTCTATGAGACGGCATTCATTGAAGATGAGCTTTCCAGTTGTTCTGATAGTTCTGTATATGGTGGAGAATGGGGTCTACATCCAAATTTTTAATAATTTCCTCATTTCTTTTATGGTCCCACTCTGTATAGCCTGCTGTACGGTGCATAAATCGCATCTCATTTGCTGTTATTCGGCTTTCATCTCTTCTTTGTATTGTCCATGCTTCACTACCATATCTTAATACTGGTCTTGCGAGAACCTTATAAAGCTGCAATCTTATGTTCTTTTGTACTAAAGATGGTTTCATTATACTGTTAAATATCCCCGTTGTTCCTGTGAGATTTGTGATTTTCTTTGATATATCAGCTTCATCCTGAAAATATTAAATTATAACCCAAATAATTAAATTCATTTACTCATTATAAAATTTCATCGTCCAAAACAATTTTGCTAGGTATAGGGTATTCCCACAAAAGGCCATCACTTTGGTTTTCTTTGAATTGATTTCCTTATTGTACTTTTTTGAAATGATATTAAAATTGTGTATAGAATACTGTAAATCTGTTTCTGTTGGAGCTATTAATACCAAATCATCTGCAAAAAGCAAGGAGTCTATTTTTAGGTTTCTATTAATTTGAATAGAACCGTGTCTCATCTGTTGCCAATCTTTAAGTATTCTATCCATGTATATGATAAAGAGCAAGGACAAGAGGCCACATCCTTGTCTTACACACCTATTAATTTCGGTCTATTCCGTTTGTATTTGATTCGAACTGAAATCAAATTTGTTTTATGATATTGTGTACATTTAAAATATGCTATTGTGATAGATTGTTGTCAGCTAAAATTTTCAACAATTTATTCCTATTAATTTTGTCGAAGGCTTTTTTGAAGTCCACAAAGCTAAATCTGTTTCTACATTGAACTCCCTGTGTTTTTCTATTAATAATTTCATGAAGAAATAACCATCACAGCAGGATCGACCTTTACGAAAGCCATTCTGTTCTTCACTGAGAAGGCTGTTAAGATGTTTGTATAATTTGTTCTTAATTATATTGGCGTAAATTTTGTATCCAGTATTTAATAAGCTGATACCTCTGTAATTTTCACAGTTTTTCTTGTCTCCTTATTTAAATATTGGTATTACAATAGATTTTGTCCAACTTACAGAAATGTCTCTCCCTTCCCATAGTTTATTTACGAATGTATGAAATCTGTCTAAAAACAGAGGATTTGCATTTTTAAATAGTTTAATATTGATTCCAACATCTCCAGGAGCTTTGTTGATTCTCATTTTCGTTAATACTTCTGATAGTTCATCCTCTATAAACAAGTCTGTTGAGGTGTTACTGGATGATGGTAAAGTGAGAGTATTTGGAGTTTGGGTTCATAGGTTTTGAAAATAATTTGACCATTGTTTGGCTGAGATAACATTCGGATCGAGTCTTATGTTTCACGATTCAAATTTTTCAAGATTTTGTATGTTTGTGGTGCAGGTATAGTAATATCATTCTCTAATTGTGACACAAATTCCTCCCAATTTTTTCTATGTCTCCCTGGTTTCTCTTTTCGCTATTGCTCTTGTTTTGTGGTAATTGATTTTGTCTTCTTCTGATTTATTTGATAAGTACTTGTAGTATGCTTCTTTTTATCTTTGATAATTTGCGCTATTTCTTCATCCCAATGTCTTATGCCACTTTTTTTTAACCATCTCCTTTTTGTGCCTAGGCTTTCTTTTGCAGATTGTTTTAAAATGTTAGCAAGTTTACTCCATTCCTCTTCAATATTTTCTGAAACAGGGCAATCCTCATAATCATATTTGAAGAGAAAAATTATACGCTCAGACCGGGACTTGAACCCGGGACCCTTGGTTTTCTAGTCCAAGTGCTCTACCATTTGAGCTACCTGAGCAAGTACCGATCTAAACGCAAATTTTTCTCTATATACGTTGTAATTCCCGCCCACCAAATGCTTTGAAGCCTTTGCTTCTATCTTTGCAAATGGCAGCTCCTATATTAAGAAGACATATTTGGGAATTATACATTACATTATAAATGCCAGTACGGCTTTTTTTTTCGAAGTTCTTATTATTAATTTCATACATCTCAATGATGGATAAATCATATTTGAAGAGAAAAATTATACGCTCAGACCGGGTCCCGGGTTCAAGTCCCGGTCTGAGCGTATAATTTTTCTCTTCAAATATGATTTATCCATCATTGAGATGTATGAAATTAATAATAAGAACTTCGAAAAAATCCTCATAATGTTTTGCATTCTTGTCTTATAAAGCAAAGTTGTGCTGGGATCTCTGAGGGAGCTTACTTTGAACTTCAAATCCAAATTATGAACTTTCTTCCTTGATTTAATCCATCTTGGTTTCATACGTATAGTACAGTGTGATTCAGAATTATGGCTATACGTTTGATCGCATTTTGTGACAAAAATATTATTATTAAAGGAAATATGATGTTATCATTGGAAAGGGAATCCTTCAAATTACAACAATAGAACAAAACAAAACACAACACTAAGCAAGTCACTTTATTGCTTCAAACTGTTCGCCGTTTACATCCAAGCATAATTGGTAACGCTTTGGGAAGTCATTCATTGCGTTATGATACATGTGTAGAGGAATAGCTCTAATTTCTTCCTCAATCACTAATTTCAGCATGTCAACGTCTTGAGGTTTCCGGGCATAAACCTTGTCCTTCAAATAACCCCACAACCAATAGTCACATGCTGTGAGGTCAGGGGAACGGGCTGACCATTCAATGGGGCCTCTTCTTCCCACCCACCTGTTTTGCAAATGATCATCCAAAACTTCCCTCACCGCATTTGCATAGTGAGGAGGCGCACCATCCTGCTGGAATAAACATTGTTCATGTTCAGCACTTTGCATTACCGGCAGGACAATTTGTCTAAAGATGCCACTATACCGATCACCATTAACAGTCTCATCCAAAATTCGCATTCCTAACAGTCCTTCCCATCCGATCGTAGCCCAAACAGTGACTTTGCTGCATCTTAAACGTGTCTCTTCAATAACATTAGGATTCTCTTTACCATAATAGTGACAATTCTGTCGATTAACACGTACGTTCACGTGGAAAACAGCTTCATCAGAAAAGTACAATTTTTTGTACCAATGTTCGTTTGCTGATTCCCTTACAACAAATTCACAAAATTCCATCCGCCTGTCAGGGTCATCTTCATTAAGTTCATGGACATGAATCGGTTTGAAGGGGTGGTACTTCTCACGCTTCAAAACACGACACACACTCGATTGACTGATATGAAGCTCACGTGCAGCTTGGCGGGTTGATTTTTGTGGGCTAGCGTCGAACACCTCCACAATTCTCTTTGTTGTTTCTGCATCCGTGCTAATGCGAGGCCTTCCAGAAGGTTTGATTTTCTGCATCCTTCCCGTTTTCTCCACTTCCCCACAGTCGACGGCTGCAATGCTACGTTAAACTCACGTCTTGCCCGTTTTGCGGTCTCACGATCATTAGCATATGTTATTGCTCATGCAGCAATTGTAATTTGTTGTTGCATATTAAACGCCATTTTGACTAATGACGTAAGTTCTACACTGTTTTGTTTTATTTCATTGTTGTAATTTGAATAATTGCCTTTCCAATGGTAATTTCATATTTCCTGTAATGGTAATATTTTCATCACACAACGCGATCGAACATATAGCCATATATATGATTCACTCCGTACTGACAAGAAGATAATGATTCAATTTCTGGTCCCCAAAACACTCATATCTAAAACCATATCTGATAGTTTCTGGTTAAAAAGAATATAATCTATAATTGATTGAGAATTTCTGGCTTCCCAGGTCTTATGACTATCTTTATGCTCATATATGGAATTCATAATTTTTACTTGATTGTAAACTGCAAAATCAACAAGTCTTTCACCATTTCTATTTAATGTACCTTCTCCATGTCCTACTACATAGCACTGGATTTTTCTGTTCCCTATCCTGCCATTAAAATCTCCCATGATTAGGAGCATATATGATTTATTTACATGATTGCCAATTGTTTGTAGTTTAGAGTAGAATTTATCATTTTCTTCTTCTTCGCAGAGATTCCTATTATTGTTAAGTATCCTCGTGAGAGTTTTAGTCTTACTTGAATGATTCTTTCATTATGGAATGTGTAATTATCCATTGATGATCTAAATTTCTTATGTATCATTAACATTACTCCAGCTCTTGCTCTTGTATTGTGTTTTACTCCACTATAAAACTGTGAATAATTTCTTGTTTCTTTCAAACCTTTTAATTCTTTTTTGTTTAAGAAATTGCTGCACATGTAATTCCCTTCTTTGCCAGAATGTCGTCTAACTGGTCCTCTTTATGGGAAATTCCCTGTACATTCCAGGTTGCAAATTATAAAATATTTTCTTTCTTCCATGTCGTATCCTTAATCTCACGAAGGTCGTCAACAGGTTGATCTGTCTGATTCATTCGACGCTAGGATTGAGACTTGAAAGCAAATGTAAATGTTTTGCCCAATGGGTTGCTGGCCCAGAGGGTATCATCACACACCATTCATGAATATAAGCCAATGTTGACGTGTTTCAGTCTCAACTAGACAGGATCTAAAAGTCATTTTTGTGGACTCCAGATCAATGTCGTACTCGTGGACGATACCAAAGAATTGCAATGGGGACCCTAGTTGGTGACATTTGGGATACATGTTGCAGCCATCTGTCTCTGTTAGTAGGTATCTTTTCTTCTAAAGGTTGCATGTGGAGTTCAGGTTGCACATAACTCATAACATGATTTGATTATAATTAATTAATTTTATATTTTCATTTATTATATTATTATATTTAACATCAGCTCAGGATAGGGATGTATGGGGAGTTTATGTCTGCATGGCCAAGAACCTACAGGTTCGATAGGCCAGTTACTTGTTATATTTTTAGATAAGCAATAATTTGAAAATTTCCACAAAAGCTTATTACTGGCCATGACTGCCTGAACAGCCACAAAAATGAGTCTATCACTATCACCAACTGCCCACTCTGCACAGAAACAGAGAATATGGCTATGGAACATTTAAAATTATCCCAAAGATTGAACATGCATTCACATTGTTACTAAATACTAGAAGAAAAATAGTTTATTGACAAAACATTATTTCTAATTTTTAATACACAAGTGATCTTCTTGGTGATAAAATATTAAAATATATATATGCAGTCAATATGCCCATTTCACCAATTAATGTTTTAATGTTCAGTTTTTAACTGAATTTGTTTATTTATTTATTATCAATTTTGTCTTCAGTCAATATCTGGTCTTGAGAATGACAGCTTGGCTGTAGAAACTTGTTGACCATTTTAAAACATTAATTGGTGAAATGGGCATATTGACTGCATATATATATATATTAATTATTTCTAATACTTACTGCAGTTGTCGAAAGGAAAAAAAAAAAGTAACTTAGATGGGAATATTACATATCTGAATTATAAGAATTTTTACTAAACTCAGACTTCTATTTGATGATGTAGGAGATGCCTCCAAAACTAGTCAGTGAGAAATACATATCTTTATGAGATGAGATGTAAAAATGTCCAATTCATTTATGTAATATGGTTTGTTCTAATGTCGAGCACTAGACAATAAAATCATTCACTCTCTTGAACTCCAATATTTAGCAGGAAGACTGACTGGTCTCTTCTACAAAAGCTGGACAACACAGGAAATGGTTTCATTCCATATCTTCATTTAAATTGTAAAAAAAGAACATTTTGATGAATTTGCTACGCCAAATCTATGTAGGTGTCCTGTTAGTAGTCTGAATGTTGCCACTGCTGATTTTCTTTGTAATGTAGTAATGTTGTAAGTTTGTAAATTTTCCCATTCCTTTCCAGATGTTTTAATGGTGTATTCTTCTCTAAGTTTATTGATATATTTATTTGATATGATTCTTTTGATAGAATGAAAGGAAACTGAAGTAGAGATGACAATTTTGAGGACCTTTCTTGTTTATTTTTATATATTAAATTTGGGAATTTTTAACATTATGAGGTTCAATTCATAAGAATTAAATGAATCGTGATTTCTTCTTACCTCATACTTCTATGTTTTTTTAAACACAACCAGATGGCAGTTTGGATAATTACCGGCAAAAGAAAAAATTGACAGTCGTGAAAACAGCTGACGATGGTGACAATGGGTCGCTGATACTGCAGTGCTGTGTTTAAAAAAACATAGAAGTATGAGGTAAGAAGAAATCACAATTCATTTAATTCTTAAGACCTTTCTTGGCTTGAAAATCAGCCGTTTTATTGACTGCCACTCCACATTGAGCCAGAATCCATTGAAATACAACTTTTTTTATTTTATTATTTTATGACATTCGATAAATTTGATGCTCTTGGATGTTGTATCCTGAGTTATAGCAAGGATGACCACTTTGGAGTCACATAGAATTACAACCTTTGTAAACTTCTGGATGTGATATAAAATATTTTGTAAACTTAAATAATATTTATAATTAATAAACTAATTTAATTGTGAAATTTCAATTTCAGAGCATGGTGTACGGTTTTTATTAGGTAGATTCCTGCAATAAATTGCAAATTCCTCCACAGTGCATACCGTATTTAAGCGTGTATAGGCCACGTGCATGTATAAGCCATATGCAAGTTTTGCGATAATAAATTGGGGAAAAAATATTTGTCTTATATTTTTGCTAAGAAGTAGTGCAAAAAGACATCATTTTTAAATCTGGCAATGTTGTAAATTCCAAAGCTTTTTTTTTTGCCAGTTATATAATGGTGCATTCAGACTGTGGCTTTGTCATTAACACAAGGGTAAAAGAGATGGGCAGTTGGTCGGTGCGGTATCATTGACATTCCTGCTCACTGTGTGTAAACATGGGTCGGTGCAGAGCAAGCTATACCTCCAAATTCAAGCCATAAGTGGTGCTATATGCAGCAGAACATGGAAATAGGACAGCAGGAAGAAAGTTTGATGTGGAAGGAAAAAATGTGTGATGGTGGATCCAAACAAAACATGTATTTGAAAACACGTCAGAACATCGACAATCTTTCCAAGGAAAGAAAGCAAAAGTGGCAACATAGATAGTTAGAAAGAGTTCTCCTGGATTATGCATGGAAAACAAGGGCAGATGGATTTTCTGTATCCGTTGAAATGATACAATTCGAAGGTCTTAAGATAGCCAAAAATATGAGAATCCCATGCAATGACTTTAAGGCAAGTTACGGCTGGGCAAGACGATTTATGGCACGTCAACACCTTGTAATTTGGCGGCGTACTTCCCTATATACAGAGTATACCAGTTATCTAGTTGTTTCATGTATAAGCCGCACCCTAATTTTGAAATTCAATATTAGGTTAAAAAGTGAGGCATGTACACTCATAAATATGTTATCCTGAGGAAGTACCTGGTATTGTTGATAGCAATTCGTCAATTGGATGAGGACTTTAAGCCTGGCAGCCCCCTTGGTGTTTTCAATAGGAGTAGGCTATGTGGCAGCACTGGGTTTCACCTTCTCTTCATCATCATCCTTCACACAACACACTTTACACTACATCCATCCATAGTAATTCTGCCTAAAGGCAGGTCCTTCACTGCAATCATAGCATTTACATGCTATGCTTACAGCTTTACTAGGGAATTGTAGGTGTGGTAGCTTCCCGTTGCTTTCCACACCGGTGAAGGATGATGGCCATATGATATTTAATTTTAGGAAGTTATATTTTGAGGTTATTTTAATTACATTATTTTTGGTCTGGACATCTTACCTCAATATTAATGTTGATTTGTTCTAGGACATGTTTCAAAACAATTCTGTTTTATCGTCTGGGAAAGCTGACGATAAAACAGAATTGTTTTGAAACATGTCCAAGAACAAATCAACATTAATATTGAGGTAAGATGTCCAGACCAAAAATAATATAATGGCCATATGATTTTGGGGACCATTTGGGCCTTAAAGTTTTCCTGACATTTGTCTTACAGGTGAGAAAAAACCCTGATAAAAACCTCAACCAGAAAAACTGCCCCGACCAGGGATCGAACCCGGACCCGCTGCATGACAAGGCAGCACGCTACCTCGAGACCACAGCAGTGGACTTACACTACATCATCATCATCATCCATGCAAGTATTAGGCCGTGTGGCCTGTTACGGTCTCAAAGAGGAATTTTCCATCCAGTGCTTTTTTTGGACGTCCCAGCGATCTTTTGCCTTGGGGGCAGTAGCGAAACATGGCTTATGGAATTCTATGAGACGGTATTCGTTGAAGATGGGCTTTCCAGTTGTTCTGGTAGTTTTGTATATGGTGAAGAATGGGTTCTACATCCAACTCTTCCATAATTTCCTCATTTCTTTTATGGTCCCACTTTGTGTAGCCTGCTGTACGCATAAATCACATCTCATTTGCTTTCAAGTCTCAAACCAACTTACGCTACATAAAGACTCAACAATACATCATCTACATAAAATGGTCTGCTGAAGTGGTGTATAAACTGAAAATAGACCACATTATCATCATCTATTGACCCAGTGCTGAACCTGAAGGGGTGTGAGTAGCATTAGAACAGTTACACAAATTGATAATTGACCTCACAGTGTTACTTCTTATAGTATTTTTATTAAACTTAGATGGGAATTAAGAACAATAAGGATGTAAAAGCCCTAGATAAAAGGAATTTGGCAAAAGCTAGAGCTTGATTTAGAAGCTTCTGAAGAAGGCTGTGGCCCTAAAGAGGAATGTTATTTTCGATGTTTTTATTATTAATTTCATACATCTCAATGATGGATAAATCATATTTAAAGAGAAAAATTATACGCTCAGACCGGGACTTGAACCCGGGACCCTTGGTTTTCTAGTCCAAGTGCTCTACCATTTGAGCTACCTGAGCAAGTACCGATCTAAACGCAAATCCTTCTCTATATACGTTGTAATTCCCGCCCACCAAATGCTTTGAAGCCTTTGCTTCTATCTTTGCAAATGGCGGCTCCTATATTAAGAAGACATATTTGGGAATTATACATTACATGTGGGCGGGAATTACAACGTATATAGAGAAGGATTTGCGTTTAGATCGGTACTTGCTCAGGTAGCTCAAATGGTTAGAGCACTTGGACTAGAAAACCAAGGGTCCCGGGTTCAAGTCCCGGTCTGAGCGTATAATTTTTCTCTTTAAATATGATTTATCCATCATTGAGATGTATGAAATTAATAATAAAAACATCGAAAATAGCCGTACTGGCATTTATAATGTAATGTATAATTCCCAAATATGTCTTCTTAATATAGGAGCCGCCATTTGCAAAGATAGAAGCAAAGGCTTCAAAGCATTTGGTGGGCGGGAATTACAACGTATATAGATTTGCGTTTAGATCGGTACTTGCTCAGGTAGCTCAAATGGTAGAGCACTTGGACTAGAAAACCAAGGGTCCCGGGTTCAAGTCCCGGTCTGAGCGTATAATTTTTCTCTTTAAATAGGAATGTTATTATTATGAAAGATCTTACCATCTGCTGTAAGTTGAATAGTTTCATGAGCACTGCCAGACTCGACAGCATTCCAGAGTTTGAGTGTCTTGTCCCAACTGACTGACACAAGCGCAGTGCTGGCAGGACTTGGGTTAAATGCTACACTCACCACTGGACCTTCATGACCACTAAGAATCTGAAATATATAATTTATATGTTAATATTATTCATTTTTAAACACCTTAATGATGGACAAATTATATTTGAAAAGAAAAATATACGCCTAGACTGGGGTTTGAACCCAGGACCTTTGACTTTCTATGTCAATGCTCTTCCATCTGAGCTCAGTCTAGGCGTATATTTTTATTTTCAAATATAATATAATTTATATATTTAAATTAGATTATAATCATCCAGGATTGGAAAAAGTTAACTTAAATAAAAACACCAAAAATTAAAAATACTTCTGAATAAAAGACGTCAGTTGGTGTGATGGTAGCGACATCCTTCGGTCGAACGAGAATTGTATAAGTTGAAAGAAACATTAATGTTTGTATTGTTGAATGATGTAATGGACAGCACACTCGTATGGAAAACGAGAGGTCCAGGGTTCAAATTCCTATTCAAATGTTATTTTTTCTTTCTTAAATTAGATTCTATCCAGGACTGGAAAATATGAATTTAAATAAAAACATTGACAAGAACAAATCAACACTAATATTGAGGTAAGATATTACAGACTCAAAATAATTTGATTAAAAGAATTTCAAAACATTTCTTCCTAAAATAAAACATCAAAAATATAATTTATATATTAGTCACAAGTATCAAGATATTTTGAGACTGGGAACATCTTACCCAAGCTGACAATGATTATATCGAAACATGTTCCAGAATAAATCAACATTAATTTGAGGTAAGATGTTCCCAGTCTCAAAAAAAACTTGATTAAAAGAACCTCAAAATATTACTTCCTAAAATAAACCATTGTCCCGCGCTGTAGCCGAGCGGTTAAGGTAGGAAGCCTTGGCGCAGAGCTACGGGACTTGCGCTGGTTCGAGTCTCCATGGGGGAAGAAATTTTCTCATGGTATTTCGGCCAGTATGGGACCGGTGCCCACCCAGCATCGTGAGGCAATTGGGTAGCTACAATAAGTAGCGGCTCCAGGTTGAGGAAACCAGCTATAACGGCTGGGGGACTCGACATGCTAACCACATGTCACCCCTACACTGGCTGTTGATCATCTACCTCTGTGATTGACACATGTGGATGTGAGGCCAGCAGCCGGCTGGTAGGCTAAGGGCCTTGTAGGTCTGTCGCGCCAGGAGTTTTTTTTTAAAATAAACCATTAGTCGCAAGTATGCTTCAATTATTGTAACTCTGCATACTAACAAACTTGGAGGTTCATCATACATCCCTATCCTGAGCTAATATTTTCCATTCATTTCCTGTATAACTTACCTCCGTCAAATGATGGTAAATGTTATTCCCCAACCTTATTTTATCATCAGACTTTGATGTTATATTTAATTTAATATGTTCCAGTCCTGGACAAATCTATTTTCTTGAAAAGAAAAATTAACTTTTTTATTTCATAAAACGTATGATTGCAATTAACATTATGGGACAAATTAATAAAATTATAATGAGTTGTAAATCATCTCACATCATACACTCCGTGTTCTTCACAGCACACTACTGTTTCAGGAATTGTCGTTCACATCTTCAGCATTTTTTCAAAGAAAAAAAATGGCTGAAGATAGGCCTGAAACTGTAGTCCTGTGCTATGAAGAACATGATGAGTATGAGGTGAGATGACCTATGACTCATTTTAATTTTAGAAAAATTAATGTCTGAACCAGGAATCGAACCCCATATCTTCAACTCTGTACGTCGGCATACAGTCCATTACATCATATGAGACACAAAACAAACGTTAATATTTCTTTCCACGTTACAGTTCTCTTATATCTGAAGGCACATAGCTAGAACTCTGTTTTTATTCTCAGTTCTGACATTAATTTTCTTTCCGAGACATGATGACATCCTTGTATCAGAGGATAGATTATCTCTCCAAGTTTCACACATAAAGGCTGTCTGCTCTTAAAGTGATCCTCATCAAAACAAAACCACGTGACCTGCTCACTTTTCATTGGTTATGGACACTGACGTATGTTGTAGAAGCAATAAGTACACGAAAAAGTAGTTCCCTTCATTAAATTAAAAATATGTCCTCTGAATATACTTGTTAATCTTCGTGAATGAAAATAATAATATGGTTGGTATCTAATGTCGAGCACTTGATAATGAAATCATTCGCTCTCTTGCACTCCAATATTTAGCAGAAAGGCTGGTCTCTTCTACAAAAGCTGGACAACGGAGGAGATGGTTTCTTTCCATATCTTCATTTAAATTGCAAAAAGGGCATTTAGGTGAATCTGTTATGCCAATTCTGTGTAGGTGTTTATTCAAGCAGTCATGTCCCGTTAGCAGTCTGAATGTTGCTATTGCAGATTTTCTTTGTAATGTAGTAATGTCATAAGCTTGTAGATTTTCCCATTCCCTTTCCAGATGTTTTGGTGGTGTATTCTTCTCTAAGTTTATTGATGTATTTATTTGAGATAATTCTTTTGATAGAGTGAAAGGAAGTTGGGTTTGAAACAATTTTGCTACCCTTCTTGGCCAGAAAATCGGCTATTTCATTGCCTGTCACTCCACAATGGGCCGGAATCCATTGAAGTACAACTTTTTTTATGTAGATGGGATAACTGTTTTATCATTTTGTGACATTCGGTAATTTTGATGCTTTTGGGTGTTGAGTCTCGTGTTATAGCGAGAATGGCTGCTTTAGGGTCACATAGAATTACAACTTTTGTAAATTTTTGGATGTGATATAAAAGATTTTGTAAACTTAAGAAAATTGCTAGAATTTCGCCATCAAAGTTGTTGAATTTGTGTTTAGTTTACGATAAAAGGAAAAAAATGGACATACTGCACCAGCACCAGTGCCACCGTCATTTGGTAGGCTGGAGCCATCTGTAAAAATATGTATCCATTCAGGAGCTGGGTATCTTAGATTTATTATTTCCAGTGACATTTGTTTTAAAATATATGGAGGAGTTTCAGATTTCTTGACGTCTTCTGTTAAATGAAGGTTATATTCAATTTCCAAAAAATTCTAGAGGGTTGTTTCTCATCTGCATATTTTCTTTTGAATGTGGAAGTTGCAATTTCTGTTTGATTTCTTGAACTATGCTTAAGAAGCTTTGCTGAGATTTTAAACATACTTGTGGTTTTCTTTGGGTCCAGTTATTATGGGGTAGCCTTAAAAATTTTTCATACTGTGTGATTGCTGTTTTCTCAATTTCAAATGCTATGTTTGGGTTATTTGTTAAGATTTGCATGGCAGTGATTGGTGTTGTTTTAACGGCTCCTGTTATCAGACGGAGGATTTGGTTCTGCAATTTATTAAGTTTTTCCACTTTAGTAGTTACTAGGATTTCTTCACAATAATGAAGTACAGGTTTTATGTACATTTGGTAGAAGGTGTTTAGAGTTTGTGTGTTGCAACTCCACTTTTTCCCTGCTAATCATTTTAATAATGGTAACCTTGTTTCTATCTTTGTACATATATTCTCTGTGTGTTTCTTCCATGTTAATTTTGTGTCCAGAATTATTCCTAAATATTTTAATATTCAAAACATACAAAATATTGTAAAATATGTTAATATTATTCATTTTTAAACATCTTAATGATGGACAAATTATATTTTTCTTTTCAAATATAATTTGTCCATCATTAAGATGTTTAAAAACGAATAATATTAACATTGAAAGAAGCACTACTGGCTTTATAAGTAATGTTTAAATTCCCAATAAAAAGTCTTCTTAATAAAGAAGCCACCATTTGCAAAAATTGTAGCAACAGCTCGTAGCATTTGGGGTTAGGGAATTAACTATGTATAAGAAAAATACGCGTTTAGATTGGAGGCCTAGGTAGCTCAGATGGAAGAGCATTGACAGAGTGTCAAAGGTCCTGGGTTCAAACCCCAGTCTAGGCGTATATTTTTCTTTTCAAATATAATATTGTAAAATATACCTAATCAATAATTACAACTTAAAATAGTTTCTACTTATTTTAGGAATTCTCACTATGAGGTTATTCATTAAGGTAGAATTTTTTATCACTCACCTCATATTGTTCTTCTTATTTGACTATAAACTAGTTTCAGAACATAGTTTCTGTTCCATCCTCAGTATTGTCACGACTTGACGATTTTTATTATTAATTTAACACTTCTCATAGAAGGATAAATTATATTTGAAGAGAAAAATTTTTGCCTAGACCGGGACTCGAACCCGGGACCCTTGGCTTTCTGGGCCAAGTGCTCTACCAACTGAGCTACCGAGGCGAGTTACGATCTAGACGCAAATTTTTCTCTTATGTACGTTGTAATTCACTCGTGCCAAATGCTTGAAAACATAGCTTCTATCTTTGCAAATGGCGGCTTCTTAGTTAAGAAGACATTTATTGGGAATTTAACACTACTTTATAGCCAGTAGGGCTTCTATTGACGATTTTTATTATTAATTTAACACTTCTCATAGAAGGATAAATTATATTTGAAGAGAAAAATTTTCGCCTAGACCGGGACTCGAACCCGGGACCCTTGACTTTCCGGGCCAAGTGCTCTACCAACCGGGTTCGAGTCCCGGTCTAGGCGAAAATTTTTCTCTTCAAATATAATTTATCCTTCTATGAGAAGTGTTAAATTAATAATAAAAATCGTCAATAGAAGCCCTACTGGCTATAAAGTAGTGTTAAATTCCCAATAAATGTCTTCTTAACTAAGAAGCCGCCATTTGCAAAGATAGAAGCTATGGTTTCAAGCATTTGGCGCGAGGGAATTACAACGTACATAAGAGAAAAATTTGCATCAAGATCGTAACTCGCCTCGGTAGCTCAGTTGGTAGAGCACTTGGCCCGGAAAGCCAAGGGTCCCGGGTTCGAGTCCCGGTCTAGGCAAAAATTTTTCTAATTATATTATTTTTGGTCTGGACATCTTACCTCAATATTAATGTTGATTTGTTCTTGGACATGTTTCAAAACAATTCTCTGTTTTATCTTCAGCTTTCCCAGACTGGGAAAGCTGAAGATAAAACAGAGAATTGTTTTGAAACATGTCCAAGAACAAATCAACATTAATATTGAGGTAAGATGTCCAGACCAAAAATAATATAATTAAAATAACCTCAAAATATAACTTCCTAAAATTAAATATTAAAAATTTTTCTCTTCAAATATAATTGTCACGACTGTTGTTCTGTCACTGTTGACGACAGAACAACGGTCGTGATGATACTGAGAATGGAATAAACTAGTTTATAGTCAAATAAGAAGAACAATATGAGGTGAGTGATAAAAAAATTCTACCTTAAAACAGTTTATTACATATGGGTGATGCATCTGAGTCATGCTTCAGTTGATTCTCATGAAACAAAATGGTTGAAAGTATCGAGTCTTCTGTCGCTGTGTCATCATCTACCTGTCGAATGTGACAGTAATTGTGGTGCGAATGGCGGAAGGATACAATTGGCGTTTGTTGAAGCTAGGATTACTCTAAGAGTGGATAAGGAATAGCTTACAGGTGTTCACCATAAGCACATCATTAGTGATGCAGCACATAACAATCTTTAGTTCAGCTCTTTCCAAGATCTGAATTCCATGTTAAAACAATTATTATGGCTGTCGTGCTGCATTAGAATTTATAAGTTGTTCTATCATGTCAATTATGTACGATACAAATGTTACCAACACATCTGTTATGTAAAGACAGCTGAAACCAAGAAAGACTTTAGAATTTTCCTGAACAATAAGTAATTACCTCGAGAAGTCTTCCGATCTTCATGGACCAGAGATAAATTTCAAAAACATCCTGTCCACCAGCTGCTACAAACTCTGCTGTTGAATCCAAAGCCACACAACCAAACTGCACAGGACGTGGAGATGTAAATGTGCGAAAGTTCCGATACCTGTTAAAATATGTAATTAAACAGTGACTAGAAAAACGGAACATAAGCAAAAACCATGTTTTAATGCATAGTACAGCGCCAATTCTGATAACTGATCTTGAAAGTCAGTGTGTTGTGTCGATATGCAACTCTCTGAGCCCAGTATCCCATTTATATGCAACCCACAAAGATAGGCTGCTATACTGTACAGATGAGACACATGCACAATGCTATTTCTAATGTATGTACTTCCTTTACTTTTTAAAAAAATGTCAATAAATTTCCACCATTGGTACTATTACTCCTGTCAGTCATGGTGGACTAGTGGTTAAGTTCCTTGCCTCCAGTCCCAAGGGCCGCAAGTCAGGATCAATAGATTTTTAGGATGGCAAAATCCAAGGGACAAGTCCTCCAGAAGGGACCTTAGACCATAGGTTGCTAATCTTAAGATTTTTGGCCTTGTAAAAGAACCTCAAAACTATTTTCGATGTTTTCATTTAAATTAACACTTTCCAATTCTGGATAGTTTAATTTAAGAAAGAAAAATTAATGTTTGAACCGGGATTTAAATCCTGGACCTCTAGTTCTACGTACTAGTGTGCTGTCCAATTACACCATTCAAACAACGATATAAACTTATTAAATTAATATTGAGAAGCTAAAGCTATTACTATGATAGAAATAAGTAAATCAATGAACACAAGTAAATTATTGTAAATCAATGGTAAAGAGAAAAAATTTTGTTCAGGCAAAAATTTTTCTCTTTACCATTGATTTACAATAATTTAATTGTGTTCATTAATTTACTTATTTCTATCATAGTAATAGCTTTAGCTTCTCAATATTAATTTAATAAATAATGCTATAGCTGTGTTGAGTCCCTTCATGTCTTCTTCAGGCAGAAGCCATTCATTGTGTATTTGTGAATGATGATTCATTGCTTTTGAATGTGGGACCAGTAGAGTAAAGGTAAAGGAAGGATTTCTGCTTGGATGGGAATGAAGCCTGGATTAGCTCAGTGGTCTGAGCATTAGCACGGAAAGCTAAAGGTTCGGGGTTTGATTCCCGGTTCAGGCAAAAAAAAAAATTCTCTTTACCATTGATTAACGATATAAACGTTAACATTTCTTTCAACTTATGCAATTCAACAATACAATGGTAGCAACAGCTATTAGCCTTTGGACGAATGAGAATTGTACAGGTTGAAAGAAATGTTGTTGTTTGTATTGTCGTTTGAATGGTGTAATTGGACAGCACAATAGTACGTATAACCAAAGGTCCAGGATTCAAATCCTGGTTCAAACATTAATTTTTCTTTTTTAAATTAACCTCATAACTAAATTAGTGCCATTGGGGAAAATGTAATTGACCTTCAATAAATAATATCTGAGTTACTGAGGCAATGTAATGACCAAATGTCCCTCACTGATAGCTGTTAGGGAAATATTGGGACACACCCACTTGCTAGTCATCATTTTAATTAACCCATGAGTTGGCTAAGTATCTTATAAGCTACATTAATTTAATATATTTAACAAAGTAACGGAAAATTTATTCAGTATAAATTATTTAAATTTGTATCAAATTATACAACAATATGCAATTGGTAATATCTTACGATAATGCACGATTCGTTTTCACTGCAATCTGACTCATTTAAACAACATAGCATAAGAAATTGAAATTCTCCAATTTAAGGGTTAACAAAAGGAATATAAATTCCAAAAACCAGTAAAACCAGACCATAACTTTGACTTGCTGAGGAATTTGTTTACTGCATGCAGTTCCAGCATGATAAAGTTTTTCCAGTTGTTTCAGGGATTTTGACTTGTCTTCTTCCATTCTGTGAATTGTCTACACATGAGCAAGTATTTTCTATTTTTCTGTTTCTCCATATTTTACATTTATAAGGTGTTCCTTCATTCTGATATTCATAAATTCTATTTTTTGCAATTAAACCAAAACTTTGAATCTCTATATTTCAAAACATTGTTTCTGCTTATGTTCCCTTTTCCTGTAAAAAAAAAGTAAAGTGATCCCACAACAGGTCCGGAGACCCTTGGGATAGTAGGAGGTTAAGGCTCCCACTTTTTCTAGACAATCGGCACTTTATGTCAGCCGGATTGTCAGCCCTGCATGACGGCCGCCTTTACCCCCAGAACAAGCGTCTGGTACTCATTTCCGTTAGAGGTTGAGTCGACCCCAGGGCCATAGTGCCGCCAGAGGGTTTGGGTCAGTTTAAAAATCCTGACCCCAACGGGACTTGAACCCTCGACCCTCCGGCTTGTAGCTCAGTGCCTTAACCACTACGCTATGGCGTGCCCCCTCCCTTTTCCTGTCACTGACTCAATTTAAATTACTGGTTAACATAACTAGAGAGAAAAATCTACATCTCAGCTGGGAATAGAACTTAAGCTTTCTTGCAATACCATTTCAGACCAACCAGTGAACTGAAATCCATCGCAAAGCTATGTTGTTATTTAAATTTTGAATCAGTTTAAAAATACAGTGAATTTCCTTATGTTTTTCTGTTTTAACTGAAGAAGATGCACTAATGGCCTACCTTACAGCTTTAGAATCAGCCTTTCTTTATATCATAAATTAATTACACAAAAATTTAAAAAATCAATATTAAATTAGCACCAATAGATAATTAATAAAGTGAATTACATCTTACCTCATACTTCATGTTTTTCAATTACAGAACTACAGTTTTCAAGAAGTATCTCTCTCATTCTCAGCCACCATCACGACTGATGTTGAAAACTGCAGTTCCAGTGATTAAAAAAACACAAAGTATGAGGTAAGATGCAACAAATTTTATTAATTGAAGAACCTCATAATGTTATTTCCCATAATTTATGAACAATAAATAAATTTAGCCTAGGTAATCAACTAATAACTAATAAGAAAGTTAATATCCCACATAGCAAAAAATCTGGAATTTATGAAATTAGTTGTAAAGACTTTTGAAAGGAAAAACAAAAAGGAATTTAAACACTTGTATAAAAGAACACTTATCAGCCTCGGTGGACTAGTGGTTATGCTCCTTGCCTCTGGTCCCGGGTTCAAACCCGGCCGGGGTCAATGGGTTTTTTAGGACGGAAAAATCCAAAGAGCAAGTCCTCCGGGAGGAACTTTAAGCTATGGGTCCCGAGTCTGAAGATTTTCAGGCTCGTAAAAAATCCTTAAGCCTGAATGAAAAGGCCTCTAAGCAAAATTTACCGAATTTTCCCGTCCTAGTACTACCTTGGTTTCCTAGATGTCAGTATGAGGCAGAACGCTGACCACTCAAATGACATCTATACGAAAACAAATGTAACTAAATTAGTATGGTTCAAATTCTTCCCTGTAGGGGGAGAGCGCCTAAATCTCTGTAAAGGGAAAACATGGGCTTACAATACAATACAAAATATAAAAGAACACTTTAGAAATATTAAAAATGGTGAAACTGAGAAATCAGCAACTGCAGTTCATAGTTTGCTAGAGAGTCATGACTTGAAAAAGAAGCTAAACTTTTGAAAGGCAAAACCCTTAGAATTGACAGTTTGGGAAAAGATACACATTCAGAAGAACAAATTTAGATCTATGAATTTTGAAATTCTCAGCAGGCAAGTTCTGATTTAAAAGTTCATCAAATCAATGCCAGATGACAACTTTGAAGATCAGAGGTATGCCTCTTGAAAATGCGGTACAATGCTTGATGGTGAGAGACAATTCACTTTTTAGTGAATATTTTTGCATTTGTATTGTTATGTACCATGCATAGCAACATTTTAATTGTGCAGGCGAGTTGTCCATGGCGAGTTAGAGTACCCGCACAGCCGGCAAATTATCTGGAGCATTTTGCCAGACGGTTCTACCGGTATCTCCTTCCTCCTTTGAGAAAGGCTTTGGAGTATCTCGAAGCTGTTTCAGAGATTTCCTCACGCCTTATAAAAGGGCAGAGGCAGAAGACTGAGTCAGTTTTGTGTTCGATGCTGGTGATGGTCAGTCATTTTGCGATA